>CM033475.1:182222039-182751280 GCA_019447015.1 Hymenochirus boettgeri | reverse complement strand
CTAAGGTCATCAATACATTATACAGGGCTCATCAATACATTATAGGGCTCATCAATACAATTATAGTGAAGGGTTCATCAATACATTATACGGGTCATCAATCATTATAATACGGGTTCATCAATACATTATACTAGGGTTTATCAATACATTATAATAGGGGTCATCAATACAATATACTAGGCTTATCATACATTTCAAACTAGGGGCGTTATCAATACATTATACTGGATGCTCATCAATACATTATAACTAGGGCTCAATCAAATACATTATACTAGGGCTCATCAATAAATATACTAGGGCTCATCAATACATTATACAGGGGTCATCAATACATTATGCTAGGGCTCATCAATACATTATACTAGGGCTCATCAATACATTATAGTAGGGCTCATCAATACATTTATACTAGGGCTCATCAATACAATATACTAGGGCTTAACAATACAATATACTACGGTATACTCAATACTTATCTAGGGCTCATCAATACATTATACTGGGGTCCATCAATACATTATACTAGGGCTTATCAATACATTATACTGGGGTCAATCAATACATTATACTAGGGCTCATCAATACATTATAACTGGGGTCAATCAATACATTTACTAGGGCTCATCAATACATTATACTAGGGCTCATCAATACATTATACTGAGGTCCATCAATACTTATACTGGGGTCTCAATTCATTATACTAGGGTTGTCAATACATTATATGGGCCCATCAATACTTATACTAGGGCTCATCAATACATTATACTAGGGCTCATCAATACTTATACTAGGGCTCATCAATACATTAGACTAGGGCTTATCAATACAATATACTACGGCTCATCAATACATTATACTAGGGCTCATCAATACATTATACTGGGGTCCATCAATACATTATACTAGGGCTATCAATACATTTACTGGGGCAATCAATCATTATACTAGGGCTCTTCAAACTATATACTGGGGTCAATCAATACATTTACTAGGGACTCATCAATACATTAACTACGGGCTCATCAATACATTATAACTGGGTCCATCAATACTTATTACTGGGTGTCCATCAATTTCATATACTAGGCTTGTCAATACATTATACTGGGGGCCCATCAATATATTATACTAGGGCTCATCAATACATTTATAGGGCTCATCAATACATATACTGGGCTCATCAATAATAATTTCTAGGGCTCATAATACATATACTGGGCTATCAATACATTATACTAGCGGCTCATCAATCATTATACTGGGTGTCCCTCATACATTATACTAGGGCTCATCAATACATTATAGTAGGGTCATCAATACATTATACCGGGGTCATCAATACATTATACTAGGGCTCATCAATATTATACTGGGGTCCATCAAATACCATTATACTAGGGCTCACTCATACATTATACTTGGGCTCATTAATACAGTTATACTAGGGCTCATCAATACATTATACTGGGGGCATCAATAATTATACTAGGGCTCATCAATACATTATACTAGGTTTATCAATCATTTACAGGGCTCATCAAACATTATACTAGGGCTCATAAATAAATTATACTGGGGTCCATCATACATTATACTAGGGCTCATCCTACTATTACGGGCTATCAATATATTATACTAGGGCTCATCAATACCTTATACTAGGGCTATCAATACATTATATTGGGCTTCATCGATACATTATACTAGGCTCAAATACATTATACTGGGGCCCATCAATACATTTACTAGCACTCATCAATACTTATACTGGGGTCCACAGCCTTAGTATATAGTATTGATGAGCCCTAGTATAATGTATTGATGAGTCCTAGTATAATGTATTGATGAGCCCTAGTATAATGTATTGATAAGCCCTAGTATATTGTATTGATGAGCCCTGGTATAATGTATTGATGAGCCCTAGTATAATGTATTGATGGACCCCAGTTTAATGTATTGATGAGCCCTAGTATAATGTATTGATGGACCCCAGTATAATGTATTGATGAGCCCTAGTATAATGTATTGATGAGCCCCTTCATAATGTATTGATGACCCCAGTATAATGTATTGATGAGCCCTACTATAATGTAAGTATAATGTATTGACAAGCCCTATTATAATGTATTGACAAGCTCTAGTATAATGAATTGATGACCCCAGTATAAAGTATTGATGACCCCAGTATAATGTATTGAAAGACCCCAGTATAATGTATTGATGAGCCCTAGTATAATGGCCTCGGCGCGCGTAGTGACGTCTGCCACGGCACAGTGATGCCAAAGAAGAGGAAGATATCAGCTGACGGATTTCAGGTGAGTGATTCGTATGGACTGAAAAATCTCACTTATCTCAGTATATACGTAACTGGATTTCTCTTTTTCGAATAACCTTTTTTAGCATTTCTACTTTTTATTGTGGAACTTGGTAGGTTTAGCTTTGATTTAGGCTTAGGTTAGGTGAGAATATCGATTAGGTAGTTAAGGGCCCTTCTGACAAAGAAGCATGCCTTCCTCGTCCCCGCTAAAAAGAGGTGAAAAACATTCCTTCCTGACTCGCAAATGGCAATCTGAAAGTATCCCTGGGATCACCAGAACTGCAGTAATGTTATTAAACCGTATTCTCAAGATTTTTAGTTTAGAAACGTATCCAGAAGTCCCACTTTAAAGCTATTCATGACTTGCCATACCACATCTGCTGGAAGACTTTCCACAGTTATCATCACGGCTCCAACTGTAAAGAAACCTCTCCTAACCTGAAGATGAAACTTCTTTTCTACGCGACCTTCCGGATGTTCACGTGTCGCTCTGATATGACCTCTATTATTTGAACATGCCCCAGAGCTATTTATTGTATTATGCCGCATTAATAATTCATGTGCCGGCCTATTGATATGCGCCTGATGCGCCCGTGCACAGTTCATATACCAAGGGGTCGCGACAGCATGGGATGTAACTTAGACCTGGTAAAAGTCAGAGGTTGTGGTCATCAGTTCCCACAGATCCCCTAGTTATGGTCCTGCAGATCCAAATTAATGTAATCAGTGCGCACCCACATACAAAGCTCCCACCAACGTCGCCTTACTTAGATTACTTTAGCCGGTTCTGTCTTCGTATACAATTTAGTACTGTTATGTAATAATGGACAATATCATCACACAAACCGTACTGTAATACTGAAAGATAGTAAGCGCATAGGTGGCGGGACTTGATTTGAAAAAATGCCAAGAAGCAAAACACCCCATTCAGACCAGCGGATTGTGTGTATTCCGGGGGATGTTTTGGTGACAGGTAGCTAGGGCTCTATACGACAAATTTGCACAGGTTCTATTTGGATCCATAAGGTAGAAAGTCCTAGAGGCCGGCCCTGATAATAGGTTTGTATAATGTTATCATATCACCCCACCAACGTTCTTCTCCAATGTAAACAGCCATAAAAACTTGTCTAATCTGCCTGACACAAATCCACCTCCCTTCCCTTTATTATTTAGTTCCACTTCTCTCTTCCTTTCAGGAGATGGCCATTTATGTAGATGGAGTTTTTATCCAACTTCACCGCTATTCCAAATGAGACCTTACCGGTGGCTTGTAAAGTAGGTGAGCATAATATTGCATTCTAAAATCTATTAAGAATCTACCCCTCTTTCTACCAGACATTAAATACTTTGTTTCTAGGCTCTAGACGTCTCTACCTGGCATTGTTTGCACAGCTAAAGTCTGTTATCTACCAGAACCCAAATCTTTTTCCAGTCGAGATTACTTAACAGTCATTTATGTGTGGGCGGTGGTATTCTTCTTTACAAACTACCATGTCGGTTGGTGGGATTGCGAGGGGGGAACTGTCTTTTAGAACTATGGCTTAAGGTTTTACATACCCTTTAAACTAATTAAGTACGGAGTGCGGCATGTTATAAAGGAAAGGTCTCTGTGTTTCGCTAAATAAAGATCACTTTTTGCACCTACCGTATGTGTTGTGTTTTAAGACCGTCTTTACATGGCTGCACTCTCTTTCCTTATTGATATTTCCTGGGCTGTGCAAAGCAGCAATGACTGGAGGGCAGTCATATTTAACAGCCTGAAAGTGTATGGATCTGTCCAGTGTAATCTGGACCTTAAGAATTACCTTTGCTTATAAGGAGCGGATATTACAAAAAGAGTTGTACAATCGTTGCGATGTTGTGGGTGGGGCAGTGCGTCGTATGATGGATCGCATAATCATAGATTTGCGATCGCCCATAACAATACCAGTGATATATTTTGGTACTGCATGGTATGTATGCCACGCAACTAACAACTTTACCTTTAAGAGCCACAATTATATTTTACGATATCTCGCAGTATCACAAGTTTTTAAATAGACCTCTTCATTTCTATAAGACTTCTCTTATAACACCTCTTACCACCTACATGTTGGCACCACTGCCTAGTCCTAACAGTACAAGATTGTAAACCTTTACTGCAAAATACAACATTCCATCTTAAGACTACCATACAGAGCTGAAATCAATGTTTTTGCTATTCTTATTGTTTTTTTATGAACTTCATTATGGTGACGGATTAAAATTTAATATCCAGTCCTTTAATGCAGAGTTGATAAACAATGGGATTTATCCAATTTTACAACCATGTTGGTATTTAATGAACTGCGGCATATATCACCAAATACAATACCGTATAGGCGCACTATACTGTACTTTAATGGATCAATGGACTGGTATTGTAAAACGTAGTACATAATCAAAATACATGTAATTATGAAATGCCCACATCGCATTTATACTCAGGGACTTTTTATTAAATCTTGTCGGCATTATCAATCTACGAATATGTACCCCTGCTGTAAGTTTTCTGTATGGTGAACTTTTAGGGTCTATTGATCCACTCCGTTCAGTGATTCAATTTAGCAGGGGTGTGGGTCCTCTAGGTAGGAGGCACTTAGTAAACACCTAAACTGTCCCTATGATCTTATTTATCCACATAACTAAGATGTGTACACACGTTCAAATTCCAACATGCGACGAGGGATAACTCGTTCTGGGTGAAATATTAAATTTATGCCTTTCCGTTCAAAGCGTCAGTGTTAACCTTGCAGATCAACCAAACCACACCCAAACTGCACCCGGTCACAGATGTACGATTATCGGTATGCATGTGCAAAATGCCTTGTGTTTACTATTCAATGATTCTCTACAAACAGGATTCGACAGTGACTGTGTGACACTCCGGACCCAGTTATATCAGGCCAGATCCCTGATACTAACACACTCGCGCACTTTTTGTTACGCCTACCAGGATCCGTTGCCCCCCTGGACTGTGTGGCCAACACTCTAAGGATAATGGGTAAATCCCACCGGAGAACTCTTTCACAACAATGCTAGTCCGCCATGACCATAGTCGCATTACATTGTTTGGACAAAATTTCAGTTGGTTGGTATTGGCCTCTCTTTATTTTAAGTAAAGGGAGGCGACAATATATCGTACTGTGGGTGGCCGCCGACCTGGACTGATCCCTATAAAACGATGGGAATTGGACGGGTCTGTGTTGCGGTCCCACAGCATGTGTGCCAGCAGATCCATGTGATCTGACACAGGGTCCTGCAGATCAGACGTGGGGTGTTCCCTCTACAACGGCTGACTGCCCTATAAGAGGAGACTAACCGTGGCTGATATTTTCAGTCCTTCCAAGCGACCGTGAAGCCCCGGAATGTTTGGAGGCTGTGTAGGAATGCTCTACACACCATGCCTGTGTGGTAACCTAGCTTTAGGTAACGCATGTCTAGCGGTATATTGCCCACCCGGTTTACATAACAACAAGTTGCAAGGGCAATTTTTGTGCGTCAGATTCCAATCAAGTGGTATGATCAAATGCCTAAAAATGGTTGCAAGTCCAGCTTAAAAAAGGGACCCACATGGCTAATAAGGCTCGATTGGTTGCTCAGACCCAAAACATACTGTCATCATTTTTATCCAATTCCTCCCACCTGTTAGGATGAAGATGGTTTTTATTGTCAGATCTATGTACGCCTACATGCACTGTTTCCTTGTGTATTTACCACTTGTACCGGTGGTTATTTTAACATGGAAGCGTGAGGGGAAGTTGCAAGTTTTAAGCTTGGCAATTGAAAGTGTCGAATTTCCCAAAAAACAGCAAACAACAATCACTCGATAAATTATTGCGGTTCGCCTGCACAAAACCTTTGCGACACTTTATGCACTATGCCTGTTTATTTTTTCACAAGCACCTTGATACATCGCAATTAGAGGTTTGCAACAATTAAAAACTGCAGAGCAGTACGAACATAGACAAATCTGAGAAATTGCTAACAAGTGCACCTAATGGTATTTGTACATTTGTCACAAAGCGCATTGTACTTCTCATAAAACAGATGTGCTGGTCTCTTCCTGCCCAAATGGCTCTATAGATCGTCCCTCTATGGCAAGCCATTGTTCTTTCAAATAGGAAAATCCTCCCCCATGAGTAATTCAGTGATTTAAGGGAAATGTGTCAATTTTCATGTCTTATTACCAAAACGTACAATATATAGGGCAATTAAATAATGTTTATGGTACTGCCACATATTATAATGTCCCTTTAACATCATGTTATAAACTAGAAGCCATGCAATATTTTAATAGACTAACAAGAAAGGACATATACACTTTAGTACCAATAAATAGGCCTGTCTACTAAGCAACTCACATTGTAATAAAAAATAAAGAGACCGCCTTAGGAAAGCTTGGGTACAACAGACAGTATTACGGCCTGTGTTTTGAGAGCAGATGTTTTGACTATTAGAGACATTAATCTTATCTGCAAGTAAGAAAACTCAATCCTCCATGTCATTCCAGTGCAGCAGCATTCGTGTTACAATTCCACGATGTCACTTCCACAGTTGATGGCAACGTGAGGGGCTGATATCCTTCAGTTCAGTGACATCTTTCTAATTGAAAGGATTGTTGGGAGATTGTGTCCAACTCCTTAAAATAATAGTTTCAACCTCAATAATATGAAGCAAATGACAAAACCAGATCGGTCCTCTCTTGTTACTCTGTGCACTCCCACGTTTACATTATCACTTGAGCTTCACCTCTAGAAATCAAAATACAGGCCAGATGAAATTGTCCGTCCCTAGATTCCAAGCAAAGGGCTCCAGTGGGACATTCTAATTAAAGGGATTGCTATACGGATGTCCTGGATTTTTTGACTCAAAACCTCGGTTCTGTCAAAATTTCATGGTCAAAACTATTTCAGGCAGACTACTGAACTTTTTGACTAGAAAGCCAGGTTTTGGCATTGAAATTCTGTAGTTTTTAGCCCGATAATTCAGTGCTATTTCAGTTAAGATTCTATTAGGAAATGTTTGTCAATTCTGGCTTGAATCCCATATTGGAATGTACACACCTGAATCAACTTCTTTTATGTCCCCACACCCCACCAGTGCGCTTCAAACCAGAAAACTCTCCCGCACTTATAATGCCCTTGCAAAGCACCGAGAAGTGCCTTTGTTGGGGGTCCCAAAAAAGAGCCTTGTTTTCGCCGTGTTCTACGCTTACGCTGGCGACTTCCGTGTTGTAGTAAGGTTGAGGTGAAAAGGAAAAAAACCAATGCCGCGGCTTTCTTATAAAATATGATTTTTAACCACAAATCGTTGTGCCGAAATTTTGATAATCGTCGATCTAAACAACCTCTTATAATATACCCTAGTAGCGAGTGAAAACAGTCTATAGCTAAACAGTCGACCGGCATTATAACACATAGTTGTTAAGTACAAAATCCATTTTAAATTCCTTGCTTATCCTGTGTTTAATGTATTTTGCATGGTTCGGTGGTTTGGAATCCCTAAAAAGGCCCTTTTATCATTGTTTTAATGTCTTGCAGTATCCATGCATCATCTTGTGATTGCAAATCTAAATGTTCCCCTGATGCAATAAAACACACAAAACACCTGAATAAGCAGACATTTCGAACTCCTACCATGTCTGAGCACCCTGAGTGCTATTCAGTGCAGATGATTTAAATCTGTTATAAATAGTCAGCCCCGTTCAAGCGAATTAATAGCCGTTGCATCCTGGCTGCTGTTTGCAGGAGAGATATATAATACCTCCAGTGCCGTGAGTCATATGGGCAAATGAATATGGAGAGCGGAAAAGCAGATTAGTGGGCTACAAACTCATTAAACACATTCATTTAATATAGTGGTTGCGATTCTGTGGAAATCGCAAAACTTGGTGTTACCCTTGATATGAATATTTTTAAAGCAGCTATTACTGGTGTTACACTTGCCCAAAAAAAGAGGCATTATATACCTTACTCTATACAAAAGGTCCTTTAGTGATACCCGGATGGTTAGCATGAATGTAAAACGCAGGCCTCCCGTAAGCTCTTACAAAAAATCAGGCAAAATTCAAACCTTCAGTGGAAAATAACCCATAGAACACTCCATGGTAAATATGCAGTGTAACCGATACGTCAAAAACACCAATATTAGTAATGATATGTTCACTTGCTTCACAGAACATTAATGGCAAATCCTGCTGATGGTTGCAGGCAAGAGCTGAATGTATAGCAGGTCACCTCTCTCTGCTACAGACAGCCACTCTCTGGCTTTCTGGTATACAAACTGGGGGTGATATCTGCGTTACATGAATCCAACAAAGGGGCTTCGAGTACCACCTTTGGGCACTGCGTGCCATAGGTTCGCCACCACTCTTTCTAGGAGCCTGTCAAGGTTCTCTCTACGGTAGACAAGCTCCCCGCTCCTTTCTTTTCTCTATCAATGTCTTACTAAAGGGAGAGGTAGTCCAGAAAAGCAGCGAACTGTCATTTTGCGAACATGAATGGAACTCTTGCAACCACTGCAGAAGGTTAGAATAGGTTTTCCCTTACCGTCCCCCTGGGAAAATACTGAGTTTAAAATGGCAATTTTAGGGAAACGTGTTTTAAAGAAATAATTCACCACATCCGTAGGGAAGCAATAGTGTCGGCCAATTGGTATGGCCACATTAGACGCGCTGTGTGCCCTGTTGTACTGTGATAATTGATTATTGGATTGATTGGGCACATGTGCAAATCAACTGGCCTACAGGGCAATTCACTGAGAGTTTATGATTGTGATGCCCATTGGTTAAAAGTACCAGTCTGAATTCCAGCCGTCATGTTTTGTTATGCCGTATTGTGTAATGATATGAATCCTGCATCCGGCCTAGGAGCCACTGACAGTATGTGAAGATGCCTAAGCGTTTCCCATGTGTTATGTAAAGTTTCTGACTCACTGGGTGGAATGGAATGTGTTGCTTGTAATTTTCTCCCTGTGATTAGGGTGAATGCTGGGGATCAATTTAGCTTTCAGTGCAGGTGGCAGTGGACTGGCACCAAAGCCTGAACTATACGAACATTGCACATACCCTAGTCACAGGCTGCCTGGTTACTATCCACATAATAACCACTCCATAACGGGGAAAAATAAATGTTCCTTCTGTTTCCTTATTTTGCAGTTATCTGATATTACCATACAAATGTATCTCAACTGCAAATCCTGTAACCTGCATTACAAATCCCCATCATCCCAAAAAGGATATTGGGAATCATGTTTTTTATTTGTCTAGAAATCATTCACAACCAACCTGCAGTCCTTGCAGATCAGTTTAAGGAAGGTTTTGGGTTACTACAGGGTGAGTCGTATGAAATGGTATCAGGATAGAGCAGGTCAGGATGTATGCAGCCATTGTTTTTTCCTCATAGCATAGTGGATAGTAAACCATGTTTCAGGGAAGATGGATCCTACACAGATATCTCCCCCCCCCCCCTTAAGATTGGAAGCTTTATTGTGACGTCTCCTGGCTGAACAGTCCAAGAGGGATTTTTATTGATGGAAACCACCTATATTACAGTCATGGACGTTCATCAAAAAGGATTGTCGGCATATCCCTTTAGTTGACCCCTATAAAACTGATCACTGGGTAGTTATTTCCATACCACACCATTGATCAATCTGTAAAATACTCCTAGAAAACCACAGGATTGATATTGGCTGATCCATGAACTGGACAGCAACAAACATAGGGCTGACCCACCTACCGGTTGAATGACAGCATTGAAGGAAGCAATGTGCCTGACCCAGATACTTTTCAGGTGTGAACTGCAACGGGGACTGTGTATGGGATGCGCTAACTGACTGTCAGCAACCACATCATGCTGCAGATAACCCATTTATCTGATCTGCTACATTATACTAAAGGCTCATCAATACATTATACTAGAGTTATCAATACATTATACTATGCTAGACTACTACGGACTAGTAGAGGAGAAAATAAGGAGAGGGGAGATAAGAAAGGGTCTAGCCTAGTAGATAGGGTAGAATGAGAAGTAGCTAATACTAGGGATAACTAAGAGGGTAGGAGTAAGAGACTAATAGTTACTTAGTACAACTATAGCAACTAGTAGAACTATAAGGGGCTCATCAATACATTATACTATGCGCTCATCATCATCAATACTTATACTAGTAGGACTAGGATCCTAACTAGGAAGTAGGGGTAAAATAGGAACTAGTAACTAAGAACTAGAATAGCTAAGGACTAACTATATAACTAAGGAGAACTAGAAGACTAGAGGCATATACAAGAGTACTAAGGACTAACGTAAAAACTAGGGACTGAGAGAGCAAACTATACTAGACTATGTCGGAGACTAAGATACTAACGAGACTAGTAGAGCGAGTAGGTAGAGGATAGGTAGGAGGAGACTAGTCTAGCTAGAGGAGGGTTATACTATATGAAGAGTTAAAACTAAATAGAGGCCTATAGGTTAGGGAGGAAGGAGGAATACTAGGAACTATACTAAGATGATACTAGGAAGGATAGGACTAGAGTAGACTAGAGTAGGAACTAGGAAAGGTAGGGGCGTACTAAAAATACTAACTAGGTACAAAGTACTAGATAACTAGATTATACTAAGGTAAAAGCTAAGAAGACTATGTAGGACTTAAGAGACTAGACTAACTATATAGATAACTAGAGTATAAGGATAAGTATACTAGGGGGGAGAGAGTAGGATTACTCTAAGGAGAGACAGGTTATACTAACTAGAACTATTATAGCTAGGCATACTAAAACTAGTAGATAGTATAGACTAATACTAACTATAAGGATACAGAAGGACTAAGGACTAGATGAAGTAATACTAACTAGGTAGGAGGGGACTAAGAAACTAGGGCTAAGAGTATTTAGTAGGGACAACATAGTATTATAGAAGACTAAACTAACTGATGAATACTATACTAGCTAGGACTAAGGGTTAGGTACTATGATGGGATACTAAACTAAGAGGGAAACTACTAGGTAACTAGAAAGCTAACTAAGGATGAGAACTACTAGCTAGACTAAACTAGGTAAAATAGTCTATATTAGACGAGACTAGAGGACTAGAAGTACTAAGAACTAGGGATAGTAGAGGAACTGATATGACTATAAGAGATAAAACGAGGCTAACAAGAGGGAGGATAGAAGAGGCTAACTAGAAGAAGAGACTAAGACATACTAAGTAAGTAGAAGATGGGTACTAGGATAGAAGGAACTAAACTAGACTATATAGAACTATAGACTAAAGAGAGGGTTATACTCGGACTAGAGACTAGGGCGCATCAATCCATTATACTAGGACTAAGAGTCTCATCAATATTATACTAGGGTATACTCAGGGCTCTCATCATCAATACATTATACTGCTGGCCCTATACTGGAGGGTCCATCAATACATATACTAGGAGTACTAGACTAATGAACTACATAGACCAGAAGTCTAATACTAGGGAAGAGAAACTAGATACTAAGACTGCTATAGTATGGGGCTAGGAGATATGAGGGCTTATCAATACATTATCAGGCTAATGAGGAGGCAGGTAGGTAGGTAATCAAATACATTATACTAGGGCTCATCAATACATTATACTAGGCTCATCAATACATTATACTGAGGTCATCAATACAACATACTAGGGCTTATCAATACATTATATAGGGCTCATCATAACTTATACTAGTGCTCATCAATACTTTATATTATAGCTCATCAATACATTATACTAGGGCTCATCAATAAATATACTAGGGCTTATCAATACATTATACTAGGGCTCATCAATACATTATACTAGGGCTCATCAATACATTATACTAGGGCTCATCAATACAATATACTAGGGCTTATCAATACATTATACTACGGCTTATCAATACAATATACTACGGCTTATCAATACATTATACTAGGGCTCATCAATACATTATACTAGGGTCAACAATCAATAAATATACTGGTCCATCAATACATTATACTAGGGTCTTTCAATACATTATACTGGGGTCCACCAATACATTTTACTAGGGCTCCATCAATACATTCTACGAGGGCTCATCAATACTTAATACTGGGTCTTCAATACATTATACTGGGGTCATCAATACTTTATACTGGGGTCATCAATTCATTATACTAGGGCTTGTCAATACATTATAATAGGGCTTGTCAATACATTATACTGGGTCCATCAATACTTAATACTCTCAAACATTTTATACTAGGGCTCATCAATACATTATACTAGGGCCTCATCAATACATTATACTAGGGCTCATTAATACAAATACTAGGGCTATTAATACATTTATACTACGGCTCATCAATCATTATACTGGGGTCCATCAATACATTATACTAGGGCTCATCAATACATTAAACTGGGGTCCATCAATACATTATACTAGGGCTCATCAATACATTATACCAGGGCTCATCAATACAATATACTAGGGCTTATCAATACATTATACTAGGGCTCATCAATACATTATACTGGCTCATCAATACATTATACTAGGCTCATCAATACATTATACTAGGGCTCATCAATACTATATACTAAGGCTCATCAATACATTATACAGGGCTCATCAATACATTATAGGGCCATCAATACATTATGAAGGGGTTCATCAATACATTATACGGGTCATCAATACATTATAATAGGGTTCATCAATACATTATACTAGGGTTTATCAATACATTATAATAGGGGTCATCAATACAATATAACTAGGCTTATCATACTTTAACTAGGGCTTATCAATACATTATACTGGATGCTCATCAATACATTATACTAGGGCTCATCAAATACATTATACTAGGGCTCATCAATACAATATACTAGGGCTCATCAATACATTATACGAGGGCTCATCAATACATTATGCTAGGGCTCACTCAATACATTATACTAGGGCTCATCAATACATTATAGTAGGGCTCATCAATACATTATACTAGGGCTCATCAATACAATATACTAGGGCTTATCAATACAATATACTACGGATTATCAATACATTATCTAGGGCTCATCAATACATTATCTGGGGTCCATCAATACATTATACTAGGGCTTATCAATACATTATACTGGGGTCAATCAATACATTATACTAGGGCTCATCAATACATTATAACTGGGGTCAATCAATACATTTACTAGGGCTCATCAATACATTATACTAGGGCTCATCAATACATTATACTGAGGTCCATCAATACTTATACTGGGGTCTCAATTCATTATACTAGGGCTTGTCAATACATTATACTGGTGCCCATCAATACTTATACTAGGGCTCATCAATACATTATACTAGGGCTCATCAATACATTATACTAGGGCTCATCAATACATTATACTAGGGCTTATCAATACAATATACTACGGCTTATCAATACATTATACTAGGGCTCATCAATACATTTATACTGGGGTCCATCAATACATTATACTAGGGCTTATCAATACATTATACTGGGGCAATCAATCATTATACTAGGGTCTCAATACTTATACTGGGGTCAATCAATACATTTACTAGGGCTCATCAATACATTATACTGGGCTCATCAATACATTATAACTGGGTCATCAATACTTATAACTGGGGTCCATCAATTTCATATACTAGGGCTTGTCAAATACATTATACTGGGGCCCATCAATACATTATACTAGGGCTCATCAATACATTTTACTAGGGCTCATCAATACATTATACTAGGGCTCATCAATAAACATTATACTAGGGCTCATTAATACATATACTAGGGCTATAATACATTATACTACGGCTCATCAATCATTATACTGGGTGTCCCTCAATACATTATACTAGGGCTCATCAATACATTATAGTAGGGCTCATCAATACATTATACTAGGGTCATCAATACATTAACTAGGGCTCATCAATATTATACTGGGGTCCATCAATACATCTATACTAGGGCTCTCAATACATTATACTTGGCTCATTAATACAGTTATACTAGGGCTCATCAATACATTATACTGGGGCATCAATACATTATACTAGGGCTCATCAATACATTATACTAGGTTTATCAATCATTTACTAGGGCTCATCAATCATTATACTAGGGCTCATAAATAAATTATACTGGGGTCCATCCATACATTATACTAGGGCTCATCCATACTATTAACTAGGGCTTATCAATATATTATACTAGGGCTCATCAATACATTATACTAGGGCTCATCAATACATTATATTGGGCTCATCGATACATTTACTAGGGCTCAAATACATTATACTGGGGCCCATCAATACATTATACTAGCACTCATCAATACAACTTATACTGGGGTCCATATGAGCCCTAGTATAATGTATTGATGAGCCCTAGTATAATGTATTGATAAACTCTAGTATAATGTATTGATGAGCCCTAGTATAATGTATGCAGATCAGCTAAATGGAGTTCTCTGCAGCATGATATGGTTGCTGACAGTCAGTTATCGCATCCCATACACATCCCGTGCAGTCTCACACCTAAATATCTGGTCAGGCACATTGCTTCCTTACAGCTGTCACCGGTAGAGTGGGTCAGCCCTATGTTTGTTGCCTGTCTCAGTATCATGGATCAGCCAATATCAATCCTGTATTTCTAGGAGTATTTTACAGATTGATAATGTGTGGTATGGAAAATAACTACCAGTGATAGTTATTATGAGGGTTCACTAAAGGGATATTGCTCAGACAATCCTTTTTGATGAAACTGTCCATGACTGTAATATCTGGTGGTATTCCATCAATAAAATCCCTCTTGGACTGTCAGCCAGGAGACGTCACAATAAGCTTCCAATCTAAGGGGGGGGGGGGAGAGTCTGTGTAGGATCCATCTTCCCATGAATACATGGTTACTATCACTATGCTAATGAAGAATAAACAATGGCTGACATGACATCCTGTACATTCTCTCTCCTGATACCCTTTCATACTTACACCCCTGTATAACCCAAAACTCTTCCTTAAACTGATCTGCAGAGACTGCACAGGTTGGTTGTAGAATGATTTCTAGACAAATAAAAAGAATGATTCCCAATAGTCTTTTTGGGATGATGGGGATTTGTATTGCAGTGTACAGGATTTGCAGTTGAGATACATTTGTATGTGTAATATCAGCATAATGCAAAGATACAGGAAACAGAAGAGACATTTATTTTCCCCGTATGGAGTGGTTATTATGGGATAGTACCAGTGCAGCTCTGTGACTAGGGATTAGTGCATGTTCTATAGTTCAGCTTTCTGGTGCCAGTCACCTGCCACCTGCACTGAAAGCTAAAATTATCTCCCCAGCATTCACCTAATCACAGGGAGAAAATTACAGCAAACACATTCCACCCAGTGAGTCAGAACTTTAACATTAACACATGGAAACGCTAGGATCCTTCACATCCTGTCATGTGCTCCTAGGCCAGGATTGCAGGATATCATATCATTACACAATACGCATAAACAAAACATGCAGGCTGGAATTCAGCTGGGTACCTTTAACCAATGGGCATCCAATCAGAATCTCTCAGGAATTTGCCCCTGTATGGCCAGTGATTGCACATGTGCACGCAATCAGATCCAATAATCAGATCACAGTACAACAGGGCACCAGCGCGTCTAATGTGGCCAGACCAATTGGCCGACACTATTGCTTCCCTAGGATTGTGAATTATTTCTTTAAACTACGTTTCCCTAAAATTGCCATTTTAAACTCAGTATTTTTCCCAGGGAGGTAGGAAAACCTATTCTAACCTTCTGGTGGTTGCAAGGAGTTCCATTCATGTCGCAACTGACAGTTCGCTGCTTTTTCTTGACTACCTCTCCCTTTAGTAAGACATTGTAGAGAAAAGAAAGGAGCGGGGAGCTGTCTACCGTAGCAGGAGAACTTTGACAGCTCCTAGAAGAGTGGTGGCGAACCTATGGCACGCGTGCCAAAGGTGGTACTCGAAGCCCTCTCTGTGGGCATTCATGTACAGCAGATATCACCAGTTTGTTACCAGAAAGCCAGAGAGTGGCTGTCTGTAGCAGAGAGAGGTGACCTGCTATAACATTCAGCTCTTGCCTGCACCATCAGGCAAGGATTTGCATTATTGTTCTGTGAAGCAAGTGAAATATCATTATATAATATTGAGGTTATTTTGACCGTATCGGTTACACTGCATATTTACCAGGATGTTTCTATGGGTTTATTTTCCACTGAGGTTGAATTTTGCCTGATGTTTTGTAAGAGCTTACGGGGAGGCGCTGCGGTTAAATTCATGCTAACCGATCCGGGTATCACTAAAGACCTTTTGTATAGTGGATATGCCTCTTTTTTTGTGCAAGTGTAACACCAGTAAATAGCTGACTTTAAATTCATACAAAGGGTAACACCAGTTTGCGATTTCCACAGATCTGCAACCACTATATTAAATTGAATGTGTTTAATGATGTTGTAGCACCTAATCACGCTTTCTCCTCTCCATATTCATTTGCCATATGCTCACGGCACTGGGAGGTTATATATAGTCTCTCCTGCAACAGCAGCCAGGATGCAAAGCTATTAAATTACGCTGGTAACGGGGCTGACTATTTATAACAGATTAAATCATTGCACTGTAATAGCACTCATGGTGCTCAGCATGGTAGGAGTTCGAAATGTCTCCTTATTCATGTGTTTGTGTTGTATTATTTGCATCAGGGGAACATTTAGATTTGCAATCACAGATGATCATGGATACTGCAAGACATTAAAACATGATAAAAGGGCCTTTTAGGGATTCCAAACCACTAACCCAGCAAAATACATTAAACACAGGAAAGCAAAGGAATTTAAAATGATTTTGTACTTAACAACTATTGTTTATAATGCCGGTCGCTGTTTAGCTATAGACTGTTCACTTCCTACTTAGGGTATATTTATAAAGGTCTGTTTAGATCGCCGATTTAATATCGGCACAAACGATTGTGGTTAACATCATATTTATAAAGCCGCGGCAATTGTGTTTTTTCTTTTCACCTCAACACTTAACTCAACACGGCAATGTCGCCAGCGGTAAGCGTAGAATCACGGCGAAACAAGGGCTCTTTTTTTGGACCCCCAACAAAGGCACTTCTCGGTGCTGCAAGGGCACTTATAAGTGCTGGGGGGAGAGTTTCTGGTTTGAAGCCCCTGGTGGGGTGTGGGGACATAAAAGAAGTTAATTCAGGTGTACAGTTCACAATATGGGTTCACAGAATTGACAAACATTTCCATATAGAATGTTAACTGAAATTAGCACTGAAATTCTGGGCTAAAACTACAGAATTTCAATGCCAAAACCTGGCTTTCTTAGTCAAAATTTCAGTAGTCATGCCTGTAAATAGTTTTGACCAATGAAATTTTGACAGAAACCAGGTTTGAGTCAAACTCCAGTACATCCCTTATAGCATCCCTTTAATTAGAATTGTCCCACTGGAAGCCCTTTGCTTGGAATCTAGGGACGGACAATGTTTCATTCTGCCTTTGTCATTTTTATTTCTAGAGGTGAAGCTCAAGTGATAATGTAAACGTGGGAGTGCACAGATGTAAACAGAGAGGGACTATCTGGTTTGTCATTGTGCTTCAAGTATTATGAGGTTGAACTATTATTTTAAGGAGTTGGACACAATCTCCCACAAATCCTATTATTAGAAATGATGTCACTGAACTGAAGGAATATCAGCCTCACGTTGCACATCAATGTGGAAGATGAATCGTGGCTTGTAACCAGATGCTGCTCACTGGAAGACAGGAGTGAATGGGAGTTTTCTACTTGCAGATAAGATTAATGTCTCTAATTAGTCAAAACATTCTGCTCTCAAAACACAGCCTATACTGATCATGTTGTACCCAAGGCTTCCCTAAGGAGGTCTCTTTATTTATTTATTACAATGTGCAGTTGCTTAGACAGGCCTATTTATTGGTACTAAATGTTACTGTCTTTCTTGTTCAGATCTATTAAATATTTGCATGCTTCTATCTTTTAAACATGATGTTAAAAGGGACATTATAATAGTGTTGGCAGTACCATAAAACATGTATTTAATTGCCTATATATTGTACTTTTTGGTAATACAGAGCATTGAAAATTGACACATTTCCCTTAATCACTGATTATCATGGGGGAGATTTCCTATTGAAAGAACAATGGCTTGCATAGACAGGGACGAATCTATAGCCAGATTTGGGGCCAGGAAGAGACCAGCACATCTTATGAGAAGTACAATGCGCTTTGTGACAAATGATACAAATACCATTAGGTGCCTTGTTAGCATTTCTCAGATTTGCTATGGTTCGTACTGCTCTGCAGTCTTTAATTTGTTGCAAACCCTCTAATGCCGATGTATCAAGTGCTTGTGAAAAATAAACCAGGCATAGTGCATAAAGTTGTCGCAAAGTGTTTGTGCAGCAACGCAATAAATTTATCGATGATTGTTGTGCTGGTTTTTATTGGGAAATTCGACACATTTTCAATTGCAGCTTAAAAGCTTGCAACTTCCCACTCACGCTTCCATGTTAAATCACCGGTTACAAGTGGTAAATACACCAAGGAAACAAGTGCATGTAGGCTGTACATAGATCTGATCAATAAAAACCATCTTCATCCTAACAGGTGGGAGAATTGGATAAAAATGATGACCAGTATTTGGTGTCACCATATCGAGCCTTTAGTTAGCCATACGTGGGTCCATTTTTTAAGCTGGACTTGCACCATTTTTAGGCAACTTTGATCAACCACTTGATTGAATCTGCCAAAAAATTGCCCTTGCAACTTGTTGTTAATGTATGACCGGTGGGCAATATACCGATAGCATGCGTTACCTAAAGCTAGGTACACACAGGCAGTGTGTGTAGAGTCATTCCTACACAGCCTCCAAACATTCCCGTGGGCTTCACGGTCGCTCTGGAAGGACTGAAAAATATCAGCCACGGTAGTCTCCCTCTATAGGGCAGTCAGCCGTGGTCGAGGGAAACACACAGTCTGATCTTGCAGACCCTGTGTCAGATCACATTGGTATCTGCTGGCACACATGCTGTGGGAGCCGCAAACACAGACCCGTCCAATTCCCATACGTTTTATAGGGATCAGTCAGTCGTGCGGCCACCCACAGTACGATCAGATTGTCTCCCTTTACTTAAAGTAAAGAGAGCCAATACCAACCAACTGAAATTTTTTCCAAACAATCGTAATGCCGACTATGGTCATTTGGCGGCACTAGCATTGGTTGGGAAGAGTTCTCCGGTGGGATTTACCCATTATCCTTAGAGTGTATGGCCACACAGTCCAGGGGGCAACGGATCCTGGTTAGGCGCTACAATCGCGAGTGGTGTTAGATCAGGGTATCTGGCCTGATAGGTTAAACTGGGATCCGGAGTGTCACACAGTCACTGTCGAATCCCTGTATTGTAGAGATCATTGAATAGTAAACACAGGCATTTTGCACATGCATACACCGATAATCGTACATCTGTGACCGGGCAGTTGGGTGTGGTTTGTTGATCTGCCAAGGTTAACAACTGACGCTTGACGGAAAGGCCATAAATTTATGATTTCACCCAGAACGAGTTTATCCCTCGTCGCATGTGGAATTGCACGTGTGTACACATCTTAGTATGTGGATAAATAGATATAGGTGACAGTTTAGGTGTTTACTAAGTCTCCTACCTAGAGGACCCACACCCCTGCTAAATTGATCACGAAGTGATCAATAAGACCCTAAAAGTTCCACATACAGAAACTTACAGCAGGGGTACATATTCGTAGTATTGATAATTGCCGACAAGATTTATAAAAAAGTTCCCTGGTATAAATGCGATGTTGGCATTTCATAATTACATGATTTTACTTTATGACTACGTTTTACAATACCAGTCCATTGAGTCCATTAAAGTACATAATAGTGCGCCTATACGGTAATTTGTACTTTGGTCGATATATGCCGCAGTCATAAAATACCAACATGGTTGTAAAATATGGATAACTCCCATTGTTTTATAACTGCATTAAAGGACTGGATTAACAATTTTTAAATACCGCACCATAATGAATTCATAAAAAAATAAGAATAGCAAAAACATTGATTTCAGCTCTGTATGTAGTCTTTAAGATGAGATGTGTGTATTTGCAGTAAAGGTTTACACTTTGTACTGTTAGGACTAGGCAGTGGTAGCCAACATGTAGGTAGGTAAGAGGTGTTATAGAGAAGTCTTATAGAGAATGAAGAGGTCTATTTAAAAACTTGTGATACTGCGAGATATCGTAAAAATATAATTGTGGCCTTAAATGTAAAGTTGTATTTTCGTGCATACAATACCATGCAGTACCAAAATATCACACTGGTATTGTATGGGCGATCGCAAATCTATGATTATGATCAATATCGTAGATTAACAACTGCTGCAACGATCTGTAAACTCTATTTTGTAATACCGCTCCTTTATGAAGCAAGGGTATTCTTAAAGGGTCCAGATTCACTGGACAGATCACACTTTCAGGCTGTAAAATGACTGCCTCCAGTCATGCTGCTTGCCACGCCCAGGAAATAATCAATAAGGAAAAGTAGAGTGCAGCATGTAAAGAGGTCTTAAAACAACACAACTGTAGTTGCAAAAAAGTGCTCTTTATTGTAGCGAAACACAAGACCTCTTAACATGCCGCACTCGACTTTTACTTATTTTTAAAGGGTATGTAAAACCTAAAAGCCATAATGTTCTAAAATACAGTTCCCCCCTCGCAACCCCAACCGCATGGTTAGTTTGTAAAATAAGATACCACCCACACCATAAATGACTGTTAAGTGAATCTCGACTGGAAAAAGATTTGGGGGTTCTGGTAGATAACAGACTTAGCTGTAGCAAACAATGCCAGGTAGCAACGGCTAGAGCTAGCAAGATATAGTCTTGTATAAAGAGGGGAATAGATTCAAGAGAGAAGAATATTATTCTCCCTCTTTACAAGGCACTGGTAAGGTCTCATTTGGAATATGCGGTGCAGTTTTGGAATCCCATCTACAAAAGGGACATCTTGGAAATGGAAGAGAGAAGGGCAACTAAAATAATAAAGGGAATGGAGGGGCTTGCAGGCAGATTAGACAAGTTAGGGCTGTTTACATTGGAGAAGCAACGTTGGTGTGGGGATATGATAACCTTATACAAATATATTCAGGGCCGGCCTTAGGATAAATAGCACCCTGTGCAAGATTTGATAGCGCCTAGCACCTTCTCCAAAACACCCACCTGGACACACACAATACGCTGCTGAATGTTGCTTGCCTTGGCCTTTTTCAAATCAAGTCCGCCACCTGCGCTTACTATCTTTCAGTATCTACAGTACGTGTTTGTATATATTGTGTCCATCATTACATAACAGTACTAAATGTATAGACAGAACAGAACAGCATACAGTCATCTTAAGTAAGGCTTACGTTTGTTGGAGCTTTGTATGTGGGGTGGCACTGATACATATATTTGATCTGCAGGACCATAACTAGGGGACTGTGGCACTGATGCACAACTTTGACTTACAGGTCTAAGACTCCCTGCTGGCGACCCCTGGTAATGCAACCTGTGCGGTCGCACAGGTCGCCCATATCAAAGGCCGGCCCTGAATATATTAATGGGCCATACAATAAACTCTCTGGTGCATTGTTCACTAATAGGTCATATCAGAGGACACGTGAACATCCTTTAAGGTCGGTAGAAAAGAAGTTTCATCTTCAGGTTAGGAGAGGTTTCTTTACAGTGAGAGCCGTGAAACTGTGGAACTGTCTTCCAGCAGATGTGGTAATGGCAAGTTCATTGAATAGCTTTAAAAGTGGGCTGGATACGTTTCTAAAACTAAAAAATATTGAGAATTACTGGTATTAATACACATACTGCAGTTCTGGTTGATCCAGGGATACTTTCCGATTGCCATTTGGAGTCAGGAAGGAATTTTTTCACCTTTTTTAGCTTGGAATAGGTAAGGTAGATTCTTTCAGAAGGGCCCTAACTAACCTAATCTATCTATCTAACCTAACCTAGCCTAAATCTAAAGCTAACCTACCAAGTTCCAAATAAAAGTAGAAATGCTAAAGTATTAAGAGAAATAGTACCGTATATACTTGAGTATAAGTCGAGATTTTTCAGTCCATACTCGAATCACTAACCTGAAATCCGTCAGCTGTATACTTCCTCTCTCTTTGGCATCCACTGTGCTGTGGCAGACGTCACTACTCGGCGCAGGTCTTACCCGGTGCCAAATTGTGACGTCAGGTGCCTGAACAGTGGATGTGGAGAGAGGAAGCGTGCGACTGCCGAATTTCAGGTTAGTGATTTCAGAAAGATGCAGACTGCATGTTCTTCCTAAAGAACATAAAAGCAATATTTACACTATCAGCAAATAACACAACACAATGTACCTAAAGGTTATGTATACTGGAAAAAAAAAAAATTTTAATTGCCCATTAGTGAAAACTATAATTCATCCCAACTATCACTGTACCCTTTTTTTGTTGATCTGCACTATATTTCATTAGATAACCAATCTGAAACATCTTATGTTTTAGCATTTCTGTAAGCAGTTTTACTATAGCTGGAATGGTTTGACAGTTGGTGTGCTGTATGCTGTATTGACAGTTGGTATGGAGGAAAATAGTCAGGTCAGTGGTCAGAGCCTGAGCAAAACAAGTATTGTATTGAAGACATTCAGCAACAAGCACACCTCAGAGTAAGTGCTACTTACACATATTTATTTATAGTTTAAGACACTGTTAGGTCACAACCTCCAGTCCAGCAGACACTGTTAGGTCACAACCTCCAGTCCAGCAGACACCGTTAGGTCCCAAACTCCAGTCCAGCAAACACTGTCAGGTCAGAACCTCCAGTGAAGCAGACACTGTCAGGTCGAAACCTTCAGTACAGCAGACCCCTTTTGGTTCCAACCTCCAGTCCAGCAAACACTGTCAGGTCAGAACCTCCAGTGCAGCAGACACTGTTAGGCCAAAACCTCCAGTCCAGCAGACACCGTTATGTCACAACCTCCAGTCCAGCAGACACTGTTAGGTCGCAACCTCCAGTCCAGCAAACACTGTCAGGTCAGAACCTTCAGTGCAGCAGAAACTGTTAGGTCACAACCTCCAGTCCAGCATACACTGTTATGTCACAACCTCCAGTCCAGCAGACACTGTCAGGTCAAAACCTCCAGTGCAGCCGACACTATTAGGGTGAAACCTCCAGTCCAGAAGACACTGTTAGGCCCAAAACCTCCAGTCCAGCAGACACTGTTAGGTCGAAACCTCCAGTCCAGCAGACACTGTTAGGTTACAACTACCAGTCCAGCAGACACCGTTAGGTCACAACTACCAGTCCAGCAGACACTGTTAGGTAAGAACCTCCAGTCTAAATGACACTGTTAGCTCAAAACCCCCAGTCAAGCAGACACTGTCAGGCCGAAACCTTCAGTCCAGCAGACACTGTTAGGTCACAACCTTGTCCAGTAGACACTGTTAGGTCACAACCTCCAGTCCAGCAGACACTGTTAGGTCACAACCTCCAGTCCAGCAGACACTGTAGGTTACAACCTCCAGTGCAGCAGACACTGTTAGGCCGAAAGTCCGGGGGCAGAGTTTGGAGCTTCATGGGATAGGACGTGCCACTCCACTGCTCCGGCGCCATCTTATTAATCGAGGCTAATACGATACTTTTAAAACAGAAAAGATCACCAAATATATGTTTCACTAACCCTGAAATCCAGATGACCAAACCCAAAGAAAATATAACGACTGGGATGGCCAAAAATATTTTAGATTCAAGCAATTCGCCTGGAAAGGACCAGCAGAGACCCAGGCTGCCATGCCTCTGTCTCATCAGAAGGACAAAACACCCGCCTT
The DNA here is from genome assembly GCA_019447015.1 of Hymenochirus boettgeri. NCBI lineage: Eukaryota > Metazoa > Chordata > Amphibia > Anura > Pipidae > Hymenochirus > Hymenochirus boettgeri. The sequence goes on along the minus strand of CM033475.1, from coordinate 182,726,999 downwards.
CAAGCTTCAAATCTAACCGCCAAGATGAGGTACAAATCAAATCACCTTCGGAGCCCATGCCGACCAACCTCAAGCAACAATTAATTGGCGGCATTCAGGAGTCGCAACGCTCACTCGCCACCATGATAGAAGAGACGAGGTTGGACATCTCACTCCTCAGGCACGACCTCCAAAAAATAAGGCAGAGTTGGAGAAGCTGAGGAACGAGTGTCTACACTGGAAGAAACGGTCCGGCCGTTACCAGACTCGGTTGCTCGCCTCCAGCAGGAACTCCACGCCACAAGGAGTAAACTGGACGATCTAGAAAATAGATTGCGTTGACAAAACCTGCATTTCCTGGGGAGTAAAGACCCAGTCCCCAGCAACATTCCTAGAAGACTGGATACAGGCCCACTGCATTCCAGCCAAGGCCCCTGCACCGGGATTCGCTGCCCTAACCGGATCTAGACAATGATACTTGGCTTCTTTAACATTATTAGGCTGAATGCAAAATGAAGGCAATACAATCGGTTCATTAATATGAAATTTAGGTACAACCTTGGGTCTAAACCCTGGAGGAGTTCTAAGTATAATAGACTCTCTTAAGAATGAACAAAATGGTTCATCCACCCTCAAGGAAGTCAACTCATTAACTCTTCTTGCTGACACTATAGCAATTAGAAAGGCCACTTTCATCGAGACCCATTTAATATCTATTGATTCCATAGGCTCAAATGGAGGAGAAGACAAAACATTCAGGACCAAATTTAGGTCCCAGTGAGCTATAGGTGAAACATAAATAGGGTTCAACCTTTTAATACCTTGAAGAAATTATTTAACAAACAAACAGAAGCCAGATCTCTATAGATTAGCCAGGATAGTGCCGAAATTTGGACCTTGATTGAATCAATCGATAAACCTTTATTAATCCTGATTGTAGGAATTTAAGGATTAAGGACAGGGGCCATACTTCTTTCCGCATTCCTTCACTTTCTGCAAAATCTAGGAATTTATTCCAAATACGATGATATATCTTAGATGTTGACATCTTTTTAGCACTAATTAAAGTTTTCACCACCGTATCAGAAAAACCTAGGGCAGTTTAATTGTTCCCTCTCAAAAGCCAAGCTGTCAATTTTAGATTTTCTGGATCTGGAATGGAGACAGGCCCTTGAGTTAACAAATCCGGGATATTTGGTAATCGAAACTGGTGCTTGTGTTTACATAAGTTGCCATAAGATTGCAATTTGGAAGACCAAACTTTTGAACAATCATTTGATAACTTTCGAGTCAGGGACCATTTCCCCTGCTCTGATACTTGCTCTGCTAAAGAAATCTGCCATAAAGATTTTCTTTTCCTGAAGAAAAAAGCAGAAAGTGTTACTGAAGCCTTTTCTGCCCAACCTAAAATTAATTTTGCTTCTTCCAACATCCTAAGCTCCTGTGTGCGCCCTGTCTGTTTATGTAAGCCACTGCGGTACGGTTGTCACACTTATCTTTACTTGATTTTGTTTTAGATAAGAGAAAATAAGCAAGTGCCTTTTATTAACATAATTCTAAAATATTTATTTGAAGCAGCCTTTCTCTTTTTGCCCATAATCCTGAATTACATGTTTCCTATATGGCACCCCAGCCCAAAGGGCTGGATTGAAGACATAATCGAGGTTCTGTATAAACAAAACTTTTTCCTTGCTCTAGACTTCTTATTGCTTCCACCATTTTAGAGAACTTCTTACTTTTAACAGAAGAAAATTCCGTTGGTTTAAATTTAAAATCCTGTTCCATTGGCAAATAAAATTTATTTGGAACATTCTCAAATGACGCTTTTGCTTGAATTTATTAACACATCCTAGCTTGTAAATACTTGGGTTAATTTTAAAGATCTTAATGTTCGTCTATAGACTTTCCCAGATGATCCAATCGTCAGGTATGGTGCAAGCCTGACTCCTATTCTTAACGCTGCTGCTATTGCAGACATTAATTTTGTGAATACCTGCGGGGCTGACGTTAATCCGAAAGGCATTGCTTGAACGGCCAATGTATTCCTTCTACTTCAAATCTTAAAAACTTTTGATGAGGTTCGAAGACAGGAATATGGAGATAGGTGTCTTTAAGTCCAAAGACGCTAGCAAATTTCCCTCTTTCCAAATAACTAGGATTGACCTTAGTGTCTCCATCTTGAATCTTTCTTTCAACATATATGAATTTAGAAGCTTTAAGTCTAGGACCAACGACGAAAGGACCATCTTTCTTTAATACCACAAAAGGTTTAAAAAAACCCTGATTTATTTGTGCTGTAGGAACTAAGGAAATAATTCTTTTTGTTTTAAACTGAGTTACTGCTTCCAGTAAGGCCCTTCTCTTGACAAGGTTTGAGAGACCCTTGAAGAAAAAAGCCTTCTTGGAGGGCTTTTTACAAATTAACTCAGGCCTGTGGATACCAATTTAAAATCCACCTGTCTGTGTAATTTGGGACCATTCCTCTGCAAAATAAAGTAGAAGACGCCTACTTGCAAAGGGTTATTCCCCAAACCTTCAGAAGGAAGATCTCTTGCTCTGGAATCCTTTCTGAAGGACCTACGATTTTCTCCACGGAAAGAAGAAAAACCACCCCTTGAAAGGGCTTAAAGAGGAAGAAAAAACTGTTTTGTCTAGAAGGTCTGAAAATATTATACCTATTTATTCTAAAATAAGGCCTGTTCATATTTTTAGAACCCTTCCATCCTGAGGTAAAAACTTATTTTTATCTTCAATAGAAATCATAAATTTTCTAATTCAGGCCCAAAAGTTTGTTTCCTTTGAAAGGCCAAGAAACCAACTTATTTTTAGAGGTCGAGTCTGCAGCCCAAGGTCTCAACCATAAGGCTCTACAACCAATCACTGACAATGCTAAAGCCCTAGCTGATAATTTATTGAATCTAAAGAAGCATCTGCCAAATAGTTAGCTGCTTGATGCATGAATGACACCCGTTGTAATAACTGAACAATAGCACATAATTCTTGAATGGCTGAAGCCAATTGATCAATCCAAAGTTAAAGTTTTAGACATAATAACTGATGCAACATTGGGTTTGAAGGCTGATTCCAATTTAGTGTCCATGGGATCTTTAAAAGAAGAGGATCCTTCCATGGCTATAGTAGTCCTTTTAGAGATTCTCGCCACAGCTGAATCCACTTCAGGCAAAGATTCCCATCTTAGCTTAAAGGGCAACTAAAGCCACAGAACAACACTGAACCAGAAGGAAGAACACCTTGATATAAAACCAGTAATCTGTGTCTTACCTCTCATTTTGATACAGGCGCTGGGAAATTTACCTAAATAACATATGGTTTTGTTGCTTTACTTCTCAGCATTCTAGTATCACACAGTTTGGTCAACGACCATTATGTTCTGCCATGCTCAGTCTTGCTATGGCAACAACTTGTTACAGTTGGTCACACCCATTAATAATCTCTAGCCAATCCTTTTACAGGAAGTAAAGAAGGAAGCATATGACTGGGTCAGGAGTGTGGTCTGACACTACACATAACACACAGATACTTCATCCAGTTCTTAACAGGCTTTGATTTACTTTAACAGAGTTTACTAAAGTGGCATTTTAAAGTTTATGATGTTTTTAGGGGGGTTTGTTTTCATGATCTGGAGTTAAAAAAATTGTGTTTAGTTCTCCTTTTAAAGGCATCTTCAAATGGGTATCTTTTATCAAACTCCGGAAAGGGACTAGCCCTTTTATCTGGATATTCCCATTCAGCTTCAATAGTACTAATGAATTGTGTACTAGCAGAAAAAGCGCAGTTTCTTAGTTTTAAAGGGTATCTCCAGTGATAAAAGTCACCTGGGTTGTAAGGATAGATATGTGCAAGGTTGATATGTACCTGCAGTATCCTGTGTCTTTCAGCAGTAGTTTAGAAGAAATCCAATAAGTTTCTCCCAGAACGCTGTGGATGTGCAGGTCCGCCCACTTCAGTGATAGCCTGCTTGGGAAATGTCCGACGCGCATTTTGCTTCAGTCATGAGCAGAACGTGAGAGGATCCGTTGGGACTGCTGCTGCTGTCTGTGTGATCTGACTGGTTGGTCGAAAACACACACACACACACACACACACAGACACACACACACTTCAAGCTACTGGAGGAATAATCACATGACCATCACAGCAGCTTGCTGACTTCACTAATTAATGGAGCGTAATCAGGTACTACCTTTTTCTCTCCCACCCCCTCCCTTACCAGATTGCCTCATATTCCCAGCATCCCCAATGAAATCAATCTTAGATCTCTTTTTCAACCACCCCTCTCAGAGTTAGACACAAAAAATCTTTATTAAAAACAACACAACAAAACAAGTCCCCCTGCCTTTGTTACAGTAGTGTGGGAAGAGGGTTTTAACTTTTCCTCCCCTGTCTCTCTCTGCATGATCAGCTGTAAAAATGAACTTAAGAGAGTCAGGGAGGAAAGGATTTCTTACTGCAGCCAAGTGGGTGTGTCTGCTACCATGATGATGTACATTGAGTGACAGCACTCTCCGTACAGGGGAAGACACAACCCCAGGAACCTGCACAACTTTCCCATGCTGCTGCAATCAAACGAAGGGGAATTCTGGGGGAAAAAAGGTAGGGGGAGGGTTGGGGATGGTGTACTTTAAAATAAACCAAAAAAAAAAAATGCTTTTTCCTCAGTGGAGATACCCTTTAAAAATGTTATCCATAATACCCTCTTAAGGTTTAGGAACTTCCAACCCCAGGGTAACATATATTTCCTCAATCCATAAGAACCATATCAAAGTTTTGGGAATCTCCAGAAACAGGCTCTGAATCTAAACTGTCTAAAGATGAGGATGATACTTGACCATTCCTTTGCCAATATGTTAACATTACAATCTTCAAAAGGTATGTCCTTTATCCTTAAAGAGGAACTGTGGTCCAAAAATGACTTTAGGTAACTTGATAGGAACTGCTCTCCTGAGAGTTTTTGCAATTTATTTCTATTGTTTATTTTACATAGTTTTGAAGATATTTACATTTTTGTGTGTGATATGGCAGCAGCATCACCAGGTCCCCTGCACTTCCTGCTTCCTGCTCTGAAACCTGTCAGTCAGTCAATCTGCCCTGTGTCTCCTCCCCTTTGCAGCCCCCCTGGTCCCTCCCACTCATGGACCCCATGGTCCCTCCAGTTGCAGGCCCCCCTTGCCCATTCCCTTACAGCCCCGTGTGGCCCTGCCCACTTACGGGCCCCATGGTCCCGCCCACTCGCTGGTGCTGTGACCCCGCCCACTCGTGGTTGCCATGGCCCCGCCCACTCACAGGTGCCTAAGCCCCGCCCGCTCACAGGTGCTGTGGGCCACTCTGATTTGTATGTGTGGCACATCGAATCTATCCTTCACATCCTAGTTGGAATATATTTAAAAAAAAACTCCAGCCACCCAACAACCACTTCGTACAATACTCAAATACTCTCAGACATAGTTAATTTGCATGGGTGACTTTAATGCTATCATGAACTCCTCCTTAGATAAACTCCCACCCCCTCCCTCCAATAAAACAACACCACTTTACAGATTAGTAACCGAGCTATAAAGGGTAGATATATGGAGGCACCGCTACCCCACAACTAAAGGATACACCTGCCACTCATCTACTTTCAACACATTATCACGAATAGACTACATATTTACTAATAAAAGAACTACCCCACAGATATCCCACCCCGGTAGAGGGATTTCGGCCACTCCCCAATATGTTTTTCAATAGGATGTGGCGCAGATGCCTCTCTGGCCCGGTTCGGAAGAAACCACCCCTTCTGGCTAAATCTCTTTCCCTCTCCAGACCCCATTCCAAACCAAAATAAACTGGAACATAGCACAAACACTGTACAACACGGCCATCACGGAAAAAACACAGGAAAATGTTCTTTAATAAAAAAAGTATTTTGAACACGGGAACCAATCGGCTAAACTATTAGCCCAACTAGCACATGGACCAAGAGATACCAACAACATTTTAGCAATCAAAGACTCCAACGGTAACGCAGCCACAAACACACCCGATATCCTACAAACATTCACACAATTCTACAAAAGCTATATCAGTCACAACTTAATATAACACCAACACAACTAAGAAGATATCTAGCCAATGTAGACTCTCCCAAACTTACCCATAATGAAAGAGCCCAATTAGAAGCAGACATCACGATAACAGAAATCATAGAAGCAATCGGAGAAATATCTAATGGTAAATCTCCCTCAAGTCAGGGATGCCCACTTTCCCCTTATTTATTCGCCTTAGCCATAGAACCCCTCGCAATACAGCTTAGAACAAATCATCTGATCAAAGGCCTAGGTGCTCAAACCTCACTACTCAGCCTCTACGCCTGATTGACCTAATTCTATATCTGGCAGACCCAGACCGATCCCTAATCACTACTCATGATATAATCTCCAAATTTAGCCCCATTTCTGGATTACACATCAATTGGAGTAAATCAGCCTTATTACCTCTAGACCCCAATATCACACTATCACCAAGAGTGCGTGATCTGGTCCCTGTTGTTCAACATTTTAAATACTTAGATATCACCATCACTCAAACACCAGAACAATTTCTTGAAAACAACATACATCCTCTATTAGACTGGGTACGAAACAAAGTCGGAATATGGAAACAATTTATAAACTTACTAGGTTGAGTCAACATAATTAAAATCATCAATCACTCCTCCCTAAAATCCTCTATACCCTCCAACATTCAGCCATTACCATACCCAAAACCTTCTTTACAACTTTACAAAGTATACTTCTCTCTCTGATATGGGGCTCAGGTTGTGCGTGAACCAAATTCAATATTCTTCAGGTGCCTAAAACCTCAGCGGGCCTTGCCCTACCGGGCTTCTATTATATTATTTGGCAGGACAATTCAAATACTTTACAGACTGGGTAATAGCCCCTTCCCCTGGCCCACAGGATACTCCCCCACCATCAGTATATGATTATATGATGCAGAGCGAATGCTCCAAGCATATATACCAACCCTACCCATCACATTCCTAGAACCCCAAAAAATATAACCCCAGGCGGTGGCACTGCTTTACTGATACAAATGTGTAAGATCTGTCAGGACACAGCGAAACACTTAAGATATATGGGGAGTACTCAGGTAATCTGTACTGTGGCACAATAACAAGTATCAGACACTAGCAAACTTCGGTGCTTCCGAATTCTGGAAAAACCAAGGAATCCTATACTTCCAACAAATCATACACAACAACACATTGATACCATTCTCTGAACTACAACAAAAACTGTCTTTAACAAACTTAGCCTTATTTTGCTACCTCCAACTGCGCTACTGTCTCATCTCTGAATTCCAAACCCTCAACATCCACCTCACTCCGCACCCCATATTAAGGATTCTGAAGGACCGGGTGGAGAGACATCTGGTTTCACAAATATATTCATGCTTGATTGCCAAAAAAGGTACTCATATACAAACCACACTGATGCAAAAATGGAATAAATACATACCCACATTACAGGAGTCCGATTGGGAAGAAATAGCCTGATCACACATACAGGTATCCCCATCGGCTAATCATAGGGTAACATAATTCTATATCTTACACCAGGTATACCTAACTCCGTGCAGACTAGCACATATGTCCCCAAATAATACTTCAGAGTGCCCCAAATACCATAAGCAGATTTTTGGCACCTGATGTGGACTTGTCCAAAGATCTCAGCTTTCTGGAATAGGGTAATAAAAACCTTAACACAAATACTCCATGTGCCAGTACCACCGGATCCTGGACTATGTAACTTGGAAGTTGATGGAGCCGAAGAATGGACAAATACACACCTTAAACTACTACGTAGTTCCCTTTTTTATGCCAGACGTACTATAGTACTCACATTTACCATTAATCAGACTAATATACTTAAGTAGAGGTACACTGAACAATTTCGGCAAAATATGGACCCCCTGGTATGAATACATGGGCATATACATGGGCATAAGTATATCTGACTACCCACAACAACTAGGATAAACCTCAATACACCCCCAGCACCCTTCAAGCAACCTGAAAGACACAGATATAGATGTACCCCCCTAAATATCTAACTTAATCTAGTACGCTCCCCTTCATCTCAAATAACTCATGACACATATATCCACAACCACACAAGAAGCCTTCCCCCCCTCCCCCCCTCTTTCCCTTGTTACTCTCTTTCTTTTGTTATCTTCTTTTTTTCTTTTAAATAACCATATATAAATGCACAGGTATAAGATTATGTAACAAAACTGTTTAACTGATTGTATATTCAATGCCATTAATTTATGCTGAATGTGATGTATGTTTTTGACCTGTTCACAAAAATAAAACATGTTTAAAAAAAACAACAGTCCAGCAGACACTGTTATGTCACAACCTCCAGTCCAGCAGACACTGTTAGGTCACAACCTCCAGTCCAGCAGACACTGGCACACAGTAAGTATGACTGGCACATGCACGTTTACCCCCCAGTGAGTGAGTGTCACATACAGGTTTCCCCATAGTGAATAGCACATACAAGTTTACCCTCAGGGAGTGTGACTGGCACAATAAAGTTTGCCCCAGTGAGTGGGACGGCCACATACAAGTTTGCCCCCAGCGACTGACACATACAAGTTTGCCCCAAGTGATTGGTACATATAAGTTTGCCCACAGTAACTGGTACATACATGTTTGCTCCAGATGACTTACTTACAAGTTTGACCACATTGAGTGTGAACATACAAGTTTGCTCAAAGTGAGCATAACTGGTACATGCAAGTTTTCCCACAGTGATTAGGACTAGTGTATAAAAGTTTGCCCACAGTGAGTATGACTGGTACATACAAGTTTGCACATAGCAAGTGTTAGTGGCACATTAGTGTTTGATTAGTACATAGAAGTTTTCACACAGTAAATGTGACACATACAAGTTATCCCCAGTGAGTGTTACTTGCACATACAAGTTATCCCCAGTGAGGGTTACTTGCACATACAAGTTATCCCCAGTGAGTGTTACTTGCACATACAAGTTATCCCCAGTGAGTGTTACTTGCACATACAAGTTATCCCCAGTGAGTGTTACTTGCACATACAAGTTATCCCAGTGATTGTTACTTGCACATACAAGTTCCCCCAGTGAGTGTTTACTTGCACATACAAGTTATCCCCAGTGAGTGTTACTTGCACATACAAGTTATCCCCAGTGAGTGTTACTTGCACATACAAGTTATCCCCAGTAAGTGCTACTTGCACATACAAGTTATCCCCAGTGAGTATTACTTGCACACACAAGTTTGCCTCCTGTCACTGGTTCAGAAAAAATAAAAAAGAATTATAATTTGTAGAAAATTATTCCTAAAACTTCCCTTGGACTGTTTAGCTTCAATAAACCAACATGATGTTAATAATCAAGGTTTTACCTTGATCCTTCTTGTCTTCTTGCAAATGAATCCGAATCATCTCTCATTAAGGGACTTGTTGCTAGAAGAGGAAATCAGATCTTGTACATTTCCTTCTTCGCAATATTCTAGAACTGTCTGGAACAAGAAAAAAAATAATCATTCAGTGGTTATTCACAAGAGACATTCGGAAACATTAAATGGTATGTCCACCCTAAAAACAAATTTTTGATATATGATTGCCCCTGTCCCCCCAGCCCCAACTGCTATATTTATACTTTTAGAAAGTGCCCCAAGGTAAGTAAAGTTTGGGGAGCTTTCTAAGAATATAAATAGAGCAGTTGGGGCTGGGGGGACAGGGGGAATCATATAGCTAAAGGGTTTTACGCTAGGGGGAGGGAATCCTGAGAGGTAGGGAGAGGGAGGGGGAGGGGGGGGGGAGAAGGGCTGCAGTATGCATGCCAAACTTCTCCCGGAGGCCAGATAGGAGGCAGAGTCCTATATGGACTCTGCTATCCTCCTGGTGGGCAGTTTTTGGGACTTTGGGGGGGGACTACAGGAGAACCTTATGGAGCTGGGATGTGAGGTAAGGATTAAACTACACTACATGATGGGGCCAGTAGTGGGGGGATTATAGTTTTGGGGGTGGACATGCCCTTTAAGATTGGTTCACAGGCAATTTTACCGTTGCAGATGTTTGGAAACTACAACTAATGCCTCAAACAATACACAATCAAGAAGATGGTATCTATTGTTAAAAAGATTGCATTCTGATTCTGTATTGTTTTGAGGCATTAGTTGCCCTTTAAATGGACAGCAGAATTCCAATACAGTAGTTCCATACAGTAATAGTCATAATTGATATGGCTATTACTCTATGAGAATTCTGCTGTCCATTTAAAGGGCAACTAAAGCCTCAAAACAATACAGAACCAGAAGGCAGTAGTGGTGATAATTCTACCCTCGGCTTATACTCCAGTCATTCACTTTTACTTATTTTTTCAGGTAAAAATAGGTACCTCGGTTTATACTCAAGCATATATGGTACACAATATACAAGTTATATTTTTTAATCCCCTCCCATGGAGGAAGTTTATTAAAATGAGTCAGGTAGGTAAATTACATACCTTTTGATGAACATAGTTATAAATACATGTATCAAACAACATATAACCACATAAAGCTACATTGTCAATATTAAAGATAATGGGTGGGCGCATATATGCAGCCAATCTTTCTCCATGTCCTAATATTGCGTTTTGTACATCACATATGCGTCTCTAGTGAGAGGGTAGTTATAACATTAACTTTTAATTAACAAACTTAAACATTCTTTCCTGGTTCACTGTTACTCTGACCCTCAGTGGGTCTTACTGTGTAGTTACATTTCTTATGCTATGCCTATGGCCACTGTGGTCCCTCTGTTTAATAGATTTGTTTGAATCTCCTTTATACTTAATCCTTCTAATTTTATTCAGTTCTCAATCATTGCATATCATTGGGGAGGATTCCCATCTGTTCCAGATTTTATTTTATTTACTGGGGCATCCTCTATTTGTATATATTAATTTATGTATATATTTATGCCAGTGTGGAATTTATCTGGGCTTTCCACTGTGTAGGGGTAGGAACCGAAGCCTGTATCCAGTTCTTAGCTATTAACTTTCTGGCAGTAAATAGCGTTTCACATATAAAAATAGTTGTAAATTTATCTAGCGTCAGGTATTCTGTTAAAACCTAGCAGGCATACTTTGGGGTCTAGGCCCACTGGACTGACAATGTGGTCATGAAGAAATCCTATTATCTGTTGCCAGAACCCTTGTATTTGCGGGCAGCTCCAAAGTAGGTGGTAGAAAGTACCAGGGGACCCATTACACTTGGCGCACAGGGGGCTTCTTCCTTGCCTAAACTTTGCTAGTATGATTGGGGTAAGATATGCCCTGTGTAGGATGTATAGCTGAGTCAGCCTTTCTGACAACTTTAGGGTAGCTATTTTTGGTGCTGTTCAAGCTTCTTCCCATTCGTCAGCCTCAATTTGGCCTATATCATTTTCCCATGTGGCCTTTTTTTCAAAGGCCTGGGATCAGGTGTGGGGGCTTTGAAGGGGAGTATAGATATTTGAGATTAGTTTTGTGGAAGTTGGGGCTGTAAATAGGGCCGTGAGAGGGGTTCCATGTTTAGGATCTTTTGAGACGTTTATCCCTAGGTATTAAATTGTGCTGGATCTCTGCAGGGAAGGGGTTTGGGGTGATTTTGGGGGGAAAGGTTTCTATTGGGAGGATTTGGCCCAACTGATAGAGAGACCAGAGTATTCTCCGTATTTTTTTATAAGGGATAATGATGTGCTTAGGGCTGTGTCTTGGTTTGCTAGGTACAATAGCATATCATCAGCGTATAAACTTATTTTTTCTATGTGGGTTCCCACCAGTAGTCCTTGGATCGCCTGGTCATTACGGATTTTTATTGCCAATGTTTATTGCCACTTGATCACAAGTGCGTAAAGTATGGGGGAGGACGGGCAGCCCTGTCTTGTACTGCGTAATAATTGAAAAGTATCAGTAAATTATCCCATTAACTGAGATCTGGGTCTTAGGGTGGGAATATAGGAGTTGGAGCCATCTGATGAATTTGGGACAGAAAGGAATGGCCACTCCACCGAGTCGAATGCTTTTGCAGAATCCAAACTCACTATGCATCTCGTATTAGTATTATCGTGTTTAGCTTGTATGTTCATGTAGAGGCATCCAGTGTTGAGGGAGGTGTTCTTCCCAGGCATGAACCCATTCTGGTCAGGGTGTATTAGATGTTGGATGGTTTTGTTTAGTCTCATGGAGAGTATTTTTGATAAGAATCTTGATATCGGTTTGCAGGAGTGATATTGGTCTGTACGATTCTGGTAGTTGGGGGTCCTTACCAGGTTTTGGAATGAGTACCATGAGGGCTTTGGACATGGATTCCAGCAGGGTAAAAGTTGCAAACATTGTATTGTATAGGTCTAGTAATTTAGGACATCTGCATAGCGGATATAGAATTCTGTTGGTAGTCCGTCTGTGCCTGGGGTCTTGTTGTGTGGTACAAGAGAAAAGGTGGATCTGATTTCACTGTCTGTAATAGGTTTGTCTAATAGGTGGCGGGTGTTAAAGGGGAGCTTGGGTAGTGGGATTGGGTTCAGGTATGTTGTAGTTCCTTCCGGGGTATGGCTTAGTTGAGAGGAGTATAGATTCCTATAGTATCTAAGAAACTGGTTGGCAACTTCGTGTGGGTCAGTTATTGGGGTTTCGTCCGGGGAACGTTAGGTGATGACCGTGGGGGGTTTGTGTTCATTATTGGCTAAGTATACCAGCAGCTTCCCGCATCTCTCTCCATATTGGTAAAGCCTAAAGTAGAGGGTTCAGCGTTTTCTGTCGAAGGATTTCTAACAAATGTCAAGTGTTCCTGCTGTAGAGTGCTAGAGGCCTTTTCCTTTATTTCAGAGGATCTGTGTTTAATTCTATTAAAGGTGGATGTGATGGTCATATGTGCATACAATTTAAATGTTTCCCATACCTGAATCGCATTAGCAGTATTCACATTAGTATACAAAAACAATTCCCAATCCCCGGATAGTTCGTCCTCCTCCGGCAGTAGGGTCAGCCAAAAAGGGTTTAGCCTCAATGGTCGTGGGGTGGGGCCCCGCGACCAAGTGAGTTCAACACAGCAAGGGGCATGATCTGGTAAAATCCTTGGGGCATATTTCACTTGGGTCAAATACGGGGTTAAGGTTGCTTGCACCAGTATCATGTCAATTCTTGACATACTGTAGTATTATATGAGGCGGAAAAGCAAGAGAACTCCACATCGTTAGGGTGTAGATATCCTCATGCGTCCACCAAGTTAACACTGCATAAGTCTAGCGAACCTGGTTAATGGGTATGTGGGAGCCTGCCATCCGGGTCTGTGGATTCTATCACATACAAGGTTCTGAACTGTATTAAAGTCCCCTAACCAAATGGCCGGAACTCCTGGGAATTCCGCCAGAAAGTGCAGTGCTACTTCTAAGGATGACATCTTAAACTAGGGTGGGACATAGGAAGCTAAAATAACAATGAGGAGCGACTGTATTCTTGCATTTATCAATACATGGGTTCCCCTTTGGTCCAGCCTCAATTCCACAAGCTCAAACTTTGTTGTCTTATTTATTAATACTGCTACTCTTCATGACGAGGATGTGAATTGGGAATAGTATACCCAACCCACCCATGGTCTTTTAAGCGTGGATTGCTGGGGGCCATCCAAGTGTGTTTCCACAACCACAATTATGTCTAAATTTAGTTTTTTTAGGTATAGATGAATTGCTATATGCTTGATTTTATTTTGGAGGCCCCTGACATTCCAAACTAGGGTTTTAAGAGGTGATGGTTTATATGATTAAGCCCGTGGGTAAACAGAGAGATTTTGATACACAGCAAGTAAAATTTTAAAAAAACAAAAAGAAGTGAACCACGAAAAAGTATTTCCAGTTATACACTTTCGAACTAGTGCAAACATTATAACCTTAACATCAAATATTTAAACAACAGGTTTTTTTTTACTAGGAACTATTAATCTAAGTACAGGTTTTAGTGTACTAATATCCTAGTATTTAAATTAGCAGCGATAGGGGGGCGATATTCTTGTAACGCTGCGACTAGATGGTAGAGAGGGGTTAGGTGGTAATGACCTTTGACTGGACAGTGTTCCCGTCTGCTCGGTTCCATAATATAGGAGGGTGGGGAGAAAAAGGCACCTGTAGTTAGTCATCGGGGGGTGAAGCATATTTCTTGGCAACTGTTCGGTGGTGTATTTAGGGGAGTTCTTTAAGTTGCCTTGGTTGATAATACATTCAGAGCAACAAGTTTTGCTTAGGCTATAGCGTGGGGTAACTGATAGATTGTCTCTGTAGGGTTTGGGTCGAAGTTAGTTTTATATTTGTTTATGGAGTAGAGAGGGGTGTTATGAGGGTGTTCATTGGTCTTACCCTTTACCCGCAGTAGAGTCTCGGGAATGTTGGTCTGGAGATCTGGTGGGAGTATTGCCAAGTGGGGTTGGTCTATGAATATTTGTAATCCTGTGGGTATTGCAGTTATAGTTGAAGCCAAACCATATGATGGACCACCGATGCAGAGTTTATACAAGTACGGATCCTGCTTGTTTTCTCTGCGGGGTCTTAATATTTGTAATCCACGGGTAGTAGTTGGTTTCCCTCCCTTTCCCCCCTGATTGTATGTTCAGAGGGTAATATCTGTTGGGGGTGATTTGTAGATTCTGTAATATTCTGTATAACGTTTGTAGATGAATTCAGACCCACGGGCAGCTCCCACTGTGGGATTTGTGCAAGGGTGGGTCTTAGTCTCTAAATTATTCTAAAGGTTCGTACACACATGCGATCACGGGTGCCGACCTGCGACGCACGGTATGTATGAACAGCCGTTTCACCCGATAATCGCGCGGTGTATGGGCACTTTATCGGCCGTTCGTACACATCGTGCGTCGCGGGTCGGCACCTGCGATCGCACGTGTGTACAAACCTTAATGCTCATATCAGTAAAACCATTATGAAAGTCCCCATATCTTTGACATTGTCTAGACCAATCGGCCTTCCGCCAATCTATATAACCAGGCTTTATGCAGGTTACGTTTTATTCTTCTCTGGGAGAAATGATATATAGTACTATAAAGTAAGGTAAATTGTGAGTTCGAACTTCCTCAATCCCAGTCTTGAGTTCTACAACAACCCATATACTTGCGGTTAGATCCTCTGGTTAAGGGGACCCATGGTGTCGCTGGAGTATCCTGCTCCTTTGTTGCTTTGGTGATACAGTTGTCCAAGTAGGGCCTGTGGGGATACCCTCATATGAGTGTCTGTTTGCTTTATTTTGGTGCTGGGGGACTGTAGGCCCAGGTGTCGCAGGAATTCTCCTTATTTTTTTGTAAAACAAAACGATGATCTGTCTGCCCTGTACCACCACGGTGAGTTTAAAAGGGAAGCGCCAGTTGTATGTATGTCTGTGACAGGGCGCAGTTCCCTGCGTTTGGCTAGTGTCACTGGAATAATTTAATTAGGACCTCTTCGCTTTCCACTACATACATATTTCTGGTGGCTGACATAATTGCCTCTTTTGTTTTCAAGTAGTTTAACACATATGATGTCCCGGGGGGAGGGAGGTCCTAAGGTCCTGGCTTTGCTCTTAGGGTCCTGTGTGCCCTGTCTTATAATACAACATTCTAAGTACATTAGAGCTGTTCATAACTCAATATTTACCCAGCCAAAAACAAAGTAAGAGGATAGGAGCTTTTGCCTAAAACCAAAACTGCAAATAGGGTAACCTGTGGGTATCTGACCCAATGCAGGTCTCTATCTATCTGTCTGTCTGTCTCTATTTCTGTCTCATACAGACTGGACATAATCTGCTTCACTACAAATGGTAATTGCATTTAATCCTGAGAGAGAGAAAAAATAAATTGTAGGTGATATTTGTAAATACTGTTACCTGCTCTGCAGTCAGTGCTAGAGAACCAGGTGGTAGTTTCCAAGCCCATTGCTGTTTAACAAGAATCCTGGCCAGAAGATTTTTGAAGTTCGTCCCTTCTCCTTACCAGGCTGCACACTCTAACTCCAGACAGTAGATGTGACCCGCCCACAATGATCATACTGGAGGACCCAGCCAGGGAGGGAGGGATCTTCAAGCAGCTAATGGGGAGGGCTGTGGGGAGTGTCCAGTTGCTGCCTGTTCTTTCTGACACACCTCCTAGGATCCCACTGCTGCTGCTGCTGCTCAGATCGAGGTAATAACTTAAATTAAAGTGGCGGACATACCATTTTTTATGTGAATAGCCAGTCCGACCCGGTCTGTTGCGGGCTCCCCAGGTCTCAAGGGCCCTGTCTTAACTGAAACCTTTGCGACCCTGGTTCCTATGCCAGTGAGGTGCTCTTCCATCTGAAAGAGTGTTGTTCTGAGAATTTAGTTGCCCTTTAATTCCTAAGTGGTACTATTGAGCAGTGTAGCAATTGGTAGACCTGTCAGTTGAAACATTGGGTCATGTCATTTAGGGGGGTGGGGTTAGTGGCCAAGGGAGTGGATGGAGGCGGGGGTAGGGGCATTTGGGGGGGCATGGCCAGCAAAGGCGCATGACCAGGGAGGAGACTAGAATCTAGAATCAGTTGCGGGAGTCGAGTGGTCTCACAGGTGTGCAAGACACCACCCCAGAATGAGGGAAACTCCTGTGAGTCGCGGGAGCCTAACATTCGTAATGTACTAAATTTGTTAATTTATTGTCCTCCAGGCAAGGGGTGGATCAGAAACAGGGACACTGCACAGGTGGGGAAAGCTGGGAATAGTCATAATTATTAATACCGACTCTCCTAGTACAGGCGAATGTAATAAAGAAAACCTCACATTTTATACTGTAACATTTGGAGAGTTGTGGCGCTAATAAGAGCTGCAAATTCCATGTAACTTATAGCTAATATTTTTATGTAAGTATATCTGGGATATGTGTTAATACAACAGGTTTCTTGAGCTTTGTATGGCAGAACAGGTGTGTTATGGTGAAGCATGTTGGAATTCATATATAAGGGCCACATTGCATGCGCAGCACAGAGATCCGTTTTTGGAGTGCATGCAATCACTTTGTGCATCGCATGCAATCTGATTCTGGTCTATTGCGCAAATCTCATCAGAAGGTGATACGTGTGAAACGCATGGTAATTGCATGTAAGGGGGAGGCCACACTGCAACGCACAGGAATCGCGCACCAAATTATCACACGCGATTGTGTGTGTGATTCATGTGCGTTTGGGTTTTGCGCATGCGTTTTCGCTGTTTTGCGTTATGGAAACGTGTTATTAAACAGACACACTTTGCACAGGTACAATAACACTTATATTACGCTGACCTGTATATATAAAATGTCATGTCCAACAGCACACACTGACCTGTATATATAAAATGCCATGTCCAGAAAAACACACTGACCTGTATATATAAAATGTCATGTGCAGCAGAACACTGATCTATAAATATATGTGCCCCCAATGTTAAGTCCACACTCTGACCTGTATATATAAAATGCCCCCAATGTCCTGTCCACATACTGACCTGTATATATAAAATGCCCCCAATGTCCTGTCCACATACTGACCTGTATGTATAATATGCCCCTAATGTCCACTCCACACACTTATTTTTAGTTTACACACTTAATTTAGTAATAATAATATTTAAAGGACATGTCTACCCTTTTTTAAAAATGTTGCCACTATGCAGGGGATACCCTCCCACCCCCAACTGCTCTATTCGTAACTTTAAAAGCACTTTCAATCTCTACTTACACTTCCTCGTTCACTGTGTTCTGGTTGAGAGGCAGCCAATCACAGCCGCAGCTGACTTCATTGTAGAACAGTGCAGTAGAGAGGAGGGGTAAGTAGAGATTGGAAGCGCTTTTAAAGTTAGGAATAGAGTGGTTGAGGGTGGGAGGGTATACCCTGCATGGCGGCAAAAGCTTTAAGAGCTAGAAGACTGCCAGCTACAGAGGGATTGGGAGGGAGGGAAAGGGCTCTACTGAGCATGCCTCAGACATTGCTGGGGTTAGCCAAGCTACAGGCACCGGATGAGGCACTGACAGCTCCTACCCAGCAGTTTCTTGAACTTTGAAGAGGCAGAACAGGAAAACCACAAGAAGCAGGGATGTAAGGTAAGGATTTATTTTTATTGTACACTGGGGCCAGTAGTTGGTAAAATTTTAGTTTGGGGGGTGGACGTGCCCTTTAAAAACCTACAGTACTGCAAGTTTGCGGGTTTGTTGTTGTTACTGTACAGCCATGATTGTACATTTACGGTGAATGTTGGTAAAACTACAAATGTTTGTTCGTAGAATACCAAGCGGAAGTAAAATACCACAATGGTATTCTATGGGTGATCGTAAATCTTACATTTGTTATCACTATCGTAGATTTATGATAGCTATTGTAAATTAACGATACAGTACCTTTATAAATATGGCCCTATGTAAATCCTTATTTTACACAGTGTAAAATAACAATGACCAGAAAAAATAACGATTGCGTTGTTGCAGCATATTGTTACAACATATTTCACGTACCATCTCTCGTTCCGAAATAATACCTAAATACTGGTCTTTAAATAAGAATATTCCTCCCAAAGGACATATTTAGAAACGTATGGTATCGCAAAAACGGTACTGCGGGACATATTTGTTAAGATATAGGGCATGGCCACACTGCGCCGCAAACGCAATCGCACACGGAATCGCATGTGATTTCATGTGCTATTTTGTTGCGTTTGCGCATGTGTTTTCTTCATTAGGTATAGGAAAATGCATGCGATTGCGATTAAAAATGTAATCACAACGCACCCGAAAACGCGTGTTTTCGGTGCATTGCCGCATATCCAATGATCTGAAGAAAAAAAACTCAAGCGCAAACGCAGAAAAAAACGCTGCAGTGTGGCCTAGCCCTTATCAGCAAAAGTCAGATAAAGCTTCATTATGATCGGAAAAAATACCGCTAGAAGCATAAATGGTCACTATGGCCATAAAGTCGATACAGGGCGGTATTTCGATACTGCAGGTATTGCCCCCAATTACATCCTCAAAAAAAATAGTAGGATTACTTCTCATAATATTAATGGAATCACATGCCATGATCACTCAGCAGTAGTGTTTTGTTTTTTTTAAACTGCACACGTTCATTGAAATAATCTGTAAATTTTATAATACACAATTGGTAAACCATCCTATATTATTGTTTTGTGCATGGCCACCGTATGCCACTAGGTGGAACTTGTTCTTATTTCAGTACAAGAGGATGCATATACATTTATTGTAAATGCTGGCCAAGAAATAGTCATGTGTTTATAAAAATTAATTGAATCCCTCAATTTAAAATGAAGGTTTGAAAAAACCACTATGTTTATTTAGAATCTTCAGAGAAATCCATACAGTGCAAATTCTTGTGATGTACAATTTACTGCTTTAGTCTATGTACTACCTGATCAAGTGATATATTTTACTGGAAAACAGACATGCAACCTCAGTAAGAATCAGTGAAAACTGATAAATAATATACTGCTGGGATTTTAAAGGGAATCTATACTGAAAATCTTTCTTTTCAACTTGACCATTGCTGGAAACTATACCTCTGCCCAACCACCCTTGTGCCATTATTTGTTGATCTGTCCCCTATTTCTCTAGACATCCAATCATAAACATCAGGTTACCATAAAATTTCAGCTGTCAATCAAGTGTCATATTATAGTCATTTTTTTCTGCTGTGAGCAGTTTGGCTGTATCTGGAATGTGAAATAGTTTTGACAATTGGTATGCGGTGTGCATGTTAGAAATCCCCTCTCCAAGTGCTGCCTTGTGATTACGGAGCATGCTTGCCCTCATTAAAAAGGTCTGGTCAGATGAAAGTGGTAGTGGTTAAAAGAGGAAGGGGGATATTGAGCCTAAACAAAACAAGTACTAGATTGATTGAAAGTGTGCTACTTACATAAATTTATAGATTAATATGAGGAAAAGTCATCTTATTCAGTATAGTTGCTGTTTAAGTATTCAGGGGACCTGCACCACATTTTAGGATTTTGTACCAAACTCCCCACAGAAGCTAGTCCAAATATGGCTTTGTGACCAATGTTACAGCCACAAAAACCTGCTGTAACAGGTACCACAAAAAGCCCCCCCCCCCCTTTTTCACCAAGTTTAGTAATAATACACAACAAAGTGAATTTAAAATAGATCTTTATTTACAAATATACAGAGTTTCACAGAAACAGTCTTTGCTATTACACAAGTCTTGTAAATCACGTTTCCCAGTCTGTCCATTCATAAAGCATGTTCAGCTTTTCTCTCCATTAAAATTAAATGATTCAGAAATAATAAAGAAAACAAAATAAAACAAATCACAGCTATAAACAGAACATTGTGTGCACAAACACCTATTTTACAATGCAATGTCTCTACAAGAGTAATAGGAATGAGCAGTCATTTTTGACCATAGATTTCAAATGTAAATATCTTGCCCATTCTGAAGCTATTTATAACAAATTATTATCTAGCCCAAAGCAACTGTTGGCACCGTAGCTGCATGCCAGTCAGGATTCTGGGAGTTATTTTATAAGCATATGTGCAAAGAAGAAATAAAAAATATGACATTTTGTAAATTTTCCTAATAAATTGGCTGAGGCGATTTACCTCTTGAATGGGCTCAAGTTGATAATAAATGATGGATACTCGCTTACCAACCCAGGCAAAATACATAAAATTACTTAATGCCCCCAAAGTACCAGAATAAGTAATCCATTTTGTCTAGCCATCCTCAAATAGCCTAGGTCAATATTGCTACATGTACGTACCTGCTAAATCCATGCTACCAAATCCAGATGTCAACATTTAGGCAGGTGATACATTTAACCAATGGATGAAATATGCTTGATACTTTGTATATAAAGTGGTAATGTACAATAGGGTCAAAATATTGTCTGTCTAATGCAAAAAGTACCCTGGATGCCATTTAGCAGTGACCTATCGCACAGTCCTTTAAGACTGCACAATTGGCCTGTCTGATCAAACTTTTATTCATTTTGGATGAAAGTTCAACAGACATTCATCTATTGAAGAGATTGATTGGGCCAAGATATCAGAACATTTATACACAATCCTTAGTTTTTGAGTTAGAGAAGAATCACTTGTCCTTTAGCACGAAAAGCAAACTGATATATTGTCTGTATATAATTCAACTATTTATTCTATTATAACAGAAAGGCCACAGCCAGTGTAGAAACGCTTTAAAGAGGGGATTTTTATGTAGGGCACCTGTGATTTGCAGGTCAGTGTCAAATTTCCCTATAAACAATTACACAAATACCTTATTTCAGAATGAATGTGTCCCTTATGAACCAAATGTATAAATATAAATAATTCAACCAAATGTATTGTGTGAACTACCATCTCCAAACAAGGCAGTGCATGTCTACTCCCCAAACTAAAATTTAAAGTTATGGTAACCTAATTACCCTCCAAAGCCTCAACCTCGCTAAGTTTAAAACTCCCTGCAAAGATTTCTAAGTATACTTACCAGCACTTGTTCCCTCGCTGGTCTTCTGCGTGCCTTTTGTGCACGGCAGCAGCAGAAGGGGCCGGGCCGGCAGCAGTGTCAGTGATTGGCTGTGATGCAATGGTCTAGGTTTTGGTTGAGAAATTAGGCCAAATTTACATTTTTGTTTGGGGCGTGGACATGCTACCCAAACTTCTAACAGCTATTGAGCGGCTCGGACAGCCATAAATGTATATTATAATTTCATTTGAGTGGTAATCATTTCTTGCCTGTTTAATAAAGTTGACACAAGAAAACATGTCAGAACAGTGGAATGGCCCAATAAATGATAAAGACACATTTTAAGTTGAATGTGACCTGGATCAAGTAGAGGACAAATGTATGGCTAGCATTTTGCTTGTGCAAAAAGCTAAAAAAATAGAACTTACAGAGCTTCCCATTTGTGCCAAATGCTTAACAGCTCATAATTCAGCAATTCACTTTTAACCACCACAAATGGCTTGTTTAGCCTTTATCTAAAGCAGGGTTTTGTTGTTTTATTTTTTTAAGTAAAAGTAAAAAATGGCAATTTCTGAGCCTTGATAGTGGAGAGGATATTTTCTTAGTATGCCAAACACCTTTTACTGTAAATTTAAAAAAAAAAAAAAAAAAAGTACTATTTCCGAGAGGTCCATTCAAAATGGCTTCCAGTTTAGAAGAGGATTGTAATTTTTGCAATACCATTTCTTTCCACTTCAGTTTACTAGTCTTTCGCTAAACTGCCATAGACTGCCTGATCCCCAACAAAAAATAGCAAGTACCTTAGTTTCGATTAGCTGAAACAGGCAAGCAACATGTTTGGATTTAGAAAGTGATAATACAACTAAATAAAAAGGCCACATGGACTAAATTTTTTGCAAAATATCTTTACACATTGACCGTAAAATTTGAGGCCACTGGTTATATGGTTATAGGTGTATATCCCGTCTCTTTGACTTTGTTGGAAGTGAAATGGGCTATAATCTTTTTATCAAATAAAAAAAAAAAAAATCTAGCAGCTTCGACTCACTAGCCTCTTGGTTCCTATTTTGAAAATAAAATGTTCTTTGCGCACAGTAAGCAATGCTCCCATATTGGCATTTGTAGAACATATCTATAGGTACCTCTAGTAATCAGGGAAATCCCCAGATTGTAAACCCTGTAAAATAATTAAAAGGGAAATGAAAACAACTGAAAAATAAAACAATCAGAAAACCTTTTTGCTATGGAGCCTATTTTTACTTTATTAGGAATATTGCAGATCAGACCGCTGTTAACCTTTCTGCAGATAGAGGGAAGTTCTATAAACGGTATAAATAGTTGCATCTTTGCAAATAACAAAAGTCTATTATAACTAAATAACCAAAAATATTTAAGAACATGTTTAGAATGTTCCTTATAATCCCAAAATGTTGAATGAACAGTATGAACTGTCCAAATCTGTTTTTGTAACAGGATTTTTAAAACAAAAAAAAATATTAACCATTCTTTTAATTTGTACTTATTTTAACCCATGTGTATTTGGTTACAAACATTTAAATTTAGGGAAAGTTATCCTTCACAAACTTTGAGATTTATTTTTTTATAACCTGTAGAAGGAGAGACCAGACAAACGTCAAATCTTACATCTCTGAGGCGCACAATGTGTACCATCAGAGTATTCGGAGAGAATCTCTCATATTATATGTGGACAGAGATGGTTGAATACAAAAACCAGGAAACTTTGTATTAGGGTAAGTCGGCTAAGAAAGCCTTAAAACTTTTCAACTGGGCCAAGAAAGAAATGAATGATTATCTTCACCTGCAAATTTAAGCCCAAACTAAAGCAAAATATTTATTCTTAACTCGGAGTTTATCTTTAAATTAAATCACAGTGGCGTGGACCCATGTGCTTATAGAGTCACTTTATGTCCTTGGGGGAACACGTCTCTGTTAAGTTCACTGAGCTATGCTAGTCCAGAAATAATTTTCTGCAGCCCATACGTGAACGATTTGATCGGCGGATATCAAATTTGGTGTCTCGGCACTTTTGGCAAACATAGATCTCAGGAACGTTTGATTTGCGTATTTTGGCACAGGATAGATGAATCCATGTGTTGCATTCATTACATTCTATCATTGGTCGCCCAGCAAATGGCTTCATGCAGAAACAGGTGACAAGATGCCATGAATCATCATCTGAAAGAAGAAAAAGTAAACAATACTTTTAAGTTTGGGACAGAACTATACATCTATCATACTATAATTTTAACATTAACAGTTTACTTTAAAGAAAAGTACTCTTCCCCATCACTGGATGGAGAGTGGATGGATGTACTAGAAGAGCCAGCCTCTGTAACTAAGCCTGTCAGGTCCAATAGGAACATAGGTCGGAAGAAACACAGCTGACATCAGCTTGGGTAATTAAACTGGTATTCTGCTTCCAACTACTAGGAGCACTGAGATTTGTCTATTTGCACAAATATCTAAATAAACCACCTAGAACTGTAAAGTGGCAAATATTAGAAGTTTTATATATTGTTGCCAGTTGTAGGACCCAGATAAAAAAACGCAAACCTTGAAGTGGTGGCTGGGCTTAAAATAATTTGGCCAAGGTATTGAACTAGTTGCTTTCATCTAAAGAGAATGGCAGGCTTTTAAAAGCAGCATCATAGATGTAATAAACGTGTAAGCAAATTGAAATGGGCGTGGACTAGGCTTCTATTTTGTAGACAAATAGATTTACCTGAATCAACCATAATATCTTCATCATTTCCTGTGCTGTCTTCATCCCGAAATACCACTTGCTTTCCCTGTCGAATGACTGTTCGCTTCCCTAAGTTAACTTCATAATGCTCAGTCTTTATGTCATCAGTTTCCTCATAGGTCATTGGAAGACAGAAATTGTCCATGCTGGTACTGGAACTCTCCAGCATAGGTTCCTCAACCTCATGTGGTGGAGACTTTTTGAGCTCCAGATCATGGACCATGACTGGACAACTTTCCTCTATGGGTGTCTCAACAGGCTCTTCTTTTATAAAAGCCTTTACAAACTCCTCCTGCTTAAGTCCTTCTTGCTCCTTTTTCTTAATTTTTTTCTTCTTCTTAATTTTGTCTAATTTCTTTCTATCCAGCAAGAAACCACCCAACTTGGATCGTTTCAGAACAGCAGGGTAGGACCTATCGTGTTTAAGGTCTCCAAAGCTCCTTCTCTTTTTGATTGGCAAAGCATCGCTTGAAGGAAGGTCCTGGAATCTTGAGTCCCAGCTATCACTGTCCACAGTACTTCCTGTGCTATTTGGGGGGCTGGAACTTGCTCTTAGGGCGGTCTCCTTAAAGACAAAAAGAAAAATATTAGCCCATTTTTGAGTTGTAAGTATTCTATATAAATGAAGGGACTGTGCACCTTTGAAGTTGATCTATCATTGGGCACTATTTGCAATAGGCATTAAGGGCTTGGAAAACTGTACTCCTCCCTTCATTCTATTGGTCTTACGTGCTGTATTGGGGATCAAGTGACGGGTCCGGAGCTCATACCACCATGGCCATCAATAAGGAGCAGTGAGGGGGCCACTTATATTTCATTAATGAGGAGCAGTGAGTGGGCTACTTACATTTAATGTTTATAAAAATGCACGTAGAAAAGTTTGAATACTGAAAACGGCTTAGGGTGAAGTATCCGGGCTACTGGCTTTTACAGATCACCCAAAAGATTGCCATTTGTTTAGTGTTTGCATGGTTTATACACTTGCTGTGGTAAGGATACTAAAACACAAAGTTTAAATATGTAAACATTAACGTCTGTACATTTCTAAAAGGAAATCCCAGTACAGTCATTAGAATAGTTAAATTACTTACACAAAGAGGTATTGTGTGCTCACAGAATTTATGCTCTCAATATAATGAGTAAGTGGAGTAACGTGTTGTGAGTTACAGTTCTGCGATACTTATTAAGCTGGGAGGTGAATATCATTAGTGCCTTGCAGCACAATGAGATTAAGGAAAAGGGTGAAAGAGGTCTGTGAATGGATTAAATGATTGTAAAGCACTATCAAAGAAAATGAATAGATAAAAATAATTACCATTTCAACACTAGATACAAATCCACTGTATAAGTTAAGATGAGATGGGCTTAAAGAAACGAAAAGCCCTCCATGGGATTTCAAAAATGAAAAACTTTACAAGTCTTTAAATGTTGGGAGTGAGAAACCATCTCTTATTTATTTGATTATTTATGCAATGTTACAGCATAAGCGTGTAAAGTACCTTCTGTTTTAAGAAGGCTCTATTCAAATTGAATTGAATTAATTTAAACACTAAAATGCATCTGGGGGTATGGATATTTGACTAATGATTTACATCATCCAAGCTTACATTTATATATAATATATCCTAACTTGCAACACAAGCTAAACAGATTTATAGGATGCTGAGGGAGGGTTGGAAATTATAAAGGCAATGTTAGAACAAATGGCTATTTAATCTGAGAAACCTAACTGGCAGGGTCTGCCCCTTGCTAAAACAAACATACCCACCAACCACTGCCTGTAAGCAGGATCACATTCCCATAGTGGTAGAAATCCCACATCTGAATTATTACAGTCTCTGGGCCAACATTAAGGCTGCCAGAATAACCAACACCCAGTGTCTGACCACACAGCTTTCTAAAAGTTTCTTTCACAAAAGCCATATGCTTGTTCATTTACATTGCTACTTGAGAGGTCCCTCGGTCCTCCAAAGACCTGGCAAGGAATGTCAAACTATGCTCCACAATATGAATGATCTTTAACCACCAGACTGTTTAGGTAAACAAATGTTTGAGAATTCTGTTAAAAGAACAAGTACATAGCGTAGTATTCGGGACAGTTAATCACCTGTTGTTTTTCGATAGAACCACAAGGTAATGCTGTCCTGTGTCGGAGGCAGCATTCAGCGGTTGCAGCAGAGCCCACACAGCTTGGCGTTTGTGTCCAGTATCACATCAAGATGGGTTATTATACAGTGTGACATCACGCTTGGCTGTATAGGCTTCAGGGAGATAGGCAAGAAAGAGCTGTCTGAAGAAAGCTGCCTTCAATACAGGATTAAATGGTCATGTGGGCTGAAACAGGAAACGTATACGAAGCATTGCATTTGAATAAACAAAAATGATAGAATTTTGAGTAAGAGTGGATATGATATTTAGTAAGTCATTATTACAGCTACTGTACAATATATTCTAATATTCCCTAAAGCCTTTCCCTAGTGCTGAAAATCATGATTTAGGTCACCGTAATATAAGACACCAATCAAATGTATTGATTCATTAGCACAGATGTGTTCTTTACCTAAAACTGTTACTGCCCTCTACTGGTCAAAATAATACATAAGTATGGGGCTCGGTGGTTTACAGTAAAGGGGAACTGTGGTCCAAAAAATGACTTTAGGTAAATTGATAGGAATTGCTCTCCTGCGAATTTTTGCAATTTATTTTTCATTGTTTATTTTACATCTTTACATTGTTGTGTGTGATATGGCAGCAGCATCACCAGGTCCCCTGCACTTCCTGCTTCCTACTCTGAAACCTGTTAGTCAACCTGCCCTGTGTCTCCTCCCCTTTGCAGCCCCCCTGGTCCCTCCCACTCATGGACCCCATGGTCCCTCCAGTTGCAGGCCCCCCCTTGGCCCATTCCCTTACAGACCCATGTGGCCCCGCCCACTCACAGGTGCCTAAGCCCCGCCCACTCGTGGGTGCTGTGGGCCACTCTGACACCCCCCACCCCAAAACTCTGTTGAGTGAGAACTCTGCCTGAAAAGGCTGTTTTCACATAGTGGGAGAGAAGGGCTGTAGATTCCCTTACCTACTCTGTCAGGACTTCACACGACAGAGAGGAGTCTGAGGCTGTGCTCGCTGGTGGCACTGTGCAGGAGAAGCCTTAGAAATGTCACATGTCAGCCTCCCACCCATTAACTTTCTGGTCAGTCATTTCTTTATATCTTGGGCTGTGGAGCACGTAGAGAGGTGGTTGATGGCTCGTTTTAAAGGTAGAAAACTGGCCTCAACTTGTTTGGAGACCGCAGTTCCCCTTTAATTCAATGGGTATAGATCCACCTGTGTAGTATCCATTTGGGTTGTTATATTATTAGTTTCCACAAGACTCCAAGCAAAAAACAACAACAAAAAAAACAGCTTACTAAGTGCAAGCTTAACAACCCTAAGTCTTAATAAACCACTGTATAATCAGACTCACCTCTTCAGGATATGGTATGTAACCAGCATATGCCAAAACAAAAGTGCAGAACTTGTTAAAATCCTCCACTGTTCTTCTTCTTCTGTAATTTGGAGCGCCATCCTAGAAAATGAGGAAATAATGTATCTGTATTAGTTGCAGGAAAAATTAACAGCTTAACAGTGGAATTATCAACCTCCACCCTCAACTAAAATATATATAAATGTTTGTAAAATCAGAATTCAGAGAGCCCAAAAAGCTAGTGAAAAGCCTTATCCGGTGAATATGTGAACTGGATTCATAGAAGTTAGACTTTTAAATAAAAATGCCCACAAAAAAAAAAAAATGAATAAAAGAAATAAACAGGAAAAACCCTTCAGCAATTATTTAAGTCAACCAACCAGTGAGCTACTCTGCACTTTACATGTCAGCCACTGGGGGGTAGAAGGTCAGCTTAAGCCACAAACAAGTGCCACTATTAGCCCAAAGCGAATGTAGACTTATCACTAGGGCAAATGTTCCTCAAAGAGAAGCACATGACTACATTTAACAAACGTCAGTGATCTGTGATAGGGAAGGGAAAACGCATAGCAGCATGCACCATTTACTAGAATAGCCTGAATGTTTTAATACTTGCTATCAAATGCACATGACTAATTAATTCACTGCCCAAGCTTAAAAAAAATTATTGCCGTGGGAATTTCTCCACTCATTTCCTGTATGATACAGTTGTCTTTTTTCTTAAACAGTCTGATGAACAGCATAAATTCAAGTTAACACAGTTACAGATTTCACATTGAAAAACATTTAACAAATGTTTTAGCATTTCTCAAGGTCTATGAACATACATTTTGAATGGTTAAATGAAAACACACTTGTTTGTCGTCACCTCTAATGTCTGACACTATGAGAACAGTCAAGCTTTTTTAAAATGTTATATTGTAGACTTGGCATGGGGCGAGGATGACTTATTAGCTTTTTGATCCAGTGACAGAGTTTTAAGTATTTGCCTTTCATTGGGAGGCTGTTAGGAACAATGATGGGGGGTGAGTCTCAAGGAAATCTTTCCATGAATCAAGCAGATACCATCAACACAAAATGGAGGGAGAAGGGTTTAACCCTGTACAGCCACCGTGCCTAGTTTTCTTGACTATAAAATGTGGTTTTTGTTTTTTTAATACAAACATTACATTTATTAACATAAGGGACCAGTCGGACAATTCTGGAAGCCAGTCAGTTTTAAGCAGCCAAGTAATTTGATTATGATTCCATATTCAGAAATTTAGCAGCCCCAAATAGAAAGCTGGGGTTTGTCCTGCACTTAGCTGCTGATTCAGTAAAGGTAGGAAAACGGCACCGCTCAAACCATGTGATAGGGTCACTTCAAGACCCGTCCAAGGTTAATTAAAAGCCAATCTGTATTACTTTACATATACAGCAATTACATTAAAATTCAAATAGTCAGACCTGACACGTTTCGAACGTCTCGGCGTTCTTAGTCGTAGGTGTGTGTCCTGCACTTATTGAACTACAATTCCCTTAATTTTACAGGAGATCCTGGAAATGGCAGATGATGGAGATGCAGAAAAACAGGTTAATTATAAAAAGAGAATGACTGTGAATGGGAGAGGAATGTTAAGTTATATCCTAATTAACATTTACTCATTAGCTGATGCACATAATGCAGCAATAGTGCAAAGAAAAATGCTTGTTTTATTTTTCTAGACAAGATGACTTCATATCACGGACTGTCTAGTGCTCAGTGCATTAGAAAGATAAAACGTTAAGCCTGATGTTACAATAGTGGATATAACGTTAGTGTCTCTACCTAGTGCTCAGTGCATTATAAAGGATAAAATGTTTGTAAGCCTGATGTTACAATAGTGGGTATAACGTTAGTGTCTCTACCTAGTGCTTAATGCATTAGAAGGATAAAATGCTTGGCCTAATGTTACAATAGCAGATATTCCAGTCAGGGCAGCCTGCCGTGCAACTGCATTACAGGAGAAAACAGAACAAATTGTAGATACAAACTGTCTGAGGGACTTCTCCACTACCAGTAAAAACAGGTCAATTTTAAATCAAGCAACAATCAAAAAAACAGCAAACCTCATCAAATCAGTGAAATAAACATCACATTGATAAAATCTAAAAAGCATTGGATTTCTATAAGGACTGTGTGTGATATAAATACACAAGCTACTAGTTATACCCATCAACAGGATCAGCCTGAATAAAGAGTGAAAGGAAGAAATGGCTGTTGATCACAGACACTAATCTGTGTCTGCTGTAAACAGATGTAAGACAAAACTATCAACAGCTGCAGGGACCCTATGACCACCCTTTAAACTCCACACACCAGCACTCTAAGCAAAGCAGTTTAACCAGTTTAAGTCACTGAACATTTACCTAATAAACCATTACATTTCTAAATCAATACTTATACCCAATACTCTGCAACTCTTAATAAATGCATTTATAGAAATGCTCTGCGAACTAACCACATTCTAATACTAAGACAGGTAACATATGTGAAAAGCAGAGGAATACCCCTTTCATGCGTGCACCTTTTTACATATACAATAAATGTGTCAATAGTAAAGAACATATATTTTCCCAGGAAAGACCTTTTTGTAATCTTTAGGTTGTTGATGGGCTACAATTCCCAGCATTTCCATAAGACAGGGTTAACATTCCTAGTGTATTGCCACATTTGTCAACTGATCTGGTTTTAACCATAATTACACTGTACCTGCCAACTCTTTCTTCATATCTGTATGTAAGTGTGTAGCAGTTTCCTTCAATATATATCCAAAGAAACCCATCAGCAGACAGACTGCGACAGTCAGGGACACCCCTAGTCCTTATGACACTGCAGGAGGAGAGCCCTGAGGGAGGAGCTTCTAGTGATTGACAGGCAAAGCCACCACTGTTAGGAGCAAAGCCATAAGTATATAAAGGGTGCTGGATATAACCTATACAAAAAAGCTATTTACAGAATGTAACATCTAACACGATGAACACTGTCTAACGTTAAGAATCCACCTAACTGCATCTATGTGGCTGGTGAATAAAACAATAATGAAATTCAGCCTTAGCTGAACGTAAATATAACCCAGACCCCCGTCTGTCTCAATAAAAAAGGACTGAGTGTTATTCTACACTACAATATCCCGCACACCCTGTGCAAAAGGCCAGACTGATACAATGTAACACAAATCCCCTCCTCTTGGCTGGGTGCCAAAAGCAATAACCATGTTAATACCTAAAAGTAGCTAAAATGGAGACTGAATAGAAATAGGAAAAGGCACCAACATCACTTTCCCCAGCTACTTGGCAATAGACATTGTTACATCAACAGAAAAAGCCTTTGCCCCAGCAAGCAGTGCCCCTCCCCCAGTTGCACTTGCCCTTAACACGTTGTGAGCCACTGGATTATGTTCAGTTACTGATCTGGTCAGATCCTAGGTCAGCTTCCTAGAGGGGGACAGGATTTCCTATCAACTCTAAAAAAACCTTTATAGAGAATGGGGGGGACGACACCAAACAGATCCCAATAGACAATCCATGTCTGCCAAGCCTATCTGGGTGGATGGACTCGGTAAGGATCATAAATATGCTGCTGTCTGCTACAAGGGGTTTCCCTCCCCCTCCAACTAACTTGCCATCTAGAACCGGGGAGGGTTTGGGGCTTTGCCCTCTGGAGCCAGTCTGTTGGCGTTGGCTTCTACAATGATAAGGTACCCCAGCACCCCATATTCACACAATGTCCCCCCTGACCCATGTTAACCAGCACAATGCACCGTATCTGGGTATCTGGTTAGTGACAGACATTGCCCTGGTGGGGAAAGAGATCGACCCCTCCCCCCCCATAAACCTATTGGCAATAAAACACTAGATGTTCCAACGATCCAAGTCCCCATAAAGGTGGTGGTCAGTTCCTGGGTACCCAGGCTCATTATTACTAGCCAGGATTTTTCCCCATGGGACCTGCTTTAAGATAATGAAGTGAGCCACACCAGTAACCCCAATACACGTTAGACCTGCACATGGTGTTTTGTGGGTTCCTACAGCCTGAGCTTGCCTAAACAAACAGAAAATGGACATAAAACATTTCAGGATCCCCCACAAGGTCTATAGGGGAAGGGGAACCCCAAAGGCACAAACTTTACATGATCCTCTTTACATTGCACCCATAGTATAAAGTGGGGACGACTGGCAAACAAAGCACCACCGAGAAAATAACCATTGGCAATACTAGAGAGAGTGGGTGTAGCCCTGGTGCTTCGTCCGCCATCCCCCATGTTGGATTCAACATTACTCGGTAACATGGAGCTTTATAGGGAGGAGTGTTTGCAGCCCCCCCCCCCCCTCGTTCCATTAACTATACTGAACCCAACACTAAGCTGTGAGGGGGGGTTGAATGGGAAGGGTACAGGACACAGAGCGAACGACACCAACATAATCCAAGGTCTGTTCCTAAACTACAACTCTCCACATACACACAATGCAGCAGGAAGCTGGGCAAGATAAGACAGAGCACGTTAACCCTCTCCTGCCCAGAGCACCCAGTGGGTTGGAGATCCGATCTACCAACAATCCCAGTAACAGGGCAGGGGACACAGTGGGAACTGGAGACACAAACTCCGTTCAAGATGGTTCCCCCTGAGACAGTCAGAGGGGTCTAACCAGTAGGCACCAAACCCCCTTCCAGGTACCATCATTACAACTAGATAATGTCCCATCAATAAACCTATAAACTATATCTAGAACTACCTATCTAGGTCTGTATAACTCTCTCTATATATATATCACTATATCTATAAACTACCTAGAATCGTCTCTATGTAGGTATAACTATCTAGGTCTATATAACCAACTAGATCAATCTCTATGAAGGTATAACTATCTATCTAGAACTATCTCTAGGTTTATCTCTATAACTATCTATATCTATCTCTATGTGGGTATAACTATATCTAGGTATATCTCTAACGATCTAGATCTATCTCTATGTAGGTATAACTATACATCTAGGTCTATCTCTATGTAGGTGTATGTGCAGAGACACATTCTTCAAGGCAGTTTATGGGGGATCTGACGGTTCAGGAGCGGTAGGTGGAAGGACAAGATGGCGTGGGAGTGGAAGGAGAGAACCGACCCCATGGTACCTATGAGCCGATCGATCCCCCTGTCCCATCCCATTCTATTGGGGCAGTGTAGCCCCGGTTGCAAGGGGGTGTAATGGGACACAGACTATAAACAGTGATGGACACTTACCTCAGAGTCGAAGGTGGAAGTGGACGCTGTATCCATGGTGGTAACGAAGCCCCCGGGGTTGGATCCGGTAGAGGGAAAGGGGAGTCCGGGGGGAGGGAGATGCGCTCCCGGTGAGTGTTCAGCGACTGGTCGGTTACCGTTTCAATGCAAATTCACCGAAAGGAAAGAGGACAGGGAACCGGATCACCGCCAGATAACAACGGAGTCCTGCCTGGGTGGGCACCGGTCTTCCCCGGAGCATCCAGGAGCTGCTTGGACTGCAGGGTCTGTCCCAGAACACGCTCCAATCCGTGCCCAGACAACCGACCGATTCTACGTTAGATGAAAATCAACCACCCCGACGACATCCCGTCCGCAGCTCCCAACACCAGGGCGGTAGAAAGTCTCCCCCACCCCGACCAACTAGTCCGAGCTCTCAATGAACCCTCTCTCTCCCTCCCTCGGCTGCTCTGATGTCACTGACAATTCGCTTTTGTTAATCTATCGTCTCTTTGTTCCCATTGGCTAGTCTCTGAATGGGAAATACCCAATGGCGACCGAGTAAAGGTTCATGGGAGATGTAGTCTTTAAGAGAACGGAAAAACTTCATTTACTTTTTTTTAAAAAAGAAATAACTTTATTGCAACTACAGACAACTGTCAACGCGGTCAATTCACAGGAAATAGAGAAGGCGGCGCTAATGTTGTAGTTCTATCCCTATAGTGCCCTTAGTGTTTGCCAGTATGGGCGGAGCCTAGACAGGTACCATTTGAGCTACATGGCGTGTTGTGTATTGAACGTGCTCCCTTTTGGGAGGGGGTTGGGATATGTTTGGCAAAATGGCTTCTGTGCAGGTTGTTTTCAGTTATAATCCTAATAATGGCTTTTAGGAGCATGCTGGGAATTGTAGTGTACAGGTCATGTAGCAGTTGTCTCAACACAATTTTGTGCTGTTGGATTATGAGTGACACTTGCTTAATGGCTACACTGAAATCAATGTAACCTTCAACACCAGGCACGACCAAGGCAGGGCGGCCTGAAGCACATTACACAGTGGTCCCTGCGGAGTTTTGATGCCAGAAAAAAACCCAAAATAAACAAACTGGACCGGCCTTAAAAAAATTATATTCAGTGTGTCGTGCCGGCGTTTACTTTACCTTTAATTGGCACTGACAGTGACACTCCACCCCAGGCTCCAGCATTAGTAGTTCGGGAGGGAATTGCTAGACCATGTGTGCTGAGGGGAGGGTGGGTGGGAGAGGAGCAGCATTTGGAATTTTTTTTCAGGTGCCAAAGATGTCCAGAGACGGTAGCCTGCAACACTGCTAATTAAAGTACAAGGTTTTTGGTGTGCAGTGTTTGTTTTTATAGGGAAGAGGTGGTAATCCTCTCCCTCCTTATTATAAAATATTAAAGGGTAACTGTGGTCTCAAATTATTACAAGCTAATAAGGATTATATAAAAACCCTTCCATCGTACCTTCAAAATAAAACCTAAATCACATTTCTAGATAAAATTTGTAAGAAGTTATTGCTTGAAAGGTTCAGCAATATTACTTCCTGCTTGAACACTTCCTGTTTTCAGCCATGTGACCAGCCTCAGCCTGCATTAATAGGCTCTCCTTCTCAACTATCAAGTTTTTTCCCCCTAGTACTGATAAGTCTTAACTGAGCATGCTTCTCACCCAGGGCGGACGGGGTGATGAGGTGAGTTCATGTCACTCAACCGACTGGAAGCAGGAAGTTTGAACATTCACCCCAATGTAATGTCTCACAGGCTCCAGCCAGAGATGTGATTGTTGGTTCGTTTTAAAGGAAATACTGCAGGCTTTCATTTAACCCTAACTTGTTTTGAGACCACAGTTGCCTTTTAAACTACTTCTCATTTACCGGGTTATTCAATAAAAGTTCTTATCGTTTAAAATGGTGCTAAATTTGCCCCAGCCAATCAGAACTTATTTAACATTTGAAAGCTAACATCTGATTGGTTGGGGCAAAAATAGCACCATTTTAAACGATAAGAACTTTTATTGAATAACCCTGTTAGTGTTACCAGGTCATCTGCTGATTGGAAGACATGCATTAGCTTCATACACATGCGTGGTCTTGTAAGAGTGGCTATTTGCCGAGTATCGGTAAATGTATGGGCACTCAGTCGGGCATAATTGCCCAACCAAACAGCCTGTTCGGACAACTGCTTGTCCATAAATTAACTGATAGTGTGCCAAAACACCTGTTAGTAAACCATTGGTGCTTCGCCAGAGTGGCCCTGCGATCACATGTGTACAGACCTTTAGGCTCTGGCTACGCTTCAAAGGATGGTAAGTGGAAAACTGCCATACATCTCATTTCATTGTACCGTCCATTTGCGCTGCAATTTGCCCAATATTCCATTATCGGAGTGCATGCTATCTGGACAAAAAATTATCACAATGGATTGCAGTGCATACAATATGGCCCTCCACATTGTAATGCACTGGGCATGCAATTCTCATGTGCTAACAGATCACTAAACGCGATTGAAAGCACGTGAGAAACACGCCAATGTGGTCTAGCCCTAAAATGCAATTAGTAGTGTGTGCTAATTTCATTCTATCTGAATTACTGTTCTTAGACATCTGCATGTATTATTTATACTTTGGCAATGGTTTGAAAGAATCTGCTGCATTTTAATTATTTTACATGTTTATAGGTATTGCTCCCCCAGCCCCAGCCCCAAACACAATAATCTTATGTGCAGAAACTCCCCCGATAGTTGCTTACCTTACCTCTCTCCTTTGCCATTCTAAACTGCCGGCAGCCGCATCGTGATTGGCTGCCTCTCAGCCAATCACAGACACGGCTGCCGGTCCGGCCCCCTGCTTGCAGTTTCATGCAAGCAGAGGGCCGGGGCAGTGCAGCGAAGGAGAGAGACAAGGTAAGTATCTATCGGGGGGAGTTTCTCCACATAAGATTATAGCGTTTGGGGCTGGGGGAGCAATACCTATATCAAAAGTTTTAAGAGCAGGTGGACATGCCCTTTAAGTTTCTTTTTCCTACTATTTTCTTTTGGCTGAAGTCACATTGTCTGTAATCACATTATTAATATAATCCACTGTTGGGCTTGGGCAGAGGGACGGCAGGCTATGCCCATGTTCTCTCTCCCTTCCCAGACCAGATTTGAAGGGTGATTGACAGGTAAAGATTAAGCAACTACTCTCAAGGATAGTCAACTGGTAGCCCTTCAGTAGTTGTTGAAAATTATAACTGCCAGCATTCCCTGTCTGCTTTCTGCTGTTGCAATGCTTGTGGAGGAACGCTAGGAAATGCAGTTTTCAAGCATTTGGTGGGCTACTTGTTGCCTGTCTAATGTAAGTAACCCCCCTGCCACACCTAATAGTTCCCAGCGTGAGGACCTAAACTGCTTGGT
The DNA here is from genome assembly GCA_019447015.1 of Hymenochirus boettgeri. Taxonomy (NCBI): domain Eukaryota; kingdom Metazoa; phylum Chordata; class Amphibia; order Anura; family Pipidae; genus Hymenochirus; species Hymenochirus boettgeri. The sequence continues at coordinate 182,690,624 of CM033475.1, read as the reverse complement.
CTTCACCTGTGTTTTCTCTATAAGTCCCATACAAAGCTTGGTTCAGCTTCCTGACTCCCCTCCCACAGTTTCTTGCTGAGTGCGTCTTCCCATTGGCTATACTCACTGAATTGTAATGAAGGTGTAGAGTCATTGGCCTACTAGACATCATTTTACAATTTGGTATGGGATTTATTGAGAGATCCCAGGGGTGAGTACCTAGCAGTTAAGTCTTTAGCATGCACCCTAACCTGATAGTACACAGGGTAAAGTATGGTTATATTTTAATTACAAGGTTTTAACTGTCTCTTTTCTGTATATTAGTGAAATAGCATAGCAGAATTCTATGTGTGAGTCATATCTAGGCTCTTTTCATTCACAGATTTTCATATATATACCTTATATACAATTGCACACTTGCTAAGTAATCCAAAGTGGTATTGGCCCCTTACTTGTACTGTAATGACTAATATATTACACTACCTTTCAATTGATTCCCAGACTTTAAAGCAGTAGTACTATTTTTTTTTTAAATTTTTCATGTGTCATGCACACTTGCGATCACAGATGATGACCCGCGACGCACAATGTCTATGAGCACTCGTTATGGTCAACAATCGTGGCGGATATGGATGCTTTGTCGTCCGAAACGGACGTTTAGTCGGGCAAATCGGACAGTGAAGCCTGAACAAACGCTCATACACATCATGTGTCGTGGGTCGGCACCCGCGATCGCAAGTGTGTTTGAAGATAGGGCATGTCCACCCCCAAAACTATAATTCCCCCCACTACTGGCCCCACCATGTAGAGTAGTTTAATCCTTACCTCACATCCCAGCTCCATAAGGTTCTCCTGTAGTCCCCCCCAAAGTCCCAAAAACTGCCCACTTGGAGGATAGCAGAGTCCATATAGGACTCTGCCTCCTACCTGGCCTCCGGGAGAAGTTTGGCATGCGTACTGCAGCCCTTCTCCCCCTCCCTTTCCCTCCCTCTCCCTCCCGTTTTGCTATCCCTCCCCCTACCATAAAACCCCTTGGCCCTGTAATAGTATAGGTTCCCCCAGCCCCAACCGCATAAAAATAATTTTAAGAAAGACCCCAGAACTGTACTTACCTTCCCTCTCTCCACCGGCATTCTGAGAAGCCGGCAGCCGCGTCCCGCCCCCTGCTTGCAGTGTCTTGCAAGCAGAAGGCCGGGCCGGGCGTCGGAGGAGAGAGGGAAGGTAAGTAAACATCGGGGCACTTTCTTAAAACTTTTTTATAGCGGTTGGGGCTGGGGGAGCATGTACTATCATATAGCAAAAGTTTAAAATAAGGGTGGACATGCCCTTTAAGTGCAGGATGCACAAAATGTGTCCGTCTAGGTCTGCCTTTTGATATTGTGTGGAAATGACATTGTAAATAAAGCTTGTTTGATTTTACTGGCCGTGGCTGTTCTGTTATATGGTATTTTTGTTACAACAATCAGCCAAAAAGAGTGGAATATGTGGATTAACAAGTAAAATTTTTGTTCAGTCATATGTTGGGATTGGTTACAGCCAAACAAGAGGTGTATTCGACCTATGATTTCTTCATTTTGCACTTTATGTAATTTTAATTTATTTGTTTAATTGCTTGCACTTATCTCCGTTTGTATACTCTCAGGGCTATGTACGGAGAGTCAGTATCGCTCTTTATTGGCTCCACTAGTCAATGCACGGAGCTGATAACTGCTCTCGGTGCATTGCGAATGGGGTTTCCCATTCTGAAACTTTAAAGGGCATGTCCACCCCCAAAACTAAAATCTAACCCCTTACTGGCCACATCAATTAGTTTAAAACAATTCTTACCTTACATTCCTGCTCAAAATAGTTCCCCTGCTGTGCCCCTCCAAAGTCCAGGAAACTGCTGTGTAGGAGCAGTGTGTGACTCATGCTGTGCCTGAGACTTCCTCAACCTCGTCAAGGTTGAGGCATGCTCAGTGCAGCTCTCCCTCCCGTTTTTCTCTCCCTCCCCCTAACATTAAACCCTTTGGGTATGCGGTAGGGCATGCTCCCCCAGCCCCAACTGCATTAATATAGTTGTTAGAAAGTCCCCCAATCTTTACTTACCTTCCCTCTCTCCTCCGCTGTTTAGGACTCCTGGCAGCCGCGACTGTGATTGGCTGCCTCTCAGCCAATCACGGACGCGGCTGCCGGTCCCGCCCCCTGCTTACAATTCCATGCAAGCAGAGGGCCGGAACACTGCGGCGGAGGAGAGAGGGCAGGTTAGTAAGAATCAGGGAACTTTCTAACAATTATATTAATGCTGGGGGAGCATGCTCTACAGCATATCAAAAGTTAAATTTTGGGGTGGACATGCCCTTTAACTCCAGCTATATGCTGGCATTAAAGTTTCTGTCTTAAAGAGCCATTATCAGCTCAGTACATACCGTAGCTTGTCTTAGTCACGTGGGTTAACATTACTTTTAGATGGAAAAAGGCGTTCAAAACATAGCCCGGTCTGTATTTTATAATGTAAATAAGGAACAGAGTTATATCCATGTTTCCATGGCAGCTCTCAGGAAAGCTATATCTATTTTAATGTAATAATTGTTCATAAATGTACATATATGTCTATCTATAATGTAAAATTATACATACATACACATTTGGATAATTTGGCTGATTTGTAGATCAAAACTGGTCTGTCCTTGGACTTCCTGCTTCCCTCACATCCCACAAATTTGCCATATGTAGTTGAAGAGACTGTAGTCCTTGTGTGTCCAGATCAATTGTAGACATTCTGTATAGAAGCAATTAAAAGCACATAGAGGTATTACAATCTAAGATATACTGGGCACTTAAGGTGGCCATACATATATACGATTTTACTTACACGACCGAGCGCTCCCGTGACATTAGACTGATCCTGCTGGAACATCAAGAAATTATAAGTGTAAATTGGCCATACACTAGGCAGACATTAGCTAGATTTGGGATATCTAATGTCTTAGGTTTTCGTCCGAAAATATCTGCTGGGGTGGCTGGCCGCGACCGTCCTCGAGCTTCCGTTTGTCCGGATCGGACGAACGGAAGGACGTGCCAATAAAATCCGATCGATTGTGCGGTTCCCTATGGGACCACACGATTGATCGATTGTAGAGAGCGCTAAGTCGGGACAAATAGTCCCTCCGTGTGTACCCAGCCTAAAGACTGCATTATACAAGCAGCAATTTTTATCTTGAGATAATCCCACCTGGCCCATTCATTTTGTGATCTCAAACTGATTGCATGAAAGAAGAGCTAGACAGTTCTAAAGGTGCCCATACATACAGCTTCAATTAAAACCGATCCAGCAACATCCAATCAATTTCCGAGGAATCGCATTTTCGAATCTTCCATTCATTTTGTGACTATGTTAAGTAGTATATGGGCACCTTTAAGCTAGGTAGACACAGTACAGATTCTGTCTGTCATCTTTTAAAGATGTGGCTAGACAGTCACAAGCATTTTCCTTATAAAAATTATAGAGAGATCGGTCATGACCGCCATACATCTAATGTTCGCGTACAACTCCTTATACAGGAGCCAAACTGCGACCAAAGTAAATTTTATGTTTGTTGTTCCGACGCCGAACATTGAACAGCATCAGAAACGTTTGTTATGGACATACATGCATTACAGGTAAAAGGCCAATCCCATCAGTACTGACAGGATGGGCCCTTCATCGCTAATGTGTGTACCCAGCTTTAGCAGCACCCATATGCTTCATAGGCAAAACAGGTAATCTTTATGAAAACATCCCAGTATTGTTTGCATGCTTAGTTGTTAATCAGTGCATTCCGTCTTTAGGCTTGCAGTAAAGTCTTTATAATGCTTGGCTGCTCAACAGGGTGCCATGAATGTGTGACAGAATTTATTTAAAGCACAAAGTAGAACTAACTGCCTTTACATTCCAGGACAATGCTGTTAATTCAGGCTGGTTTTGAATATGGAAGTTCCTCTGAAGGAGGAGGGGGTGGGTGTTTTTTCTTCCAAAATTGAAAGAGAAAATGTTTCTGTGGGAAAGAAATATTTTTTACTGTGTCTCATGCTTATAAATAACTATGTTGCTGTTGTATCCTTTAACAATCTTCTTAGAATAGAGGCTTGTGTAAATAGGAGTAAAGTGTTTGAGGTTCCCCTACAGATTTCAACAATGCAGTGATCCAACCAGCTTGACACCATCTCCCTGCATCAGAAATAGCTTGTAGGGAGAGGAATGTGAGCAGGATTCAGCTAATACTGTAACCCTTAGATGAACAAGGACTTAAACAGCGAGTAGCTTTGTAAGTATATCTCTCTCTAATACAATGGATGCCACGCTGAGCAAAAAAATCTGTTGACAATAAGCTATATATCTTATGTTTAGAAAATGCAGATAAGGCAACTCATTTTGCTTTTTAATGTAAATTATAGTGCTTTTAGGATCCTGTGCGTGGTTCTTTATGAAATGTATCACTGACTTGTCTTTCAAAATTAGCATGTTTTGTCCATGTATCAGTGTAAGCTGAGTACAGGTCATATACAGAGAGTATGATTGTGTATTCAGTTTCTTGTGGTAAGTTTCTGGCACAGCACCAGGCACGTTGGATCAGGCAGCCAAAAGCAATAACCTTTGAGCTATAGGGCTTGGTAAAAAGAAGTTACAATATGGACCCTGACAGATTTGTATTGAACACGTGTACGCTGTTCTATTGAACATGTGTCCCTGTATTGACATTCTCAATGTACTTGAGAATGTCAATACATTCGTATGCGTATAAATACTATGCATATAAACATATTTAGCCTGTCATTACGCTGATGTTTCTCTATCTGGTTGTACTGACATATACTATGAACAAATAGACAGGCCACCAAAAGATATTAAAGAATATCACTCGTAAAAAGGCACATTCACATTTGTTATTAGCTGATACGGTCTATAAAAATTAAGACAAAATGAATGAACTAAAATTCAAGGGATATATATAAGTCCTTAAGTTTCGTACACACCCGCAAATTTTTACCAGACCCCTGAGACTGAGGAACGGCTGAAACGACCAATAGTCGCGCGTGTGTATGCGTTCGGTCTGGCCGATTTGTCGTGGTTGTTCGTTGGGGTCGGTCGGGGCTCTGGTAAAAGTCTGCAGGTGTGTACGAACCTCTAGACCGCTTTACTTAGCATATCATTCTTTCTCTGGGCACACTGTCTTCTCAGATTACTTTTTTCTAGTGTCTAAAGGCCACTATACTACAACGCACAAAATCGCAAGCGTTATCGCACATGCATGCTTTCTGTGCGTTGTTTCATGTTTGCGCGAATGTGTTTTTGCTATTTACAAAGAAAAAATGGTTGACCGCAAAATGCGAACGGATGCGCAACGTAAATCACGTGAATTTTTACAAAAAAAAAAAATCACGAATGAAAACTCGTGCACAAACGCGCAAAAAACACGCTTGTGTGGCCCAGCCCTAAATGGGCAAGAGAAAATCTGTTGTAATCCCAATATTCAAAGTTGCATGTGGTCATATAATGATAATTATTAAAAGTTGTTATGTAGGATTTGGCCAGGACAAATGACTGTCGGTCGTGGCAATAGTAGCCGCAGTAGTCAGTGTGCGCAATCGCCCGTGAAATAACAAAGGGACTGTTCGTCTGAGTCGCATCCGCGGTTGGCCGCCCCACACCAGAAGATATTTCTGTCTGACTGACTGATCTACAGCACTATGGGTCGGTCGGTCAAAAATATCTGCTGGTGTTTACCCAGCCTTAGGCTAGATACACACAGCCGGATTATTCTATCAACCAGTCAGGCTTTATGGGTGTAGTGACCCTTTAATCTTACTATCTGCTTAAGCCCCCCAACACAATATTTCCTATTACGCCATTCATACAAATTTTAGACTTGCCTGCATCAACCATTAGTTTTAGTTTAAAGGACATGTACAACCTTTTTTCACTCACTTTGTCTTTCTACTAACTTACTACAATTTAACACATTACTGGCCCCACTGTGAAGTTTAAAAAAATCCTTACCTTACATCCCTGCTCCTTATGGTTCTCTTGCAATGCTTGTCCAAATTCCAGGAAAGTGAAGAGTAGTAGCTGTCTTCCCCTAGTCATGTGACTAGCTTGTAGTCATGTGAGCAGCCTCTGCCTGCATTAGTAGGCTCCCCTTTTCAACTCAATTTTCCCCCCAGGTAATTCGTGATTTCCCCAACAGGTCAATGCACCGAGAGCCGATATCGTTAATATATATAAATTGTGTTGTCAAAATAGATAGTTGGGCATGGACACGACAAGTACAATGTAATTGCGGTATCTGTGATCCGAAAAACTGATCGCATTGCACATATTTTGGCCTACAATTAGTTACTGCTTATTATTTGATAATTAGTCTTGTGCATAAGGCTGGGTATACACGGGCTGAAGCTGTGCTCATTCCGTTCGCTCGGATCAGACCTGTTGGTAAATAACGGGCAATCGAGCGGTTCTCTATGGGACCTCATGATCGGCCGCAGCAACTATTGCTGCGTTTGACACTCATTTGTCCCAGTTGAGCGATCTCTAGAAGCGAACACTTGGACAGGACAAAAAGTTACTTTGTGTGTAACCACCTTAATGTTGTGTACAGTATAGCACATGCTTATATACGGTATATCTAGTCTGTTTTACACATCCTGTCAGTATCCGCATTTCATTACTAAGGTGTCAGTTGTGGAGTCTCCCTCTTTCTAAAGCACTTGCATTACTCTCAGAGATGTATTGTACTGGCTATATATGGTTAGAAGCTAACCGTTCCTGTGCTCTAGCATATTTGTGTGCTGCATTCTTTTTACTTTCTCTATTGTGCAAAGGAAAGATTCACTCATCTGCCTGCTTTTCTGTACACTAGAGGAGTGAATTATTCTTGCCTTTGTTCAAAGCTGTATTTACAAACACAGTGCTTAGTCCATGCTGAAAAGTTTAAGGGGGTGAATATGCCCTTTAAAAAGGGGGAAATCTGAAATATTCTGTTCTCATAAATACTAGCCTAAAGCTGGCCATACACATGCGATCCCACAGCATATTTGCCGACAGATCGATTGGTATCTGTCTAAACACATGCTATGGGAACAGCACACACGGACCTGACCGATCCCCATACATAGTATGCCGTGCTACCATACACTGCACGATCGTATTGGCTTCCTCTATTTCAAGTAAAGGGAGCCAATAACGACAAACGGAAATTTTCCGTCATTCCCAAACGATTGGAGTGCTAACTACGGTCATTCTTCAGCACTCCGATTGGTCGGGAAAAGCTCCTACACACGAACGATAATAGTTAAATTCCGTCATTTCCCGACGGGATTTACCTATTATCGTTCATATTTATGGCCACCTTAACCCTTCAAAGATAAAACTCAGCTTGCTGGAATCATTTGTTAATAATTGGAGTTAGGTTTGCACACATGGCATACTGAATGCCGGTATTTCCTGCATGATGAAGGTTCATTTGGTTTTAGTGTAGAAAAACAGTATTTATTTAATGATCTGCTGTTGCTTGGTCTTGCAATCAGTTTGTGTTTTTGAAAAATATTAGGCTCATCCACAATTAGAAGTACTGTTTTTATCCAAGCTAATCACCTAATGTGCCTGTTAACGCTGTGTACCCGTTCAAGTTGTGGCAGTTCACTCCCTTTCAGTGCCCAAATAGCTGGTGTTAAAAAAAATGTAAAAATAGGCAATCGCATAGGTTCATATCTTGCGGCAGTTGTGTGTGTGCCTTTTTACAGACTTGCATAATGCCAGTCCTAAAGCTGCGTTAGCCCTCGGCACATCACTGAAAACTGGTAAGCATGACTTTACGATAGGAATTTGTGATTACAACCCATTCTTGATCCATTTCCCTGGTTTCATAGAAAATCATTGTATACATGACATATTACTGTTTATCAATTCCACTCGAGTGTTTATATATAGAAGATACTGTGCAAACAGTGATAGCAAGAAATTGTGACTGGACCCGGTCCCCTTTAAAGTATGTTAATATAGCGTACATTCTCCTCAAATCATTAGCTTATTTCTGCTATGCTCCAAGATGCCTCATGGAAACTTAGTGGTAGTGTGTGTTAACATCTATATTTATTCACGCCCCTTTCAGCAATTTATGAGCTGGTTATGAGCTTGAGTTTGCATTGTGATTTGGCAAATAGTCCAGAATTGGAGCACATGCAATCCACAAAAAAATGGTAATTGCATGCGCTTCAAAAACGGTTTGCAGGGCTGCAGCCCTTAAAATGTTTTTTGAATGGTAGCAACTATGTTGAATATATATATATATATATATATATATATATATATATTGCATAAAAAAAATACTGGCCTAGGAGACACAGATTTACCAACCAGGAACTGCCTTCACTAATAGTAAGGTGATTTGTAAAAGGGCCCCTAACTATAAGTAGTTCTTGGCTGGTAAATCTGTGTTTCATAGGTCAGTATTTTTTATCTGGGATGTGGCAAAACTAAGGCTGGGTGCATATCATTCAATAGTTCGGGCCGACCGACATTTCAGTGTATTGGTTGATCGGCTACAAGTACTGGATTTTTTTTTCAGGTGGCTGTGACGATGTCCAGCGTTTGTCCAAATTGGACGAACAGGCGATTGGACGCGCTGGAAAACCACAGGCGAATGTGAGGTGGTCTGTATGGCCCACATGCTCAGTCGCAGGATCTGTTGACCGCAGTTCTGTTTTTGCCAGCTTGCTAGTGGGAGCAGTCGGTCAGAACCAATAAATTCCGTGGTGAGTACACTGTTAGCTTGCAAGTTCACCATTGGGTGGAGGTTTATATAAGTATTACATTTATGATTGTTTTAACTATGTTTGCATGAAAATTGGTCAAAAATAATTGACATAATAATCATGTGGTAAATGTAATTTGGTCACCCTATGTCATCCTGCAATCCAGGCAGCAGAACTAAGAATGTGCTATGAAAAGGGAGTTTACCCATCTGCTTAAAATGTTTCAATATTAAAGTTCTAATTTATGATATCAGACAATCCAAGAGTCATTGGTGTTTGAAATCTATGACGTGGCTGCTTGCATGACATGCTTAGTGATCATCCACATTAAAAAAGCAAGCCTTGTGATTATGTCCCCTTCTCTATAAATAGAAATGACAGGGTTAAGATTTTATTCTTGCCACTTGCTGCAGAATGAGTCACAGTGTCTCCAGGAGAAGCTGTGGGGGGTCAGAGTCTGTCTGCGTTTTATAACACGTGTGCCTGGGTTCTGCCCACTGGGAGGATTCTTTGTGACAAAGCCGTACTTCTATTGCAATCCCGAACAGCTGCAGTTCAGTTTATTCCTAGACGGCTGAGAGGCCGTGTCTTATATACAAGATCTGATATTTGTTGGCATTACCAGTTTCAAGAAGTGTTAAAAAGAGCATTTTGCAAGGCTCTCTCATACTCTGTTCACAGGTAAGTAAATCTTATTTACTCTCATTTCATTGTATATATTTAAAAAATCAAAGCACTAAGATGTGAAGAATGTAAACAGCATCGGTCTGTGTTTTATATCTACTGTTGTTGGGGGACTGAAGTGTAAGCCTTAAAAGGAAACCACTTGCACAGTATGAATAATACGGTGGAACACACTGCAAATCTATGCACGTACAGTTAGGGCTAGGCCACACTAGCGCGTTTTTCGCGCGTTTTGCGCTCGCGATTTTCGCTAAAATGGAAATCGCGAGAACGTGAAAATTTCCGCGATTTCCAATGCGCATGCGATTGCGTGTCCGTTCGCGTTTTGGTAACGCATGCGTTCACCATTTTTGGTGCGTTAACGCAGCGTTTCCATAACACGAAATGGCGAAAACGCATGTGCAAAACGCGAACGCAAAAGAAAAGCGCACACAATCGCGTGCGATAACGCTCGCGATTTTGTGCGCGATTCCTGTGCGTTGCAGTGTGGCCTTAGTGACTGTACTATTGTCATTACAGTTTGTACAGCATTGACCACGTGTGTGTGTGTATGTATGTAAATATATCTTGGAACATGGAGACATACACCATATGTAATATAATCCTATAATAAAGTTTATGAATGTGCAGATATAATATAAAAAGTAATTGCAACGTGGATGTACATACAGAATCCAAAGTAGTCTGCACATTATATCCTGAAACATGAAGTATAATCTTCAGTGGATATACATTATGTGTAACTGTATCCCCTGAGGAAGGGGTTAGATCGCCTCCCAAACGTTGTATGTTTTTTGCACAATAAATTGTGATACATGTACATGAGAATGGATTGAAGCAGTGCCAGGCAGTTGTTTGGTAAACCACACAGAAGTGTGTTGCAGTAGTCTAGCCAGGATATGATTAGGGTATGGACTAGGATTTTTGTAGCTTCCTTCGAGAGGAAGGGTTGAATGTGGGAGATGTTTTTGAGTTGGAGCCGACAGGAGTTGGCAAGCGAATTGACATGTGGTTTGAAGGAAAGATCGGAATCTAGCGTTATTCCCAGGTAGCGGACATGAAGACATGGGGATATGGGTGTGGTGTTAATATTAATAGTAAGACTAGGGAACAGATCGTGAGGGTGGGAAAAGGACAAGTTCAGCCTTGTCCATGTTTAGTTTGAGGACGCGGGAGGACATGAAGGCAGAGATGGCACTAAATCAGTCGGGGACCTGGGGTGTCAGTGTGGGGAGATCTGGGGCAGAGATGTAAATTTGGGTATCATCCGCATACAGGTGATACTGGAACCCAAATGAACTAATGAGTTGTCCAAGGCCATAGGTGTAGATAGAGAAGAGTACCTAGTACCGAGCCTTGCGGGACCCCCACAGGGAGGGGGCAAGGAGTGGAGCCAATTCCAGAGTGGAAAACACTAAAGGTCCTACCAGAGAGATAGGAGGATAGCCAAGAAAGTGCTGTGTCCAGGATACCTAAGGAGGCCAGGATCTGATGAAGTAGAGGGTGATCAATAGTATCAAAAGCAGAGGACAAACCAAGAAGAATGAGCAAAGAGTAGTGACCTTTAGATTTAGCACTAAGTAGATCACTTTACTGAGGGCAGTTTCCGCGGAGTGGTTAGTGCGAAAGCCTGACTGGAGGTGGTCAAAGAGAGAGTTAGCAGACAGGTGACTAACCAGGTCAGCATAGACATGTCTTTCCAGTCGTTTGGAAAAAAAAAGGGAGAAGGGAGAGAGCAGACGGGTCAAAGGAGGGTTTTTTAGGTATAGGGGATACAACGGCATGTTTAAATATAGAGGGAAAAATACCAGTGGATAGGGACAAGTTAAAGAGAGAGGTTAGGGCTGGAATGAAGGAAGAGGAGAGCAGGGGAATAAGATGAGAGGGAATGGGGTAGAGGGGGGAAGGTTCCATCAATATATTAAAGTATTAATCTGATGGTAGAGGGTGCATAAATTAAAGGGCGGGTTTACCCAAAACATAAAAATCTACCCACCTTTTCCTTTGTCGGTGTAATCCCCAGCGACTCTTTAGGGACTGGCAGTGTCACCTTGAACCAGCATAGATCAAGGAAAGGTTTGCACCTTTGCTAAATATGTCCCACTCTTGCTATTCAAGCTCACTCTCTGAGCATGAGCATGGTTCCTAGGGAATCGCTATCAGTCATTGGCCATTAAATCAGAATTTGGGGAAGGCAAATTCTGGAACTATGTCTTACCTTCCGTTCTTTAATTACTTTTTAACTGTTACAGGAGCTGGTAACAAAGCACTTTAAGTTACCAGTGAGTGCGCTCTCTCACTGATACAGCTGACTTTTCCCGACTGTTTCTGGGTTCAATTTAACTATAGTGTGCAAGTTCCTGGCTCCTGTAAAAGTAATTGAAGAACGTGAGGCTAGACATACGTACTTTGCCTTCCGTTTTTCAATTAGGGCACGGCCACACTGCGCCGGAAATGCAATCACACACGGAAACGCATGTGATTTCATGTGCGATTTCATTGTGTTTGTGCATGCATTTTCCATTAGATATAGAAAAACACATGCAATTGCAATAAGAAATGCAGAAAGCAAATCGGAAAAAAACGCATGCGCAAACGCAAAAAAAGCACGATAATGTGGCCTAGCCCTTAATGCTGAAAAGAAAAGGTTTAACCTTTAAGTGAACTACTCCTTGGGGCTTACAGAGAGGAAGGAAAGATTTGTATATATGGAGATGGGGCGGGGGGGATTTGTATATTTGGGATGGACATATAATATGATTTACTAGAAATCACACTATAATAGGTCGCTTCACCCTGGTTCATCTACTGCTGTATCTGTGGTAGGAAAAGTAAGAAAATGGTTCCCCCTGCTTCCATTGTAGTTATGACACTAAAAAGCATCACATAGCGACATACAAAAAATTGAAGAGTGTGAACAACCGGGTTAAACAGCTGGATAAACTTTTAATAATGTAATTTCCTACTTATATCTATGATTTGTGAGCATACACTTTAGAACATGAGGTAGGGATAATGCTCCTACTTTGTAGAGAATTATGGAAATCATGGAGGAAACTTTTCTTTTTACTTCACTTTTAGATCAATGAGCTTGCTTATAATGTCATGTGCAATAACACCTAAAAAACAAACCAGCTCCTTATTAATCTTCCTTTCACAAAATATAGGAGCAAGGCAATTTTCTTAAGCTAACATTTTCAATTTTTATTTCCAAGCTTATATAAAACTAACATGCCTAGACCGTGATCCTCCACATTTCGAACTATTATTACTAAGAAATCCACTTTCTAGCTGTTGCTGGGAGTTAATGTTTAACAGCTGGAGGGAAGAAAGTTGCCATTCCCTAACATGGGGGGAAAAAATATTTAACTTATTGGAGGTAGAATGTACAAATCAAATCTACTGGTGGACCAGTGGTTGCTGCACTATGGTTGATTTGGATGATCCATGACAGTGTCTGCAGGTTTTTTTTGATGTTTGATGTTTAAACTTTGCGTATTCACAGGGTGATTTTTGTAAATATTGTTATTGAAAACTAAAAAAAATTATCCCTGTACCACTGCAGGTGTTATATTACAACGTGGCTGTTAAGAATAACACCATAATTCAGTTTGATAGTACAATACAATTTGTATTCTCTTAAAGGACTCAAAGCGCATAGATATGTCTCAGATCAATACAGTCTGTGATACAGAGGAAATAGTCAGGTGTTCATAAATGCCAAACTAAACAGGTGGCTTTTCAGTTTAAACAGCTAAATTTCAGTTCAATTTCAAACAGCTGCATCATAAGAGAACACCCACAGCACAATTGGCCAATACCATGTGGTAGTAAAGGAGTGATATCAGAATTTAGCATGACTCTCACTAGTAATATCTCCAGTACTAGATAAAAACAGGAGGAAGGATTAATATATCCTACCTCCCAAAAAATTATACATTTTTATTTCTTTCTTGTTAAAGTTGTTTTACAAGGTACTTCTAAATGTTACACTGGATCAGTGCCTCAATCCCTCTTTTACAACATGATTTCCTGCTTGTAGCCTTGTGAAACTGACTTGCAAGTGTGTGCACTATCCATTGCAGTGTAAGAAGTAGCTCGTGTTAGCCTCCCAACTGTCCCGGATTTTACCCTTGTGTCCCGTATCACTTTGTGGTTGTCCCGGATTGCAGCAAATGTCCCGTTTTCCCGATCCTCCTGCCTACGGATTTTGGGAGGGTAAATCCGGGGTCCGGCCGGAATTATCAAAATCGGATGGAAAATCCGTTTTTTTCAATGTTTAACGGCAAATCGCGTTTGCGCATGCGTGGCTCCGCCCACTTACCTTGCTGAGACGACTCCTGCAAGTCCTGACACTGGAGGGAAACCCTGTGTCCTCCAATTCTCGCCAAAACACTTTCCTCTATAACAGGAAGTGTAGGGGGCGGGCACTTTGACTTCTCCACTTGTGCTGGCAGCTGGCTGGAGCCTTGGGTTTTATGCAGCAGTGAGAGGGGAGTGGGCGGAGCTGTGCTGCAGCAGATTCCCCTGGCCTGGCCTGAAGTCAGATTTACGTGTGTGTTGCTCTACAGACTCTACAGTGCTACTGCCTGGTATGTCAAGTCTCAGCCAGCGCCAGCCTGCCTGTTAAACTGCCTACAGCCTACTACTACACTTTCCTGGCTATTCTATGGCAGCCAGGGTTAGGGATAGTTTTGGAAACAACATTCTGCTGACAGAGTGACAGGGAATGCTGGGAGTTGTAGTTAAGTTTCCAAAAACTATCCCTGGCTGCCATATACCTGTAGTGTGTGATTCTATTTACAGTAGCACAACCCCAGTAGATTACTAGTTGCTTTGAAAACTACAACTCCCAGATTCCCCTACAATTTAACATTCTGCTGACGGGTTGCTGGGAGTTGTAAATTTGTAGGGGGATCTGGGAGTTGTAGTTTTCAAGCAACAGCTGGTAATCTACTGGGGTTGTGCTACTGTAAATAGAATCACACACTATACAAGCCTATGGCAGCCAGAGATAGTTTTAGAAACTACAACTCCCAGCATTCCCTGTCAGCAGTGTTAAATTGTAGGGGGATCTGGGAGTAAGTCTACAGAACCACCGTACAATTGTATGTCAGGGATTGATTTTCTATTGTTTGGAAACTACAACTCCCAGTATTCCCTGTCAGTAGAGTGTTTGTAGGGGAATATTGGGAGTTTTAACCAATGTTTGTATGCCATCTTGGTAAAATCAAAATGGTTGGAAAACAAACTGGCAGTTGTAAATGGTTGGCACTGCGTCAAGTGCCATTTTATCACTGCCAATTTTCCAACTATTTTGCTAGTTCCTGTTTTGATGTATTTTACGAATGTCTTTTCCAACAGTTTTCCAACTGTATCTGTAATATTCATCCATCCAGGTCATGGTAATATTCATCCATCCAGGTCATGGTAATATTCATCCATCCAGGTCATGGTATATCTGTAATATTCATTCATCCAGGTCACGGTATATCTGTAATGTGTGACTATCAATGCAGTGTAAGAAGTAGCTCGTGTTAGCCTCCCAACTGTCCGGATTTTACCCTTGTGTCCCGTATCACTTTGTGGTGTCCGGATTGCAGCAAATGTCCCGTTTTCCCGATCCTCCTGCCTACGGATTTTGGGAGGGTAAATCCGGGTCGGCCGGAATTATCAAAATCGGATGGAAAATCCGTTTTTTTCAATGTTTAACGGCAAATCGCGTTTGCGCATGCGTGGCTCCGCCCACTTACCTTGCTGAGACGACTCCTGCAAGTCCTGACACTGGAGGGAAACCCTGTTTCCTCCAATTCTCGCCAAAACACTTTCCTCTATAACAGAAGTGTAGGGGGCGGGCAATTTGACTTCTCCACTTGTGCTGGCAGCTGGCTGGAGCCTTGGGTTTTATGCAGCAGTGAGAGGGGAGTGGGCGGAGCTGTGCTGCAGCAGATTCCTGGCCTGGCCTGAAGTCAGATTTACGGTGTGTTTGCTCTACAGACTCTACAGTGCTACTGCCTGGTATGTCAAGTCTCAGCCAGCGCCAGCCTGCCTGTTAAACTGCCTACAGCTAATACTCCTTTCTTTCTCTTTATCTATCTATCTATCTATCTATCTATCTATCCATTTTCTATCTATCTATCTATCATCTATCTATCTATCCACTTTCTTTCTATCTATCTATCTATCTATCTATCTATCTATCTATCTATCTATCCTCTTTCTATCTATATATCTATCTATCCTTTCTATCTATCTATCTATCTATCTATCTATCTATCTATCCATCCATTTTCTTTAAATGTATCCTCTTTTTTTCTATCTATCCTCTATCTATCTATCCTCTATCTATCTATCTATCTATCTATCTATCTATCTATCTATCCTTTTTCTATCTATCTATCCCTTTTCTATCTATCTATCTATCTATCTATCTATCTATCTATCTATCTATCTATCTATCTATCTATCTATCCTTTCTTTCTATTTATCTATCTATCTATCTATCTATCTATCTATCTATCTATCTATCTATCTATCTATCCATTTTCTATCTATCTATCATCTATCTATCTATCCACTTTCTTTCTATCTATCTATCTATCTATCTATCTATCTATCCTTTTTCTATCTATCTATCCTTTTTCTATCTATCTATCCCTTTTCTATCTATCTATCTATCCTCTTTTTTCTATCTATCCTTTCTTTCTCTTTATCTATCTATCTATCTATCTATCTATCTATCCATTTTCTATCTATCTATCTATCATCTATCTATCTATCCACTTTCTTTCTATCTATCTATCTATCTATCTATCTATCTATCTATCTATCTATCCATTTTCTATAAATGTATCCTCTTTTTTTCTATCTACCCTCTTTCTATCTATCTACCCTCTTTCTTTCTTTCTTTCTATCTATCTACCCTCTTTCTTTCTATCTATCTATCTATCTATCTATCTATCTATCTATCTATCTATCTTCATCAAAGGAGGCCAATGGAAACGAAAACAACAGCACACATTGAAACTCTTTTAAAGTGCGCAGGGTCTCCTTCAACCTGTGGGCTGGGGTGTAACTACCAGGGGTACAAGGGATGCGACAGCCCCAGGGCCCTTGGCCCCTCTTCAATTCAATGTACGAGTAATTTTGTTTTATGTATATAACTGCCTTTATTTATTATTATTTGGCGCCGGTTGTACCTCCTTAAAATTCGTTTTTGCTCAAAAAACAGCCTATCACAACATATTGATGTGAGTACCCCTATGAGTACTTATGTTTAGGCTGCTATTAGCTGAGAATTTATGATAATCACACAAACATCAATCTCCCATGTTTAAAGACCTTTGAAAGTGACCCCCTCGCACACCAAAATCCCACTAGCTAACTAGGAAGTGTGTCATTGGTGCCGTCCCAGTATAATTAGATGGCTATGTAGATCATGTTATTGACTAGGAAGTTATTGTAGAGGGATATACCATTAGACAACAGCAATCCTGTGATTGTATTCGGTGCATATTGCATTATGATTTATACTGATTGGTGGTGGGGGATTACATGCTGAGCTCCATTAAGTCCAAATAATTGACATGTGATGTTAAAGCCCCACCCCCTATCTTCTATCTATGTGTGTGTGTGTATGTGTGTTTATGTTTATTGTGTTCCTGTGACTGGATCCCTGTATGTGTATAGACAATAGTCACTTTCCTTATTCTATAAACAGCTGATTCCTAAAAAATAAACACCGCAGGTCACATTTGCAGTTATAGGCGTTTTCCTTTCCTTCTGTGATCTATAATCCCCATTGTGCTTTTTATGATTATCGCCAGTAAAATGAATGAACCGTAGCTAGGTGAGTCAAAGGACTCCAGATGCACAAAGTTCTTTATCTCTTTCCCACACTTCCATGTCTGTCTTTGCACGGTCCCTGCTCGGCTGCTCCAGATGCTCTCCTGTCACAGTTTAATGGGACACACTTCATCTGTCCCGGGGAGTCTCCTGATTGGCTGCTGAGTGTGGGAACCTTTAGTACAGCAAGCTCCACACTATTGAGGGCGGGGCCAGAGGGATAAAAGAGGAAGGCTGAGCAGTGGGATGACAGACACAGATCGACCTTATACGAAACACAGATACATAATACAGAATGGCTCCATACAATGTCACCATGCAACCCAGCACCAGCCCGGTCTGCAAGAAAGGTCAGTCCCCTTTAAATACCCTGTGTGTTCAAATATTCTTTACATCTGTCTGTCTCTGTGTACAGCACTGTACTAATACATTTATATTTGCTTCTCCAGTTGAGGAAGCCAGTGATTGAGAAGATGAGAGAGATCGGATTAACAGCAGCATTGACAGCTCCGATGTTACTGGAGAAAGAGTTTGGAACCATCATCTCCCATCCAACCAGAGAAAGCTGATATCCTGGAGATGACAGTGAGATTCCTGCAACAGCACATGGCTGGTCAATGTAAGTTCCTCTCTAATCAATCTGCCCCATATTCCCATATAATCTATCTATCTATCTATCTATCTATCTATCTATCTATCTATCTATCTATCTATCTAATCATTCCAAAGTAGTCAATCAAAAAAAGCCTATGTTAGCCAATCCCAGCCCCTGCAGGTACAATAGACGTGTGTCACGTTAATCGGGGCATATGGAGTCCTGACTGACACGACTCAAGCTGTCAGCTAGAGGGGGCATATGGAGTCCTGACTGACACGACTCAAGCTGTCAGCTAGAGGGAAATTGTGGGAAAGATCTGTAATAAGATGGTATCACACGGATGGATAATTGTGGAGTCTGCTCGGTTTATTTTGATTATTTACAGACAGTTACAAATGTCTGAGATAAACATAAGAAGGATGTTAATATTTCCCTTGTTTATAATATACAGGTAAATTCTCATTGTGTTTCACAATATATTTTTAAAATGTGAGGAATTTATATACAAGACTATTCTACTATACAAATAGGTAATGCAATATGGATGCAGCATATTTTTTTGTTTTGCTTCTTAATGCAAAATATTAATCATCTTACTACTTTAGGTTCGTACACATCTTAATGCAAAATATTAATCATCTTACTACTTTAGGTTCGTACACATGTGCGATCGTGGGTGCCGACCTGCGATGTACGATCTGTACTAACGTACGTTTTGGCTGATAATTGGTCCGTGTATGGGCACTTTATTGGCCGAAGCGGCTGCTCGTTCGAAGATCCGACTGGCGGATTGGGCAACGAACTTCGATTGCATGGCCGTTTCCCCCGTTAAAGTGTCCATACGCAGGCCGATTATCGCCCAAAACGGACGTTTGTACACATCGTGCGTTGCGGGTCGGCACCCGGGATCGCACGTGTGTACGAACCTTGAGTCACAGTGGAATATGGAAACCATACAATCCGGGGCATTTGGAGCCAATATGTTTTATTACACATAGAGACATACAATATATTCACAAGTATGCAAATGCACCGAAATTGCTTTTGCTATAAAATGTAAACAAAAAAAAACCATTGAAAGCAGGAATACATATTTAATTTCTAGTTAAGGTTATGGAGCCATGACACATCGCAGCCCATTTTCATGACACCGTGGTATGCAATCTGCAGTGACATTGGATTTTACTTGGTATGACACCGTGGTATGCAATCTGCAGTGACATTGGATTTTACTTGGTAATGGCATAGAACTCGCTCCTACTCTCTAATAAACATCAGACACATCCTGGAGCAATAAAACTTCTAGCCAATCCCA
Source organism: Hymenochirus boettgeri (assembly GCA_019447015.1). NCBI lineage: Eukaryota > Metazoa > Chordata > Amphibia > Anura > Pipidae > Hymenochirus > Hymenochirus boettgeri. The sequence goes on along the minus strand of CM033475.1, from coordinate 182,671,431 downwards.
GCCCCTGCAGGTACAATAGACGTGTGTCACGTTAATGGGGGCATCTGGAGCTGAGAACAATATAGTAAGCAGGAGGCAAGCTGTGAGCTGGAGGGGAAGTGTGGGAAAGAATTGCACTAAGATGCTATCTAAAATTATGAATGATGCCCCTCAATGGCAGCAATTTTATGGAATTTTGAAGTGAAAATTTACCTTGACATTACGTAATCGATTTGACGATTTACTATGGGCTCCTTTACATTATGTTACCTGCCATCTGGTTGCAATGTCCAGCTTACCCTTCGAACTTGGTAGGTGTTTGAATTGCACCTAAAATATAAGAAAGAACAAAAGTAATGAAAATAATTGAATAAAACATCTGACAATAGAAATCTACCCTTTAAATGTGCTGCTTTCTACTTGTCGATAACCTCAAAATAGGAAATATCACTTTAAAGTATGGAAACTGTACTTGGATCGTAACGTTTATACCTAAAACAAGATCCAGTCTTCTTCGGTTTGAATAATAACCCATCCAGCTACATTACGTTCACCAACATGTCTGATCAAATAAACCAACTAATTTTTCATGTATCTATGGATATACATGTAAATGAGGGAACGCATTTTTTGTATAAATGTATTTTTACCTTATCATTTAAGCTTACCAAGCTATGGGTTACAATTTAGAAATTATATAACTGAACATTACAGTAAGGGCTACACTAGCGCGTTTTTTGCGCCTTTGCGCCCGGGATTTTCACATGGAAATCTCGGGAACACGAACATTCCTGCAATTTCCTATGGACATTAGATGGCGCGCCTGTTCACGTTTTGCAGTCAAGCAATTTTTGCAAACTCGCATGTGTTTTCTCTTTAAAAATACCAAAAACGCATGCGCAGATGCAAACAACGTGCGTGAATGCAAAGAAACCGCACAGGCATGCACGCGATAATGCTTGCGACTTCATGCGCGATTTAAGGTGTTGTAGTGTGTCATCAGATCAAAGCCACGGCCACAATGCGACGCACTCAGGTGCGATTTCGGTGCAGTCTTGATGCGTTTGTGCTTGCACTTTTTTTTTAAGAGCTAGGGAAGCACATGCGATTGCACATAAAATGCAGATTGCATGTGTTTGTGATTCACAAACGGATGCACAATGGCAACGTTTCGGTGCGTTGCCGCGATTGCAATGTTAGAAAAAAACTGCATGTTCAAACGTGAGCGCAAACTCATTAAAATAGTGCTAGTGTGGCCTATCCTTGAGTTATTTTTAAAATGTTGTTAAAATACACATTTCGATGCAGGTTATAATGCCAATGTGCATAGAATGCTTTCAATGTAGATTTGTTTTGAAGTGGGTGTACTGCAGTCGTTTCTTTGAAAAGGGGCTGGTACATGTGCCAATTTTGCCACAATAATTCCAGCCAATCAATTTACAGTTCGATATACTGACTCTTATATGCTGATATTTCTGACTGACCAGTTGAGTGGTGTATTAATGACTGCACAATCATCTGAAAATGACTGAAATTTCCAGTCTTTACTTTCAACAATTTTGGTTTAAAATTGACCCAAAAAATTTGGACATTAGTAATTATTTCCAATTTACTAAAATAGACTGACCAGTCGATCGGAACAACATTTGAACCCATTAACCAGCAATAACCCTTCTGACAGTTGACAGGTCTTTACAAGCAGCTGAGGGAGTTAATTAAATATGTAGCAGAGAATATTTGACTTCTTGATGTGTGGGGTTTGTGCATTGAGAATAGTTTGGAGGTGGGGCCAAGGAATACTTTCCCCACTATTTGTGACATTCAGAATTATTACTGATAACACTGTATTTATAATTAACACTTTATTATCATGCCCAATAAATGAAGTATATAGGGAGCATATTAGAAATATGCATATATATGTATTAAGGCAACGTTAGTATTAATGCAAATTAAATGCAATCAATTGACAATAACAGGGAGAATAAAAGTTCTTATCGCTAAAAATGGTGCTAATTTTGCCCCAACCGATCAGATTAGTTAACATTTGAAAGCTAACATCTGATTGGTTGGGGCAAAATTAGCACCATTTTTATTGATAAGAACTTTAATTGAATAACCCTGTAAGGGCTAGGCTCCACTTACACGTTTTTTGCGCATTTGTGCACGCGTTTTGTGCTCGCGATCGCGCATGCGATTTGGTTACAATGAAAATCGAGGGAATGTGAAAACCCCTGCGATTTCCTATGCGCATGCGATTGCGTGTCCGTTCGCGTTTTAGTAACGCATGCGTTCACCATTTTTCGTGCGTTAACGCATGCGTTTCCATAACGGAAAATGGTAAAATCGCATGGGTAAAATGCACGCGCAAACAAAAAAACGCACAACCGCGTGTGATTAACTCTCGGGGCCGCAGCCTAAGTGCATTACTTCCAATCGAATAATTGCAAGTGTCCTCTAATAATCAACTAATCTGGTTACCTTATTACTCACACGCATTCTCTAAATAATGCTCATACAAGCAATATAACGACTGCATAAGAAAATAGATGAAAAATAAGGTCTTTTTGTTTTTTCACTTTCACATATACATAAAATACAAGATAAGGCAGAAAACTGGTTCTAAAAGTTTTTTTTATTTGTGGTGCACGTGGCAAACTCCATTTTTCCCAAAGCACACCCGTGTTCCTAATGTTGGACTCTTGTCTTGTATTTTAACCCTTTAGAGTATATTATCTGTTTAAATATATTATTTGTAGTACAAGTAAATAACAATACAGTGGCTGTATCGAATATACATGCACTTTTTAAAATGCACACTAGTGTTGGCCAGTTGATATGGCGATCTGTTAAACAGAGCACATGCGATCCGCATTTTTTACACAATCGCATGTGCTCTGATTGCGAATCATTGGGCAATCGCAAGTGCACGGCAACACACAATCGCAAGCGCTCTGATTGCGAATTATTGGGCAATCGCAAGTGCACGGCAACACACAATTGCAAGCGTCAACGTGCGCGCGAGAGCGTGGTGCAGTGGGGCCTCAGCCTTATAGAGTATACATGTTAGTTAGGCCTGTGGTTAGCAAATGCTGTTTCACACGCCAGTAATATGGCCACACTTTCTGTGAACTTCCAGCTGGCAAAGGATGGTGGGAAATATAGTTGTTAAGAGAAGGGAGTGAGAATTAACTTTTTTTAGCCATACATGGGCCATTAGTACAAATGAGTTATTGATTGTTTGGATTATCAATACCACATTGATTTTCCTGCAGGATTTTTTCAATATATAATTACCACTATTTATTAACTGTTAAAATTTTGAAAAAAAAAACAAGAAAATATATTCTTATAGGAATTTTATTAACAGGCCAATTCACTTAATAAATAAATTAATAAATACACGATCCAACCAGATATACAAAAGTATCATTGGAATATAATATGCAGATACAGCACATAACCAATAAGTATTATACTTATACCCAATAAACAATCACATGGTGCAAATATTGCACATAGTAGGGAATATAACAGATGTCCTTTACTCTGACCATTTGGGGTTTTTATTACTTGACAACAATCCAAATAAAAGACGGTTGCATATAGGTAACCAGCAGGTGGATGACCCTGAGTCTTGTGTACACAATAAGAATAATACAAACCTCCTCTCTATACAATAAGCAAAATAAATAATATATATAGTATATATATTATATAAATTAATATATATAGGATATAGTATAAACAAAATTAATTTTATATATTGTGAATGTTAACTCTGCTAGTAGAGGATGATGGGAGCTGTAGTTCCCATGAGATGAAGAGTGTGGGTATAACCTCTGTACAGATTGTTTATTCTGTTGGTGTTATTAAACAATACACCATTAGCAGTTACTGAATTACCCTGAGTGGTCTGTTCATTAGTAGAGTTGCATGTAATATTAATATAGGGTTATAATTTCTCCTTATTTATAATATAGAAAAACACAACACAAGAAAGTGTATTGAGAAATAAATAATATTAAAAGGTAATTTATTTCCTCTTCAAGTAAAAACTTGCAAAATGGGTATTACCAAATACCATTGGAATATTAATATGCAGATACAGCACATTACAAATAGTATAACTCAATAAACAGTACATGGTTGCAAATATTGCACATAGTAGGGAATATAACAGATGTCCTTTCAATGAAACTACACATTGAATAAATCACTACAAACACTGTAGTTTACATTACATAATACCTAACACCCTCCCTATGTACATTCAGTTCTGTACAGTATCATTCTGGTACATACATCAACTGAACACACTGGATAGGATTTCTATACCACTATGAGTGGTAATAACAGCAAGCATTGCTGGCCCTCTAAGGGAATAATAACATAATGACTACACAGGAAACCCCACCATAGCGTTATTAATATAATCCTCACTGAGGATACTGGTCTATGTAATATACACAATGTCATAATGTAATCACTCCCAGAGTGTACACAGTGTGTGTATCACACACACTAAGCTGCACTAGGTAAACATTGCCCTCCTTATGAGGTCACTTATAGATGAGTGCAAAATTATAAACATCCTAATAACAATAGATCAACACAATCCTTCTTAGAAGGTAGACACTGGTTTTCCTTGAACAGTTATAAATATTGTCATTTAAACAACAGTCTAAACATAGTCCTAATTACCTTAATCGTCCTGTTGAACCAGAACTATAACAACAACAAATTGCCCCAATCAGCTATGGTGTATTCGCCCATATAACAAGCTTACTTATATGTTATCATATGATAATAATAGAGATTGTAATGAGGAAGGCACTGAAACATTTTCTAGACCAGTCAATGAAAGTAAGTCCATCAAGTCAGTTCCAGGGCTCAAGACGAGTTTGTTGGCTCTTTGCTCTGTGTGTTTGATGGGGGCTGGTTATATGGGACCATAGATGCTCAGGGGTTTTCCATTGGTAGTAGAATGATCCCCATGGACATTCTGCAGAAAGTTTCTCCTGGACTTCTGTCTGTTGTGCAGGGAAAGGAAGTGCACAGGTCCTGGAGACATGTGGAGTAGCCGTCACTGAGGCTTGGCTGGGTGATGGTTTTGTAAAAGAAGATAAAGAGAGGGATGTAGAGTTTAGCAAAAGAGATGAACATGAAATTAATAGTCAATTGATTCTGATACACATTCAACTAAATATGTTTAGGATTTAAAATTCCATGCCTGTGTAATCGACATGGTGGGGGATAGTAAATGGCCAATCTAGTTAATTCTGTCCTGATTAAATGATGTAAATTATAAGAAAAATTCCTCCTACAGCTGAGAATACTTTTTAAGGAAATGTAGAAATCTTTTTTATTTCCTGTTACTTTACTATATCAGAGAATCAGCTTGTGATCTCTAGGTGACACATAGAGGTGGATACTTACATTGACCAGCCATGTGCTGCTGCAGGAATCTCACGTCATCTCGATATCAGCTTTCTCTGGTTTGGATGGGAGATGATGGTTCTCAACACTCTTTCTCCAGTAACATCCGGAGCTGCTCAATGCTGTGTTAATCCGATCTCTCCTCATTTCTCAATCAATGGCTTCCCGTGGAGAGGAAATACAATAAAACATTAGGGTCACTGTGCAGCAATTCCCTGTATATAGAACATTGTTAGCATCATTCCAACTACAGAGATCCCTTTTATGGGATTTCCTTTACCCCTAACAGCAGTAGCCCTAAATGTCAGTACCTACCTTTCTTATATCCTGTGCCTTGTGGCTTGATCAGCGTGTGTGAGCCCAACACTGGTGTAAGGAGCCATCCTGCTCAGTAAGTGAATGTAGCTGGATTGGCTGGATAATGTTCTGTGATATCTGATCTCAAGAGAAAAGATGCAGCTAGTGAGCAGTCCTGTCCTTCTTATAGTCCTCTCTTTGCATATCAATGTGTGAGGATCAGGCTGTGCAGAGGTTCCCACACTCAGTAGCCAATCCCAGCCCCTGCAGGTACAATAGACGTGTGTCACGTTAATGGGGGCATCTGGAGCTGAGAACAATATAGTAAGCAGGAGGCAACGCTGTGAGCTGGGAGGGGAAGTGTGGAAAGATATATTGCCTGTGTATCTAAAATTATGATGATGCCCCTCCATGGCAATTTATGAGATTTTGAGTGACATTACCCTTGCATTACGTAATCGATGTTGACCGACCTTACTAGGGCTCCTTTACATATGTTACCTGCCATCTGGTTGCAATGTCCAGCTTACCTCATCGAACTGGTAGGTGTTTGAATTGCACACTAAAATATAAGAAGAACAAAAGTAATGAAAATAATTTTGAAAACATTGACAATAGAAATCTACCCCTTTAAATGGTGCTCTTCTACTTGTCGATAACCTCAAAATAGGAAATAGTCACTAAAGTATGGAAACTGTACTTGGATCGTAACGTTTTTACCTAAAACAAGATCTCAGTCTTCTTCGGTTGAATAATAACCCATCCGCCTACAGTACGTCACAACTGTCCGATCAACAATAAACAACTAATTTTTTATGTATGTATGGATATACATGTAAATGAGGGAACGCATTTTTGTATAAATGTATTTTTACCTTATCTTTAAGCTACCAGCTATGGGTTACAATTTAGAAATTAATAACTGAACATATACAGTAAGGGCTACCTACGAGCGCGTTTTTGGCCTTTGCGCACCGGGATATTTCACATGGAAATTCTCGGGAACACGACACATTCCTGCAATTTCCTATGGACATTAGATGGCGCGCCTGTCACGTTTTTGCAGTCAAGCAATTTTGCAAACCGCATGTGTTTTCTCTTTAAAAATACCACAAGCATGCGCAGATGCAAAACGTGCGTGAATGCGAAACACGCACGGCATGCACGCGATAATGCTTGCGACTTCTGCGCGATTTTAAGGTGTTGGTGTGTGTCATCAGACAAGCCACGGCCACAATGCGACGCACTCAGTGCGGCGATTTCGGTTGCAGTCTTGATGCGTTTGTGCTTGCACTTTTTTTTAAGAGCTTCGGGAAGCACATGCGATTGCACAGATACAACCGCAGTTGCATGTGTTTGTGATTCACAAACGGATGCACAATGGCCACGTTCGGCGCCGCTGCGTTGCGCGTGCAATGTGTAGGAAAAAAAACTGCATGTTCAACGTGAGCGCCAGAGCTACATACTAATTAGTGCATTAGTCGTGGCTACTCCTTTCGAGTATTTTAACACTGTTGTAATATAAATACACATCGATGAGCGCTCTATAATGCCAATGTGCTAGAATGTTTCAATGTACTTCGATTGTTTTGAATGGGGTGACTGCGTGTTCCTTTGACAAGGGGGTGGACACTGTGCAACTTTGCCACACCTAATTCCGCCAACTCAGTTACAGTTCGATTACTATCCTTGACTATTCGACTGCTATATTCTGATCCAGTGACCAGTTGAGTGGTGTTTAACTGATGCACATCATCTGAACTGACCTGAATTTCCGTCTTTCTTTCAACAACATTGTTGGCTTTAACTTGCCCTAAAAATTTGGACCCTCTACGTATCTACTTCCCAGTACAAACCATGCGTACAGTCGTCTGGAACAACCCTTCGACCCATTACCCGCACACATAACCCTTCGCTGGGCAGGCTTTCCACGCTGAGCGGAAGTCAGCTATTAATTAAGTAGCAGGAATTTGACTTCTTGCTGTGGGGGTTTGGCAGTGAGAATAGTTTGGAGGTGGGGCGCAAGGAATACTTTCTCCCTATTTGTGACACTTCAGAACTTCTTACTGCTACGCTGTATTATACATTACACCACTTATTATCTCTGCCCATATAAATCCCGATTAGGCGGCAATATTAGAAATATGCATATATATGTATAGCGGCAACGTTTAGCTATTAATGACAAATTAACTGCCATCAATGAAACCCAACAGGGACGATACAAGGTCTTTCGCTAAACATGGCTAATTTTGCCCCTCCGATTCAGGTAGTAACATTTGAAAGCTACACCCTGATGGTTGGGGGCCAAAAACCTAGTACCACCATTTTTACCGTGATAAGAACTTCATTAAAAACAATGTCGGTCCGGCCTCCCCCCATACCAACGCCTTCTTCCCCTCTCGCCCGCCACTCTGTGCATCGCGTTTTGTCCGTCCGCACGCTCAGCGCATGCCGCTTTGGTTCCAGAAACGAGTTTTTTGGGAATGTGGCACACCCCTTCGCGAATTCTCCCTACATCGCCGCCCCACCATGGCTTTGGACAGTCCCCGCCCTCTCAGACCCGCTCTTCAATCCCCCGCTAACACCGAATGCGCCCTTCAACACCCCTTTTCCTCTGCTCTTGCGTTACGCCCTGCCCGCCCTCCCCCCCCCTTCACGCGCCCACACCCTGACGGTTCCCCTCCCGCCCCACTCCCCCGCCCGGCTACCTTTCCTGCACACGCACACACAGGCCCACCACCCCGCCAAACCCGCCCAACCCGGTGTGATAACCTTCTGGGGCCGCCGCTAAGGCCTCTTCCCCCCCTCGCCTCCAGGCCAGTCGAACTCTACTCCTAACCACCTCAACCACAGTGGTTCCTTATCCTCCCCCCGCCATTCTCTCCTCCGGCCTCCTGACCAACGCCACCTTATTCCCGCCCCCCACACCCCTGCATCCGCCAACCTCCCGCTGCGTGCCCTCCGTCTTTTTGTTTTTTTTCCCCCTTTCCCTGTCTCCCCTCCCGCTCCTGGCCGCCCCTGGTTTCCCCTTTTTTTCTTGTGCCACGATGCCACCCGTGGGCCCAACCATCTCCCCCTTTTTTTCACCACCAACCCGCCACACCCCCCCCCACCCCCCGCGGTTTATGTACAACTGCTCTGAGTCCTTGTCATCTTTTCACCCTTTCGCGTCACCCCCCCTTCTTCTGTTCTCCAATCCTCTTACCTTGTCGACCAAGTACCCTCCCCCTCCCGTGGCATCGTCAACCACCTCTCCGGCCCCTTTTCCCCTGCCCCTCGTGTGACGGACCCGGTAGCAACTATGGACGCTCCGACGTAGTAACTACGCGCCACTGCGATCCGCCCCTTCTTTTACCCCTCGCCACCCTGTGTTTGAGCCTTGCCGACTCCTTGGCGCTTCCTCAGCAACCACCCCCGTCACTGGCCCCACAAACCACACATATCAGCCAGAGACTCCCCTGCCATTGGCGCTGCTATTGAGTACCACTGCCCAGTGCTCACGGCACCCCACTTCCCCCCCCACCCCACCTTGCAAGCGCGTCACCCAACCGTCGCCGCAACCCAGCCCCCTCCCCCCCCGAGCAGGTCCAGAGCCCTGCAGTGGGGCTCGCCTGATAGAGACCCTTAAACCCTAACAATTTGCCTAGCCCATAGGCCGGCCCCCCCACACACCACACTCCATTTCTACACTCACCCCCCCTCCAACCCCCCCCACCACCACCCTCTGTGAGTTCCGAACACACAACCCCTTGTGTTTCCCGCCCGTCATCTGGCCCCACTTTCCCGCTGACACTTCCCGCTTCGCCCGGCCTGGGGGCCCTCTCGTTGTTCGCACCGGCGTGCGCCTTCCCTTTTTTCGCCCTACCTGCGGCCATTACGGATCCAAACTGCCACGTTCTGACCTTGTTTCCCGGCTTATCCCTACCCCCACACACTTGACCCTTTTTCCCTCGCACCCCCGGCTTTTTTCCCCCTCTCTCCTCTACCCATATTTCTTCCCTGTTCCCATTTGATTGCCCACCCCCCCCCCCCCGCAACCCCCCTCTCTTCTTATAGGAATTTCCCCCACCCCCTCTTCCCGGCCCCCCCCCCCCCACCCCCACCCCTCCCCCCCATTGCCCCCATCACCCATCCCTCCCTCACATCCACCGCTTCCCCCCCCGCTCCCCCCCCCTATCCCCCCCCGTCCTCCTTGGCCTTCCTCGGCCGCCTACCGCACCATACCCCCCCCACCTCGTCTCACTCCTCCCTCTCTTCCCCAGCCCCCCCCTCCCCCCTGGTGCCCTGTCATGCCCCCCCTACCGGGACCTATTCTCACCGCCTCCGTCTTCTCCCAGGTGTGTCACACTACCCCCTTGACTCACACATACCCTACCCACCCACCCCACCCACGGACAGTTATTCACCCAGATACACAACCATTTACCGCAACTCACAACCCGCCATCCCTCCTGTCCTTCCGTTCCTGTCCCGTTCTCCTTCCCTGGTCACCCCCTACAACTGCACACACCACCCAGAGTGCCCCTGGATAAGCGCAAATTCTATACCCATATGAGGCCCACCCACCCGCGACTCCTACCCAACCAGCCCCACAAGAAATCAGGAGGGCTACTCACAGACGCGCAATCACTACAATCAAGAACACACTACACCCAACACAAAGCAGAACACCCACAAGTCAGAGTCCCAACCCCCACTCCCCACCCAAAACACCCACCACCCCAATAATAGTCTAGATACTAACTTCACCACACCCACCCCACACCCCCAGAGCCAGAACCCCCGGCTCGTACCACTGTCCTATACACATCCACCTGCCCTTCCAGTTCCACCAATCTGGACATCCCAATTTCCCCAAGACTGACACATTCATCCACCGCCCCGAAGCTGAACTCAAGAAAACACACACTCAAGATGCACACTAGGCACCAAATGTTGCACACCCTTATGCCCCGACGAGTCCAAAACATGTCTGAACCCTCTACGTACAAAACCGCCCGTCCAGACCTCAACTACACATAACTAACTCACACATAGCCCACAGAGAACAAACATTTTCCTTATGGAACGACCAGGTAGGTGCACAATACGTTTTCCTTGACCACGAAATAATATATTGTATTTCAACAATCAGCCCCTCTAACATAGTCCTACTTCCCGACCCTCGTTCCTGTCCCTGAAACAGACAACCACTAACAGATTTCCCCAAATCGCCACCCATCACTAGGTGCTATTCGCCCATAATAACAACTACTTATAGTTATCATACTGATAATTACATAGAGATTGTGAATGCGGAAGGCACTGAACTAATTTCCTAGACCCAATTCAATGTAACAAGTCCATGAAAGTCAGTCCAGGTCCCCAGAAATGTTTGGCTCTGTTGCTCTGTGTGTTTGATGGGTCTGGTAATGGCCCCCACCACTACATATCGATCCCCCATATGAGACCGTCCAGGTAGTAGAATGAGCCCCATGGACTTCGCAGAGTTTATCCGGATTCTTCGTCGTTGTGCGGAAATGAATTCACAATGTCCTGGAGACTGTTGATTACTTCACTGCAGAGGACTTGGCGTGTGATGGGTTTGCTAAAAGGTAAGTAAGACTGGATCGATTGTCATTAAAAGGATACATGTATGAGATTTATAGACTATGTAATGACTAGGCCCCTTTATTTTATTCTGTGCTGTCATTCAGTTTATGCTAATGAAATAAACTTTGTGAAACAGCTCCCTCTAGTGGTAAATTAACATTACAATGTGGAATACTATCATTGCTCTTGACGAGGAACTAGTACATAATCGCATTTTATTATTATTTTGGATTTGTAAGGGTTAACATTTCCGTAGCGCTTTTTAAACTATAATTATAATTTAACTAAGACCCCGCAAGCAGGGAGGCAAAATGCCAAATCCTGCCACTGTGTCCAGGTGGCTTTACACTTATGACTTCAGTGCACAAGAAATCACTGGCTAACATGAGCCTGTGCATTACCTTAACTAATGTATTTAATCATGTCATGACAATAACATCTAAATAATTACGTACTTTTCAACCTTGTTAGTATGATATTAGAACACAATTTAATTGGACTAATCATGAAATGGTTGGTTGCATTTATTTTCTATTAATTTACCCAGTATATCAGTTTAAACTATTCCTATTTGACTATATCCAAGAATCAGCTTGTAATCTATAGTGACACATGTAGAGGTGGATACTTACCTTGATCCAGCCATGTGGCTGCTGCCGGAATCTCACTGTCAATCCTCCAGGTATAAAGCTTTCTCTGGTTTGGAGGGAGATGATGGTTCTGCAAATCTTTTTCCCTAACATCCAGCTGCTCACTGGCTGCTGTTAATCGATCTCTCCTCATCCTTCTAAACACTGGCTTCTCAGCTAGAGAATGAATACAATATAATAGGGTCACCTGTGCAGCAATTCCCTTTATAGAATATCTTGTTGTATTCAATTAGATCAACTGGACTTGAAATGTAGTTCTGAAGACGTTTCTCTAGTCATACGACGTTCTCAAAGCATATCCCTATAATCATTGTTAGCATCAGTCCAACTACAGGATTCCCTTTTATGGATTCTCCTTAAACCCCATACACCAGTAGCTAAATGTCTAGTTCCTACCTTTTCTATTTCTGTGCCTTGTGGCTGGTGTTCATCTGTGGTGTAGCCCAAACAGGTGGTACGAGCCATCTGCCTTCAGTAAGGGTAATGTAAAGCTGGATTGCTGGGATAATGTTCTGTGTATATCTATCCAGAGAGAAAAGATCAGCTAGTGAGCAGCCTGTCCCCTCTTTATAGTCCTCTTTTGCATACATTGTGAGATCAGGCTGTGAGGGTTCCCACACTCAGTAGCCAATCCCAGCCCCTGCCGGTACAAAGAGCGGTAGATGATATCCAGCTGTATTGCATTGTGGGAGAGACTTACTGAGCATGTGACGTTAATGGCAATCAAAACAAAGTTTGCTTTCCCAGTAAGTGTAGATGATATCCAGCTGTATTGCATTGTGGGAGGACTACTGAGCATGTGCGAGTTAATGGCCAATCAAAACAAAGTTTGCTTTCCCAGTAAGTGTGAGATATCCAGCTGTATTGCATTGTGGGAGAGTGCTTCACATCCTGATGCAATGTGTAGTGGAAGCGGGGGGCGTTGCCAAACGACACTGTTTGTCTCTCTCCTCTGTCTGTCTCTCTCTCTCTCTGTCTGTCTCTCCCTCTCTCTGTCTCTCCCTGTCTGTCTGTCTCTCTCTTTCTGTCTGTCTCTCTCTGTCAATTTCTCTGTCTCTTTCTCCTATTCGTTAGCAGCAGTGCTCACATGATCAGCTTCCAGGTTAGTACAATTATATAAATTGTCCCATTACTGTAATAGTGGCTGACGTATTCTAGCAGCCAATAGGAATATCCCATATTAAACAAGCACCAGGTTCCTCCTTACTGCCGCATGTGTGTAAAGTACAGCATCTAACAAAGCCCTTCCACATTGGTCGTAATCCAAGTAAAAGCCAATGTGTTCCATTTAACTGGGAGAGAAGGCATTGCCTATAGAAATGGTGGGCGATCCCTGCTGTTGCTAGGTATTGAGACGCTGCCTGTTCCTGCTTGAGAGCCCTGGGGATTAGTGGAGGAGGGAGTTAATGTGTGTACAGTATTGTATGTATACAACTTGACAGCACTGGTCTGGGGCTCCAAGTGCTGTGAGAAGCCCCGCGGAGCCTCCCAACACTCGCGGCAGGGCCTGGGAGCCTGGTTTTTGGCCGCGAACAACCCAAACCCCCCTGGAAGACAGAACTACCGGGAAAGGCTCAAGTGCGGCGGGGCCTGGGAGCCTGTTTTTCGGCCGCGAACAACCGCAAACACCCCCTGGAAGTTGGAACTACCAGGAAGAGCTCCAAGTGCGCGGAAGTCCCGCGGAGCCTCCCAACACTCGCGGCGGGGCCAGGGAGCCTGGTTTTCGGCCCGCGACAACCGCAAACTACCCCTGGAAGACGGGACTACTGGGAAGGGCTCCAAGTGCCGCGGAAGTTATCATTAGGTAAAAACGTATCTTAAACATAATAATACACTACAAAAATAACAGCATATTACTTAAAATATGTCATTCTTAGATAGGACTACCCTAATATGGAGGGCCTTGTAAGTGGCGGGTAGCTTACACTTATTATATATTAATATATTTAATAAATATATGTAACTAACACTCCAGCAAATAAACTATATAAAATTAACACATAAAAAACCCACTGTGCACCAACGGGCACACTTTTGCTAGTCTATATATAAAATATATATATGTTCTTTATCCAACTGTCACTCTGACTCATAGCCACCCCTACAATATTTATCACTTATATAAAGAGAAACATTGGCAGATCTTAAAGGGCATTTAATTACCCCCCCCCACACACACCAAAAGGACACGTAACCTCCACCAAATAAAACCCTTCACATCACTTGCTATATATTCTTATCCCTGCATCACGCCAGTGAAACTCCACCCTTCCATACTAAAGGTTTCTACCTTCCTCGCCATCAATCACGGCTGTAACTGCATTCGTCATGGGTCATGAAAGACTTGGGTGTCCCATACAAGCATCCTGTCATGCTTACTGTTAGAAGATAAGAATATGTCTGTTCTGCTTTATTTCAGAAGGCATAAAGAGTGCATTTATTTTGGGGGTGGACATGCCCTTTAATCATCCCCCATTTAGAATGGACACAGGTGATATCAATGATGGTGAAATCTGGGTGTGGGTCTTATTTGTACCACCAGGTAATTAGCAATTGATAATTTCTATTGGCAATTATTGGCTCTCAGATTGGCTTTCCCCTAGAAACCGTAAAGAATGGGGATTGTACTTTCTTATTGATAGGTTACAGACTGAATAGAAGCTTCGTTTTACATTTTATCAGTATAAGTTTATGTGCTTCTTTGTGCAACGTGTTGAGAAATATCAACTTAATGATGCATAGGGCTTTTTGTTCACCATGACCTTATGTAGCTTTTAGAATTTCCCGTCCATTGATGAGATTCCTAAATGTTTTCCATGGCAGCATCAGTCACCCCAAGCACTTTTGGCTGCAGTCGCTACTGAAAGAGCCATTTATGTAAAGGCACAGTAAGCTTCAAGCAAAATTGTAACATGGAATATTTTTTCCATTTTGCTCTCTGCAAGTCTGTACAGGGATTTAGGTATCAAATCAACAAGATAACTATTTACTAGGCAACTGCTCTTGATTCAGGGGAATTTCTGCAATTAGAGAATCTCTACATCTTCCTAGAGATATCAAATCAGTGCCTTGAACAGAAGTACATTTCAGACTTCAAAGTTTTAAAGTGCATGTCCACCCCCAAAATTATAATTTAACCCACTACTGGCCCCACTGTGTGTTTGTAGAAAATTCCTTACCTTACATCCCAGATCCAAATGGTTTTCTGTAATGTCCCTCCAAAGTCCAGAAAACTGGCCACCAGGAGCCTAGCAGAGGGGAAATTGTTTTCGCCTCTGAGAGGTTTGTGGCATGCTCTGAGCAGCCCTCCCTCTCTCTCATATCCCTCCATCTCCCTCCCGTTTTGGTCCCTCCCCCTAACATTAAAGCCTTTTAATTTGTGGTAGGGCTTGCTCCCCCAGCCCAACCACATTAATCTTATTTGCAGAAAAACCCCGATCTCTACTTATCTTCCCTCTATCCTCCTCATTCTGAACTGCTGGCAGCCGCGTCCGTGATTGGTGCCTCTCAGCCAATCACAGACGCGGCTGCTAGTCCCGCCCCTGCTTGCAGTTCCATGCATGCAGAGGGCGTGCCGTGCGGCAGTGGGCGGAGGATAGAGTGAAGGTAAGTAAACATCAGGGGAGTTTCTGCAAATAAGATTAATGCGGTTGGGGCTGGGGGAGCAAGCCCTACCACATATCAAATGTTTATTTAAAGGGTGGACATGCCCTTTAAGTACTCCATTGGAAGGCCTGTAATTTATAATACCATTATTATTACCAGCCTCCTTCCTAGCTCAGTGAGTTCAGGCATGCCCAGTGTGATTTACCCAATAAAAGACACAGAGGAATTATTATTAATCAGCTAGTTTATTTTCTGTGTGCTAAATGAGAGGAGGATAATTGTGATTGAATGAACTGGATAGTATTGTAGTAAAAGATTTAATTAATTTGGTTATGAAATCATAGAAAAAAGGTGATATATGCTGAAAATCTCTAAAATGCCACATTGTGGCAAGATACCCAGGATTCTCTTTTTGGTAGCCAGATACATATTGGTTTAGGAAAACTGAGGATAAATATTGAAGATTTTCTAATGCTTGACAAACACTTTCTCACAGTGATTCCTAAGGGTTCTGGGCCTCTAATATAATGCTACATTGCCAAAGAACATACCTACTGCACTGTCTCTTAGGAATACTTTGCTTCATTGAATACATGTTATCTTTATTCATTCCTTTTCTCTCCAGACTTTAAATAAAAAGAATTCTATTTTAATGATTAAAAAGTTCACTGTGTGAAGGAGTTCTATGGTGGGGATTTATGACTGCCGGTACACTGTGTGGTCTTATATTATTCTCACGGGATTGGAATTCATTATGAGATTTTTTTTTTCCGTTTGGAACTATTGACTGAAAAATCTTGGTGAATAGACCCTTAACACTGAGAACCCTAACAAAGTTTAGTGTAATGAAAAGTGCTTTTGTCTAGTAGACAATGTGGCATGTTAGCTTTTGTATTAAACCTGAACTTGATGCTCTGGAATGAAATGAAATTCAGATGAAATGACTTGCTTCAAAAAAAGAATGTCTCTAAAGACTATACCTTAAAACCAGTGCTGCCACAAGAATTTTCTAGTCCGTATACTTGTTAAATTTGTAAGCCCCCTTGGTGGGCAATAGTGCCAAGAAAAGTGAGAATTTGTCCAGGAGTTTTTAATGTACCCCCTGAATTAAACCATCCAGTAGCGAGCGACTTGGCACGGTAAACATCTTATGGCTGATCCTACCAATCAATGGAGCCAAAATATGGGCCTTTGTGTGCCCAGCTTTAATAGCCATGAGTTCTATTTTTATTTTTGTGATTGATAGAATTCTTTTGGACACATTAGTTTTGAATCCATTATACTTGGATGTAATAATAAATGACTTCTAGGACGGTAACTCTTTTCCATAGTGTGGCGCACTCGATATTGCAAATTTGTATTAATTTTAAACTCTTGTGAAATTTACAGAGCATATGTTAAAATAATTTGGAAATTCCTTTATTTTAAAGCTTTATTGAGTGGTTTGCCCCTCACCTGGTCTCCATGTTCAATGGGGCTATGTCTGGTGACTAGGTTCCTTCTTCTTTTTACTACTTTTCATGTAGTGGTAACTCCAAATAAGTAAAAGACCCTTTCTTACTGGGCCAGTCCTCCATGCAGGGGTGGTGCATAAAGACCAGGTGAGTTTTATTATGGGAGCCCCGCCGCGACTAGCGGATGGGGCGTCTGACCGCGGGGGGAGGGCGCACTTTCTCCCAGAAGCCGTCCGCGTCCTCCCTGGTTTCCATAGGCGAGCAAGTCTCGCGGGGTGGGTCGCGGCGCGACGATGACGTAATTACGTCGCGCCGCGTCCATAAATGCGGAGCCACGAGGTCGCGGCGCCATTTTCCCAGCGCCGGTGACCGGATAAAAGCTCATCCTCCCTCCCTCCCTGTTTTTCATGTTATGGTTAAAAGTTTTGTTGGAGTCACGGCTGGCGGGTACACCCTTGCTGGATATGGAGGAGCGTTACATGCCTCTGGCTAGACAGAGGTTGGCATTCAAAGCTGAGTTCTATGGCTATGATGGTTAACCACAAGGATGGTTTATGGCGAGCAAGGGTGTGACAGTGGTGGAAATATGCCAAAGGGGCATATCTGTGCAAATATGCAAATTTATGCAAATATGCCAAAATATGTTAATTTATAAAATAAGCCGTGGCCGATGTTCACCCAAAAATGAGTTGTCTGTGTTTTATTTAAAGTAAAGGGGTAATTGGTTGTGGGGGGGGACACTCCCCAACAGAGTTTTGCTGGGGGGCCCAGTGATTCTAGTTACACCTCTTTTCACTAACGTCTTAAAGAATGGACTTCTTCAAGTTACTTGGCCTATGAAACCAGATAACATTTTTGCCATCATCTATATGTCCACCCTCTGACTTTATTGTGTATATGTGAACAGTTCTGTACATGTCGGCCTACTCCTTCATTTGCTGTGGAGCTTTTTTGAGTCTGTTAATCAATGTAAGTAAAAACAACATGGGTTTATCAATTAAATAAAAAAAAAAAATCTAGATCTAGAGAGATGTAACAAAAATGTTAATTAAAATGTCAAAAATATTTACACTATTAAATTTAGAAGCACAACTTTTTAGAAACGTGGTCTTGGATATGGTAGGGGAAATGCACGGGACAAAATAAAAGAAAATGGTTATATAATATATTTTATAACAACAAGGACACACATAGGGTGCAGAGTACTATGAAATAGGCTTTAAAGGACTGACCATTGGTAAGAACACACCATGTGACCCCTAGAGCTCTTGTGATACTCAGATGACTAGGATGACCCTAGGATATAGATGTTAAAATGCAACATCTCCGGTGTAGTGTCTGTCTGAGAAAGGTAATGGGAAATGTGAACAATAATGGATCATTACATAAGCAGAAATCTAAGCAAGAATCAATGGGGGCATACATTGTTGTGTTCATTGCAGTACAAAGTATGCAGTCATTGCTCCCTTGCCTCTGCGGGGTTAGGCTATTGATCGATAAATTACCAAAATTGTTAGTCTAGTGATCTAGCAAGCTGGAAAGAATGATTTTTTTCCAATTCATATTCAATTGAAGACTGAATGTGCAAAACCAGTCTGTGTATGGTCATCTTTACAGCTGCTGTAAAACTATTGGTTTAATATCAGGTCTGAGTTTGCTAATATGCATAGTGGTGAACTATAACTACTTATGATCAAGCCTGCAAGCATTGCCAACTCTACTTGCTATTTTGACACAGATAAACAGTGAACAATGCTACTGAGACCTTGTATGAAGCTGAGTATAAAGTTATTTTTTATTTTAAGGAGCCAGTATATATATTATTCCATTATATGGCCAACAGCAGTGTCATGTTCATATAAAACAAAGCAGGGCCTTTTGTGGTAGCTCACAGTGTTACTAGTCCTAAGCTTCATACACACGTGATCAGAGAGTCTGACCCGTGACGCACCATGTGTATGCATGGCCATTTGGGCATATAATCGAGCCTTGTTGGGCACTTTGACTGGACGAAACGCACGTTCGGTTGCCGTGTTGCCCAACTAGCTGTTTCAGCTGACAAAGTGGCAACATTATCAGCCAAAATGGTGTGCATACACACTGTGTGTCGGGGTTGGCCCCGTGATTGGATGTGTGTATGAAGCTTTAGCCACACTCCCATTAACTGCTGTCTTTGTTCCCTGGGCAACATTAATATGTTCATGAGAATCATGTGATACAGGGTTGTAAACATCAAAGGATTTAAATTGTTTTGCAGATTGGGTACAAAATGGCAAATTAGGTTAATGTTGAGAATTGCAAAGTTCTGTATTTGGGCGAAACAACACAAACGCGTATGAAGGGGACATAGCAATCCCCAAATGTGGATTATATGATTTATATATACAAAACATTCTAAGAAGTAGTGTGCGCTTATAACATTATTGCTTTGCTATTGCTTGGAGTCCGGAGGTAGAGGACTGAGATGTTTGTACCTAACACCATACTGGCAAAACTGCCACAGAGAGTGCCTGCTTTCACTTAGAGGGCAGTAAAGTTGTGTGGAATGCTGTGCCTGAAAAAGTTTTGTTGGCTGAACACATTCAAAGAAGGCTTAAGCTAGGTACACACAGTACAGATTTCTGAAAGATGACAGACAGGATTGCAAGATCCTGTCTGCCATCTTTCAAAGTCTGCATACATAGAGCTCTGAGCGTTCTCCCTATGAACATCATAGGGAGAATGTTCAGGACTGTGTGTTTCCATCGGCCGCGCTAGACCTTCTAGGGAGTCTAGCGCAGCAGATGGAAATTTTTGGTCTTTCCTGAACGAGCTTTTGGCCGACCTGATCGTTTGGCGTCGGCACGCTCGTTCAGGAAACGAAGGTACACACATAACGATAAAGCCCGATACCGTTAGATCCAACGGTATCGGGGCTTTATCGTTACAGTGTGTACCCAGCTTAAGATGTCTTTTGGACAGGCAGAGTATCCAAGGTTACAGCCGGTGACAATATCCGTGTGGGTATGTGTGATTGGTTGGGTCCAGTGGTTTGATGAGTAAGAATAGAGCCTGAAATGTAATGTCTCCAGCCACCCCAGTGCTCAATACTTTAATGCCAGTTTTCAACTTGCTCAAGGAAGTAGCACCCCTGGTTGTGTAATTGGGGGCATAACCAGGTGTGGGGTAGGAATCTGTACATTTGTTGGGTTCGGGAGGCTGGGTTTTGCACGGAGTGGTTAAACTTCATGAACTTTTGCCTTTTTTCATCCAAAACCCAATAACTATATAATTGTGTATATTTCCTAGAAGAAGTTTGTTCAATGAGATTTCTGTTCATTCTTGTTTGCATTTTTCTACTCATTTCTGCCTCCTGAGCTGCTGAGAGTCATTTCCATCTCCCCTTTTTACGTTGTTGAGGTTAGTTAGGATATGGGCCCTGTCAAATTATCAGATTCCTTTTGTAACCTCATTGTATTGATTTATGTTTCATTCTAATGAAAAGATAAGAGAATCTTTTGGAACAAAAAATAAAACTGGCCGTAACAGCTTCTATTTTTATATCCTTTCTAAAACTAGTATTGAATAAACAAAACCTTCTGCGTGAGATAAAAGAACTGTGGGGCTTCAGGTGACCTTTACTAAGCATCTTCATTCTGTTAAGGACACAGTGAGTTTTGAGGAGATCTCCTTTCAGGCAGGTGTTTGTCTGCAGGGACAGTGGCTGTACAGACTTGCTTTTTGGCAGCGCTGTGTGAGCTGGAGTTCCAAAAAGTTTCCCACACTCACTCAATGCTTCAGCTCCAGAAACAGAAGTGTGCCATACTATATGCCTCATTAGCAATGTGGTTTGACCTTGGTGTGTGTTAAACTGAAATCCTACCTGTGAGCCATCTGGATTGGGGATTTCTTCAAATCAGTCACGGTGATCTCAGACCTTGAGAATTTATTTAAATGAAAAGGAAAAGAAACAAGAAAAGCTCAGAGGGGGGCTTTGTACAGTGTCTGGAAACAAGGGGACATGAACTGCACTTTATATTCTTATTGTATTTAGACAGAAAATGGAATTAATGGGCAGTTTTAACGCCATTATATTTCATTCCATTTCCACATTTGACATGCAAATACTTTATCCTCGTTTCTGTAATGAATCCTGGAAACCAAAATAGAGGTAATAATATTTATAGTTTCTAGAGCTGATCGACTTGCCATAAATTGTTTTTTTTAATAACTTTTAGATCAATGGACTTGATTGATTTCAGGCAGTTACTGATGTTCATCTAGTCCAACCTGTTAGCCTTACCATGAGACCATCTAACAGTTGATCCAGAGGAAGACTTAAAAAACAGGTAAGAACAATTCCTTCCTGACTCAAATAGCAATCAGAAATATCCCTGATCAACCGAATCAGGTAGATTTAAAAACCCACGCAGCCCTATGTTATATGGTTACATGGGTTTAGACTTTAGATTTTTAGAGCACTACTCCATTTCCAAATTGTCCGTAATGTCACTTGCCATTACACAATCTGTGGAAGACAGTTCCACAGTTTCACGTTCTCGCTGTAAAGAAACCTTCCTAACCCCAGAGAATGAAACTTTTTTTTTTCTAATCTTAAAGGATGTCCACCTGTCCTCTGATATGATCTATTGGTAAACATTGCACTGGAGAGTTTATTACATGGCACACTGTAAGTAAAATATCCATATATCAAATATATTTGTATAAAGCATCACCAGTGTATCAATGTAATAACCTAATTGTCAGTTGCCTATTTTTCTGAGTGAAATTCTGACCAGTACAGGATAAGGGGTGTGATGGGGGATTGATGGGTATATATCAAGCATTACAATAATAGAAAAATTCTATAAAATACCAAGAGGCAATTTTGGAAGAGACTTAATGGTGGTGGCTACCTTGCTATTCGGGGAAGCACTGGCAAACTACCATGTATTCACAAGAATGTAACTTGGGATGTTTAAAGCAGAAATTTTGTGTTTCCGACTTAAAGGGGAACTGTGCTCTCCAAACAGTTGAGTTTATGAAAGGCCAGTTTCCTACATTTAAAATGAGCCATCACCACCTCTCACGTGCTCCACAGCCCAAGATATACAGAAATGACTGACCAGAAAGTTAATGGGTGGGAGGCTGACATGTGACATTCCTGAGGCTTCTCCTGCACAGTGCCGCACAGCTCAGACTCCCTCAGTGTGTGAGGGAGACAGGAAGTCCCTCCTCTGCTGTGTGAAGGACCTGCAGCTGCAGAGAAGGTAAGGGAATCTACAGTGCTTCTCTCTCACTATGTGAAAAACGCCTTTTCAGACAGAGTTCTCACTCTGCCAAAAAAGGCTGTTTCAACAGAGTTTTGGGGGGGCACAGCACCTGTAAGCGGGTTGGGCTTAGGCACCCGTGAGTGGGCGGGGCACGACAACCACGAGTGGGCGAGGCCACAACACCCTTGAGTGGGCGGGGCCACATGGGGCTGTAAGGGAATGGGCCAAGGGGGGCCTGCAACTGGGGGACCATGGGGTCCATGAGTGGGAGGGACCAGGGGGGCTGCAAAGGGGAGGAAACACGGCAGATTGACTGACAGGTTTCAGAGCAGGAAGCAGGAAGTGCAGGGGACCTGGTGATGCTGCTGCCATATCACACACAAAAATGTAAATATCTTCCAAACTATGTAAAAAAAAACAATGGAAATAAATTGAAAAACTCTCAGGAGTTCCTATCAATTTACCTTAAATCATTTTTGGACCACAGTTCCTCTTTAATTCTGTAAATGTGAGATTCTTTAGAAATGTAGCACGGATGTGTGTGAACTTATACCAGGAATGTATCAAGATGTTAACTACGGTTTACACAGCAGCAGAGGAGGCATCTACTCTACAGCTTCGGGAAATTGTGTCATTGATTGGCCATGTCATTTACACAGGGGGTAATGCAGGGGTTGGGCCTGTATGTGCTGGAGCTCCTCAATAAACAATATTAGGAGGTAGGAATAACCAATCTTATCTCCTTCCTAGGTACTTTATATGTAAATAGTTAATTCTTACTGTAGTCCCTTAACATAGGTTATGTTATACACATGGCTGATATTACAACCAATGGCACTGCAGTTTCTATGGGTATCTGCAGCAATTTGTGTAAACACACAATGCATCTTCTCCAGCTAAGGATTAGCCACACCAATGTCCCTACCATCAGCATTAAACATACTTATAAATATTCAGAAAGGACAAGCATATATGTGCAGATATTGAAAGAACACGCTTTGGGATCCATTGGAATTAATGACTATGTGTGAATGTATACATGTAATTGAAAAGCGCTACGGAAGGTGTTGGTGCTAAATAAATCCATGACAATAATAATAAATAGTCTGTCGCTATTAATTTTTGTGCAGAGGGACAGGTAATCACCATGACATTTATGGAACAATACATTATAACATGAAAGGGAGGGGCATGGTCTTACTGCTTTAGTATGAGAGTGTCCTGCTCCTGCTTGCAAGCCATATACGTTTTCATAAAGAAAACTATGGACTAAAACAAATTTCTCCTGACATACATCCCAGAAGGTGCTCATAAACTTATCTAGTTTTGATCACACAGATGTCTGATCTAATTGGATTAGCCATTAGAGATGAAGTTTGGGTTGATTCAAAAGATTGGTACATATAAGATACCTTCATAAAGCTGCCTTTGCCTAGCTTACCTAAATAGGTACTATAAGATGTCCACACTCCCAGCTCACACACAGTTATATATAAGATGCCCTCATGCCAGCTCACACAGATTGGTAAATATAAGTTTCCCTCATGTTAAGCTCACCAGATTTGTACATAGTTATAAGATACCTTGTGCCCATTTTACCTAAACAGATAGATTAAACATGCCCTCACCCCAGCTCACACACACAGGTACATATTAGATGCTCATGCCCAGCTCACACAGATAGGTAGGTGTAAAAGGACTTAAGCCCAGATTATACAGATTGGTACATATAAGATACTCTCATGCCTAGCTTACACTTTAGTTACAAATAAGAGCACTCATGCCCAGCTCACACATATTGGTACATATATATCCCCATCCCCAGCTTACATAGATAGGTACACATAAGATGCCCTCATGCCCAGCCCACACAGAATGGTACATATATGATGCCCTCATGCTCAGCTCCAGCTCACACAGATTGGTAAATTAAATATAGATGCCCTCATGCCATACTTACACAGATAGGTACACATAAGATGCCCTCATGCCCAGTTCACACAGATTTCTGCAACTGTATAAGATACCCTCAGCCCAGCTTAACTAAATTAAGATGCCCTCATGCCCAGCTCACACAGCTGGTATATATAAGATGCCCTCATGCCCAGCTCACACATATGCTAAATTAATACAGGGCACTAACCTGGCTGATGAAAACTGATGTGTGTAGCTCCTCAATAAAAATATAAATCATCCTATCCCTGTATATCATATTTATTGATGGGTCTGCGGTGGGGGTGGGTTAGCTATTTAAGGAGTAATGGTATCCTGATAACGTCCTATTATGTAGGTTGAAACTTGTTGATACACTTTATGTGAAATAAAGATTATTCTACTGTATATTACAGACCCGTCAGTGTTTTTAAAAATCCAGTAATGTCTTGAGGAATGGCACCCAAGCAAGATAATCATTTATTTAAATAAATCTAAATTTCTAGGGAGGTTGTACTTACATGCACCAATTCGTCATAAAGGGTCACACACCAGCACCCACTGACCGAATCTCCCCGATGACACAATCCTCCCTTTTGACACACTTTGGGGCACTGCCCCTATAGGCGAGTTGAAAAATTGGCACACTGACCAGCATCCCTGTCAATTAAAGTCAATGTTGGAAGTGTAACACTCATATCTAACCATAGGAAGTATGTTTTTAGTTTTCTTACCTCACCGCTTAGATACATACACAATCAGTGTCAATGTTAGAAGGGTATGAAGAAGGAAGGGGAGTGAAACAGCTGTCTGTGGCTGCCAGGTCACACCTTTAGTTGTGAGATTGGAGGTTGTACGTAATCACCCCTAGCAATTTAGATTTATTTAATAACTTTTAAGGGCAAGTCCACCCTAAAAAAAGTTTGCCTTAAAATGTTTAAACCCCCCGCCCCCCCCCCAAACAGGTTTCGCAAATTCTTACGTTTCAAAAATTCCCTATAAGGGACTTACCTCACCTGGTTCTCCTTGGGGCCACTTGGGTTTTCTGCACTGACAGCCGTTGTATTCCTGGTCGCAGTGTCAGGCTATTGGGCGTGACATACAATCGTGCCTTTACTGACAGTGTGTAAATGGCATATGAAATAAAAAATAAAAAAGTACTAACCTACAGAATCTCCCCACGTTTGAATGGACTGGTCAAAATGGGAGCTATAGACACACCTCTCAAATTTATTAAATTCTGCATGGAAGTTTGCTGCCATTTCCTTATTGTCCTTATTATCCAATAGGTGTGCTTCTGGTAGCTGCTGTAGCACTACATCACATCCTGACGCAATGCATGCTTTACAGTAACATCCTTTAGCTTTGCATTGTGGTAGAGACTTACTGAGCATGTGCGAGTTAATGGCCAATCAAAAGAAAGTTTGCTTTCCCAGTAAGTGTAGATGATATCCAGCTGTATTGCATTGTGGGAGAGACTTACTGAGCATGTGCGAGTTAATGGCCAATCAAAAGAAAGTTTGCTTTCCCAGTAAGTGTAGATGATATCCAGCTGTATTGCATTGTGGGAGAGTGCTTCACATCCTGATGCAATGTGTAGTGGAAGCGGGTGGGCGTGGCCAAACGACACTGTTTGTCTCTCTCTCTCTGTCTGTCTCTCTCTCTCTCTGTCTGTCTCTCCCTCTCTCTGTCTCTCCCTGTCTGTCTGTCTCTCTCTTTCTGTCTGTCTCTCTCTGTCAATTTCTCTGTCTCTTTCTCCTATTCTGTTAGCAGCAGTGCTCACAATGATCAGCTTCCAGGTTAGTACAATTATTATAAATTGTCCCATTACTGTAATAGTGGCTGACTGTATTCTAGCAGCCAATAGGAATATCCCATATTAAACAAGCACCAGGTTCCTCCTTACTGCCGCATGTGTGTAAAGTACAGCATCTAACAAAGCCCTTCCACATTGGTCGTAATCCAAGTAAAAGCCAATAGTGTTCCATTTAACTGGGAGAGAAGGCATTGCCTATAGAAATGGTGGGCGATCCCTGCTGTTGCTAGGTATTGAGACGCTGCCTGTTCCTGCTTGAGAGCCCTGGGGATTAGCTGGAGGAGGGAGTTAATGTGTGTACAGTATTGTATGTATACAACTTGACAGCACCTGGTCTGGGGCTCCAAGTGCTGATGGAAGCCCCGCGGAGCCTCCCAACACTCGCGGCAGGGCCTGGGAGCCTGGTTTTTGGCCGCGAACAACCGCAAACACCCCCTGGAAGACAGAACTACCGGGAAAGGCTCCAAGTGCGGCGGGGCCTGGGAGCCTGTTTTTCGGCCGCGAACAACCGCAAACACCCCCTGGAAGTTGGAACTACCAGGAAGAGCTCCAAGTGCCGCGGGAAGTCCCGCGGAGCCTCCCAACACTCGCGGCGGGGCCAGGGAGCCTGGTTTTCGGCCGCGGACAACCGCAAACTACCCCTGGAAGACGGGACTACTGGGAAGGGCTCCAAGTGCCGCGGGAAGTTATCATTAGGTAAAAACGTATCTTAAACATAATAATTACACTACAAAAATAACAGCATTATTACTTAAAATATGTCATTCTTAGATAGGACTACCCTAATATGGAGGGCCTTGTAAGTGGCGGGTAGCTTACACTTATTATATATTAATATATTTTAATAAATATATGTAACTAACACTCCAGCAAATTAAACTATATAAAATTAACACATAAAAAACCCACTGTGCACCAACGGGCACACTTTTGCTAGTCTATATATAAAATATATATATGTTCTTTATCCAACTGTCACTCTGACTCATAGCCACCCCTACAATATTTATCACTTATATAAAGAGAAACATTGGCAGATCTTAAAGGGCATTTAATTACCCCCCCCCACACACACACCAAAAGGACACGTAACCTCCACCAAATAAAACCCTTCACATCACTTGCTATATATTCTTATCCCTGCATCACGCCAGTGAAACTCCACCCTTTCCATACTAAAGGTTTCTACCTTTCCTCGCCATCAATCACGGCTGTAACTGCATTCGTCATGGGTCATGAAAGACTTGGGTGTCCCATACAAGCCATCCTGATCATGCTCTACTGTTAGAAGATAAGAATATGTCTGTTCTGCTTTATTTCAGAAGGCATAAAGAGTGCATTTATTTTGGGGGTGGACATGCCCTTTAATCATCCCCCATTTAGAATGGACACAGGTGATTCAATGATGGTGAAATCTGGGTGTGGGTCTTTATTTGTACCACCAGGTAATTAGCAATTGATAATTTCTATTGGCAATTTATTGGCTCTCAGATTGGCTTTCCCCTAGAAACCGTAAAGTAATGGGGATTGTACTTTCTTATTGATAAGGTTAACAGACTGATATAGAAGCTTCGTTTTACATTTTATCAGTATAAGTTTATGTGCTTCTTTGTGCAACGTGTTGAGAAATATCAACTTAATGATGCATAGGGCTTTTTGTTCACCATGACCTTATGTAGCTTTTAAGAATTTCCCGTCCATTGAATGAGATTCCTAAATGTTTTCCATGGCAGCATCAGTCACCCCAAGACACTTTTGGCTGCAGTCGCTACTGAAAGAGCCATTTATGTAAAGGCACAGTTAAGCTTCAAGCAAAATTGTAACATGGGAATATTTTTTCCATTTTGCTCTCTGCAAGTCTGTACAGGGATTTAGGTATCAAATCAACAAGATAACTATTTACTAGGCAACTGCTCTTGATTCAGGGGAATTTCTGCAATTAGAGAATCTCTACATCTTCCTAGAGATATCAAATCAGTGCCTTGAACAGAAGTACATTTCAGACTTCAAAGTTTTAAAGTGCATGTCCACCCCCAAAATTATAATTTAACCCACTACTGGCCCCACTGTGTTGTGTAGAAAATTCCTTACCTTACATCCCAGATCCAAATGGTTTTTCTGTAATGTCCCTCCAAAGTCCAGAAAACTGGCCACCAGGAGCCTAGCAGAGGGGGAAATTGTTTTCGCCTCTGAGAGGTTTGTGGCATGCTCTGAGCAGCCCTCCCTCTCTCTCCATATCCCTCCATCTCCCTCCCGTTTTGGTCTCCCTCCCCCTAACATTAAAGCCTTTTAATTTGTGGTAGGGCTTGCTCCCCCAGCCCCAACCACATTAATCTTATTTGCAGAAAAACCCCCGATCTCTACTTATCTTCCCTCTATCCTCCTCCATTCTGAACTGCTGGCAGCCGCGTCCGTGATTGGCTGCCTCTCAGCCAATCACAGACGCGGCTGCTAGTCCCGCCCCTGCTTGCAGTTCCATGCATGCAGAGGGCCGTGCAGTGCGGCGGAGGATAGAGTGAAGGTAAGTAAACATCAGGGGAGTTTCTGCAAATAAGATTAATGCGGTTGGGGCTGGGGGAGCAAGCCCTACCACATATCAAATGTTTATTTAAAGGGTGGACATGCCCTTTAAGTACTCCATTGGAAGGCCTGTAATTTATAATACCATTATATATTACCAGCCTCCTTCCTAGCTCAGTGAGTTCAGGCATGCCCAGTGTGATTTACCCAATAAAAGACACAGAGGAATTATTATTAATCAGCTAGTTTATTTTCTGTGTGCTAAATGAAGAGGAGGATAATTGTGATTGAATGTAACTGGATAGTATTGTAGTAAAAGATTTAATTAATTTGGTTATGAAATACATAGAAAAAAAGGTGATATATGCTGAAAATCTCTAAAATGCCACATTGTGGCAAGATACCCAGGATCTTCTCTTTTTGGTAGCCAGATACATATTGGTTTAGGAAAACTGAGGATAAATATTGAAGATTTTCTAATGCTTGACAAACACTTTCTCACAGTGAATTTCCTTAAGGGTTCTGGGCATCTAATTATAATGCTACATTGCCAAAGAACATACCTACTGCACTGTCTCTTAGGAATACTTTGCTTCATTGAATACATGTTATCTTTATTCATTCCTTTTCTCTCCAGACTTTAAATAAAAAGAATTCTATTTTAATGATTAAAAAGTTCACTGTGTGAAGGAGTTCTATGGTGGGGATTTATGACTGCCGGTACACTGTGTGGTCTTATATTATTCTCACGGGATTGGAATTCATTATGAGATTTTTTTTTCCGTTTGGAACTATTGACTGAAAAATCTTTGGTGAATAGACCTCTTAACACTGAGAACCCTAACAAAGTTTAGTGTAATGAAAAGTGCTTTTGTCTAGTAGACAATGTGGCATGTTAGCTTTTGTATTAAACCTGAACTTGATGCTCTGGAATGAAATGAAATTCAGATGAAAATGACTTGCTTCAAAAAAAAGAATGTCTCTAAAGACTATACCTTAAAACCAGTGCTGCCACAAGAATTTTCTAGTCCGTATACTTGTTAAATTTGTAAGCCCCCTTGGTGGGCAATAGTGCCAAGAAAAGTGAGAATTTGTCCAGGAGTTTTTAATGTACCCCCTGAATATAACCATCCAGTAGCGAGCAGACTTGGCACGGTAAACATCTTATGGCTGATCCTACCAATCAATGGAGCCAAAATATGGGCCTTTGTGTGCCCAGCTTTAATTAGCCATGAGTTCTATTTTTAATTTTTGTGATTGATAGAATTCTTTTGGACACATTAGTTTTGAATCCATTATACTTGGATGTACTAATAAATGACTTCTAGGACGGTAACTCTTTTTCCATAGTGTGGCGCACTCGATATTGCAAATTTGTATTAAATTTTAAACTCTTGTGAAATTTACAGAGCATATGTTAAAATAATTTGGAAATTCCTTTATTTTAAAGCTTTATTGAGATTGGTTTGCCCCCTACCTGGTCTCCATGTTCAATGGGGCTATGTCTGGTGACTAGGTCCCTTCTTCTTTTTACTACTTTTCATGTAGTGGTAACTCCAAAATAAGTAAAAGACCCTTTCTTACTGGGCCAGTCCTCCCATGCAGGGGTGGTGCATAAAGACCAGGTGAGTTTTATTATGGGAGCCCCGCCGCGACTAGCGGATGGGGCGTCTGACCGCGGGGGGAGGGCGCACCTTTCTCCCAGAAGCCGTCCGCGTCCTCCCCGTGGTTTCCATAGGCGAGCAAGTCTCGCGAGGTGGGTCGCGGCGCGACGATGACGTAATTACGTCGCGCCGCGTCCATAAAATGCGGAGCCACGAGGTCGCCGGCGCCATTTTCCCCAGCGCCGGTGACCGGATAAAAGCTCATCCCTCCCTCCCTCCCTGTTTTTCATGTTATTGGTTAAAAGTTTTGTTGGAGTCACGGCTGGCGGGTACACCCTTGCTGGATATGGATGGAGCCGTTACATGCCCTCTGGCTAGACAGAGGTTGGCATTCAAAGCTGAGTTCTATGGCTATGATGGTTAACAACAAGGATGGTTTATGGCGAGCAAGGGTGTACAGTGGTGGAAATATGCCAAAGGGGCATATCTGTGCAAATATGCAAATTTATGCAAATTATGCCAAAATATGTTAATTTAATAAAATAAGCCGTGGCCGATTGTTCACCCAAAAAGTAGTTGTCTGTGTTTTATTTAAAGTAAAGGGGTAATTGGTTGTGGGGGGGCACCTCCCCAACAGAGTTTTGCTGGGGGGCCCAGTGATTCCTAGTTACACCTCTTTTCACTAACGTCTTAAAGACTTGGACTTCTTCAAGATTACTTGGCCTATGAAACCAGATAACATTTTTGCCATCATCTATATGTCCACCCTCTGACTTTATTTGTATATGTGAACAGTTCTGTACATGTCGGCCTACTCCTTCATTTGCTGTGGAGCTTTTTTGAGTCTGTTAATCAATGTAAAGTAAAACAACATGGGTTATATTCAAATTAAATAAAAAAAAAAAAATCTAGATCTAGAGAGATGTAACAAAAATGTTAATTAAAATGTCAAAAATATTTACACTATTAAATTTTAGAAGCACAACTTTTTAGAAACCGTGGTCTTGGATATGGTAGGGGAAATGCACGGGACCAAAATAAAAGAAAATGGTTATATAATATTTTTTATAACAACAAGGACACACATAGGGTGCAGAGTACTATTGAAATAGGCTTTAAAGGACTGACCATTGGATAAGAACACACCATGTGACCCCTAGAGCTCTTGTGATACTCAGATGACTAGGATGACCCTAGGATATAGATGTTAAAATAGCAACATCTCCGGTGTAGTGTCTGTCTGAGAAAGGATAATGGGAAATGTGAACAATAATTGGATCATTACATAAGCAGAAATCTAAGCAAGAATCAATGGGGGCATACATTGTTGTGTTCATTGCAGTACAAAGTATGCAGTCATTGCTCCCTTGCCTCTGCGGGGTTAGGCTATTGATCGATAAATTACCAAAAATTGTTAGTCTAGTGATCTAGCAAGCTGGAAAGAATGATTTTTTTCCATATTCATATTCAATTGAAGACTGAATGTGCAAAACCAGTCTGTGTATGGTCATCTTTACAGCTGCTGTAAAACTATTGGTTTAATATCAGGTCTGAGTTTGCTAATATGCATAGTGGTGAACTATAACTATCTTATGATCAAGCCTGCAAGCATTGCCAACTCTACTTGCTATTTTGACACAGTAACTGTGAAAACAAGAGCTACTAGACCTTGTATGGAAGCTGAGTATAAAGGTTATTTTTTTATTTTAAGGAGCCAGTATATATATTATTCCATTATATGGCCAACAGCAGTGTCATGTTCATAATAAAACAAAGCAGGGCCTTTTGTGGTAGCTCACAGTGTTACTAGTCCTAAGCTTCATACACACGTGATCAGAGAGTCTGACCCGTGACGCACCATGTGTATGCATGGCCATTTTGGGCTATAATCGAGCCTTGTATGGGCACTTTGACTGGACGAAACGCACGTTCGGTTGCCGTGTTGCCCAACTAGCTGTTTCAGCTGACAAAGTGGCAACATTATCAGCCAAAATGGCTGTGCATACACACTGTGTGTCGCGGGTTGGCCCCGTGATTGCATGTGTGTATGAAGCTTTAGCCACACTCCCATTAACTGCTGTCTTTGTTCCCTGGGCACACATTAATATTTGTCATGAGAATCATGTGATACAGGGTTGTAAACATCAAAGGATTTAAATTGTTTTGCAGATTGGGCTACAAAATGGCAAATTAGGTTTAATGTTGAGAATTGCAAAGTTCTGTATTTGGGCGAAACAACACAAACGCGTATGAAGGGGACATAGCAATCCCCAAAATGTGGATTATATGATTTATAATATCAAAACATTCTAGCAAGTAGTGTGCGCTTCTATAACATTATTGCTTGTGCTATAGCATGGAGTCCGGAGGTAGAGGACTGGCAGATGTTGTACCTCCACCATACTGGCAAACTGCCACAGGAGTGCCTGTCTTCACTTAGAGGGCAGTAATGTTGTGGAATGCTGTGCCTGAAAAAGTTTTGTTGGCTGAACA
Organism: Hymenochirus boettgeri; assembly: GCA_019447015.1. Lineage (NCBI taxonomy): Eukaryota > Metazoa > Chordata > Amphibia > Anura > Pipidae > Hymenochirus > Hymenochirus boettgeri. The sequence continues at coordinate 182,638,794 of CM033475.1, read as the reverse complement.
CATTCAAAGAAGGCTTAAGCTAGGTACACACAGTACAGATTTCGAAAGATGACAGACAGGATCTGCAAGATCCTGTCTGCCATCTTTCAAAGGTCTGCATACATAGAGCTCTGAGCGTTCTCCCTATGAACATCATAGGGAAATGTTCAGGACTGTGTGTTTCCATCGGCCGCGCTAGACTCCTCTAGGGAGTCTAGCGCAGCAGATGGAAATTTTTGGTCTTTCTGAACGAGCTTTTGGCCGACCTGATCGTTTGGCGTCGGCACGCTCGTTCAGGAAACGAAGGTACACACATAACGATAAAGCCCGATACCGTTAGATCCAACGGTATCGGGGCTTTATCGTTACAGTGTGTACCCAGCTTAAGATGTCTTTTGGACAGGCAGAGTATCCAAGGTTACAGCCGGTGACAATATCCGTGTTGGTATGTGTGATTGGTTGGGTCCAGTGGTTTGATGAGTAAGAATAGAGCCTGAAATGTAATGTCTCCAGCACCCCCAGTGCTCATATACTTTAATGCCAGTTTTTCAACTTGCCTCAAGGAAGTAGCACCCCTGGTTGTGTAATTGGGGGCATACACAGGTTGGGGTAGGAATCTGTACATTTGTTGGGTTCGGGAGGCTGGGTTTTGCACGGAGTGGTTAAACTTCATGAACTTTTGCCTTTTTTCATCCCAAAACCCAATATAACTATATAATTGTGTATATTTCCTAGAAGAAGTTTGTTCAATGAGAATTTCTGTTCATTCTTGCTTTGCATTTTTCCTACTCCATTTCTGCCTCCTGAGCTGCTGAGAGTCATTTCCATCTCCCCTTTTTTACGTGTTTGAGGTTTAGTTAGGATATGGGCCCTGTCAAATTATCAGATTCCTTTTGTAACCTTCATTGTATTGATTTATGTTTCAGTTCTAATGAAAAGATAAGAGAATCTTTTGGAAACAAAAAATAAACTGGCCCGTAACAGCTTCTATTTTTATATCCTTTCTAAAACTAGTATTGAATAAACAAAACCTTCTGCGTGAGATAAAAGAACTGTGGGGCTTCAGGTGACCTTTACTAAGCATCTTCATTCTGTTAAGGACACAGTGAATGTTTGAGGAGATCTCCTTTCAGGCAGGTGTTTGTCTGCAGGGACAGTGGCTGTACAGACTTGCTTTTTGGCAGCGCTGTGTGAGCTGGAGTTCCAAAAAGTTTCCCACACTCACTCAATGCTTTCAGCTCCAGAACAAAAGAAGTGTGCCATACTATATGCCTCATTAGCAATGTGGTTTGACCTTGGTGTGTGTTAAACTGAAATCCTACTCTGTGAGCCATCTGGATTGGGGATTTCTTCAAATCAGTCACTGGTGATCTCAGACCTTGAGAATTTATTTAAATGAAAAGGAAAAGAAACAAGAAAAGCTCAGAGGGGGGCTTTGTACAGTGTCTGGAAACAAGGGGACATGAACTGCACTTTATATTCTTATTGTATTTAGACAGAAAATGGAATTTAATGGGCAGTTTTAACGCCAATTATATTTCATTCCATTTCCACATTTGACATGCAAATACTTTATCCTCGTTTCTGTAATGAATCCTGGAAACCAAAATAGAGTAATAATATTTATAGTTTCTAGAGCTGATCGACTCTGCCATAAATTGTTTTTTTTAATAACTTTTAGATCAATGGACTTGATTGATTTCAGGCAGTTTACTGATGTTCATCTAGTCCAACCTGTTAGCCTACCCATGAGACCTATCTAACAGTTGATCCAGAGGAAGACTTAAAAAACAGGTAAGAACAATTCCTTCCTGACTCCAAATAGCAATCAGAAATATCCCTGATCAACCAGAACTATCAGGTAGATTTAAAACCACGCAGCCCTATGTATATCGGGTTAACATGGGTTTTAGACTTAGACTTTTTAGAGCACTACTCCATTTCCAAATTGTCCGTAATTGTCACTTGCCATTACCACATCTGCTGGAAGACAGTTCCACAGTTTCACCGTTCTCGCTGTAAAGAAACCTTTCCTAACCCCAGAGAATGAAACTTTTTTTTCTAATCTTAAAGGATGTCCACCTGCCTCTGATATGATCTATTGGTAAACATTGCACTGGAGAGTTTATTACATGGCACACTGTAAGTAATAATATCCATATATCAAATATATTTGTATAAAGCAATCACCAGTGTATCAATGTAATAACCTAATTTGTTCAGTTGCCTATTTTTTCTGAGTGAAATTCTGACCAGTACAGGATAAGGGGTGTGATGGGGGATTGATGGGTACTATATCAAGCATTACAATAATAGAAAAATTCTATAAAATACCAAGACGTGGCACTTTTGGAAAGAGACTTAATGGTGTTGGCTACCTTGCTATTCGGGGAAGCACTGGCAAACTACCATGTATTCACAAGAATGTAACTTGGGATGTTTAAAGCAGAAATTTTGGGTTTTTCCGACTTAAAGGGGAACTGTGCTCTCCAAACAAGTTGAGTTTAAATGAAAGGCCAGTTTCCTACATTTAAAATGAGCCATCACCACCTCTCTACGTGCTCCACAGCCCAAGATATACAGAAATGACTGACCAGAAAGTTAATGGGTGGGAGGCTGACATGTGACATTCCTGAGGCTTCTCCTGCACAGTGCCGCACAGTCTCAGACTCCCTCAGTGTGTGAGGGAGACAGGAAGTCCCTCCTCTCTGCTGTGTGAAGGACCTGCAGCTGCAGAGAAGGTAAGGGAATCTACAGTGCTTCTCTCTCACTATGTGAAAACAGCCTTTTCAGACAGAGTTCTCACTCTGCCTAAAAAAGGCTGTTTCAACAGAGTTTTGGGGGGGGCACAGCACCTGTAAGCGGGTTGGGCTTAGGCACCCGTGAGTGGGCGGGGCCACGACACCCACGAGTGGGCGAGGCCACAACACCCTTGAGTGGGCGGGGCCACATGGGGCTGTAAGGGAATGGGCCAAGGGGGGCCTGCAACTGGAGGGACCATGGGGTCCATGAGTGGGAGGGATCAGGGGGCTGCAAAGGGGAGGAGACACAGGGCAGATTGACTGACAGGTTTCAGAGCAGGAAGCAGAAGTGCAGGGGACCTGGTGATGCTGCTGCCATATCACACACAAAAATGTAAATATCTTCCAAACTATGTAAAATAAACAATGGAAATAAATTGCAAAAACTCTCAGGAGTTCCTTGTCTATTAGCTGTCTATTAGATGTCTATTAGCATTAGCTGTCTATTAGCTTTCTATTAGCTGTCTATTAGCATCATGTATTGTGACTATTAGCTGTCTATTAGCTTTCTATTAACTGTCTATTAGATGTCTATTAGCTGTCTATTAGAATTAGCTGTCTATTAGATGTCTATTTGATGTCTATTAGATGTCTATTAGCATTAGCTGTCTATTAGTGGTATATTAGATGTCTATTAGCTGTCTATTATTTGTCTATTAGCTGTCTATTAGCATTAGCTGTCTATTAAATCTCTATTAGCTGTCTATTATGTCTATTAGATGTCTATTAGCAGCCTATTAGATGTCTATTATCTAGCTGTCTATTATATGTCTATTAGGTGTCTATCAGCTGTCTAATAGATGTCTATTAGCTATTAGCTGTCTATTAGGTGTCTATTAGCTTTCTATTAGATGTCTATTAGCTAGCTGTCTATTAGTTGTCTATCAGCTGTCTGTTAGATGTCTATCAGCTATTATGTGTCTATTAGCTGTCTATCAGCTGTCTATTAGGTGTCTATTAGCATTAGCTGTCTATTAGATGTCTATTAGCATTAGCTGTCTATTAGCGTTCTATTATATGTCTATTAGCTGTCTATTAGATGTCTATTAGCATTAGCTGTCTATTAGGAGGGGAGCAGCATTTGGAATTTTTTTTCAGGTGCCAAAGATGTCCAGAGACGGTAGCCTGCAAACTGCTAATTAAAGTACAAGGTTTTGGTGTGCAGTGTTTGTTTTTATAGGGAAGAGGTGGTAATCCTCCCTCCTTATTATAAAATATTAAAGGGTAACTGTGGTCTCAAATTATTACAAGCTAATAAGGATTTATAAAAACCCTTCATCGTACCTTCAAAATAAACTAAATCACATTTCTAGATAAAATTTGTAAGAAGTTATTGCTTGAAAGGTTCAGCAATATTACTTCCTGCTTGAACACTTCTGTTTTCCGCCATGTGACCAGCCTCAGCCTGCATTAATAGGCTCTCCCTCTCAACTATCAAGTTTTTTCCCCAGTACTGATAAGTCTTAATGAGCATGCTTCTCACCCAGGGCGGACGGGGTGATGAGGTGAGTTCATGTCACTCAACGACTGGAAGCAGGAAGTTTGAACATTCACCCCAATGTAATGTCTCACAGGCTCCAGCCAGAGATGTGAGATGTTGGTTCGTTTTAAAGGAAATACTGCAGGCTTTCATTTAACCCTAACTTGTTTTGAGACCACAGTTGCCTTTTAAACTATTCTCATTTACCGGGTTATTCAATAAAGTTCTATCGTTTAAAATGTGCTAAATTGCCCCAGCCAATCAGAACTTATTTAACATTTGAAAGCTAACATTGATGGTTGGGGCAAAAATAGCACCATTTTAAACGATAAGAACTTTTATTGAATAACCCTGTTAGTGTTACCAGGTCATCTGCTGATTGGAAGACATGCATTAGCTTCATACACATGCGTGGTTGTAAGAGTGGCTATTTGCCGAGTATCGGTAAATGTATGGGCACTCAGTCGGGCATAATTGCCCAACCCAAACAGCCTGTTCGGACAACTGCTGTCCATAAATTAACTGATAGTGTGCCAAAACACCTGTTAGTAAACCATTGGTGCTTCGCCAGAGTGGCCCTGCGATCACATGTGTACAGACCTTTAGGCTCTGGCTACGCTCAAAGGATGGTAAGTGGAAAACTGCCATACATCTCATTTCATTGTACCGTCCATTTGCGCTGCAATTGCCCAATATTCCATTATCGGAGTGCATGCTATCTGGACAAAAAATTATCACAATGGATTGCAGTGCATACAATATGGCCCTCCACATTGTAATGCACGGGCATGCAATTCTCATGTGCTAACAGATCACTAAACGCGATTGAAAGCACGTGAGAAAACGCCAATGTGGTCTAGCCCTAAAATGCAATTAGTAGTGTGTGCTAATTTTCATCTATCTGAATTACTGTTCTTAGACATCTGCATGTATTATTTATACTTTGGCAATGGTTTGAAAGAATCTGCTGCATTTTAATTATTTTACAGTTTATAGGTATTGTCCCCCAGCCCCAGCCCCAAACACAATAATTATGTGCAGAAACTCCCCCGATAGTTGGTTACCTTACCTCTTCCTTTGCCATTCTAAAACTGCCGGCAGCCGCATCGTGATTGGCGCCTCTCAGCCAATCACAGACACGGCTGCGGTCCGGCCCCCTGCTTGCAGTTTCATGCAAGCAGAGGGCCGGGGCAGTGCGGCAGTGCAGCGAAGGAGAGAGACAAGGTAAGTATCTATCGGGGGGAGTTTCTCCACATAAGATTATAGCGTTTGGGGCTGGGGGAGCAATACCTATATCAAAAGTTTTAAAGAGCGGTGGACATGCCCTTTAAGTTTCTTTTCTACTATTTTCTTTGCTGAAGTCACATTGTCTGTAATCACATATTAATATAATCCACTGTTGGGCTTGGGCAGAGGGAAGGCCGGCTATGCCAGTTCTCTCTCCTTCCCAGACCAGATTTGAAGGGTGTTGACAGGTAAAGATTAAGCAACTACTCTCAAGGATAGTCAACTGGTAGGCCTTCAGTAGTTGTTGAAAATATTAACTGCCAGCATTCCTGTCTGCTTTCTGCGTTGCAATGTTGTGGAGGAACGCTAGGAAATGCAGTTTTCAAGCATTTGGTGGGCTACTTGTTGCCTGTCTAATGTAAGTAACCCCCCTGCCACACCTAATAGTTCCCAGCGTGAGACCTAAACTGCTTGGTCTTCACCTGTGTTTTCTTATAAGTCCCATACAAACGTGGTCAGTTCCTGACTCCCCTCCCACAGTTTCTTGCTGGTGCGTCTTCCCAGGCTATACTCACTGAATTGTAATGAAGGTGTAGAGTCATTGGCTACTAGACATCATTTTACAATTTGGTATGGGATTTATGAGAGATCCAGGGGTGAGTAGTACCTAGCAGTTAAGTCTTAGCATGCCCCTAAACTGATAGTACACAGGGTAAAGTATGGTTATATTTTAATTACAGGTTTTAACTGTCTCTTTCTGTATATTAGTGAAAAGCATAGCAGAATCATGTGTGAGTCATATCTAGGCCTTTTCATTCACAGAGTTTTCATATATATACCTTATATACAATTGCACACTTGCTAAGTAATCCAAAGTGGTATTGGCCCTTACTGTACTGTAATGACTAATATATTACACTACCTTTCAATTGATCCCAGACTTTAAAGCAGTAGTAGTATATTTTTTTTTTAAATTTTTCAGTGTCATGCACACTTGCGATCACAGATGATGACCCGCGACGCACAATGTTATGAGCACTCGTTATGGTCAACAATCGTGGCGGATATGGATGCTTTGTCGTCCGAAACGGACGTTTAGTCGGGCAAATGGACAGTGTGAAGCCTGAACAAACGCTCATACACATCATGTGTCGTGGGTCGGCACCCGCGATCGCAAGTGTGTTTGAAGATAGGGCATGTCCACCCCCAAAACTATAATTCCCCCCACATACGGCCCACCATGTAGAGTTAGTTAATCCTTACCTCACATCCCAGCTCCATAAGGTTCTCCTGTAGTCCCCCCCAAAGTCCCAAAAACTGCCCACTTGGAGGATAGCAGAGTCCATATATGACTCTGCCTCCTACCTGGCTCCGGGAGAAGTTTGGCATGCGTACTGCAGCCCTTCTCCCCCTCCTTTCCCTCCCTCTCCTCCCGTTTTGCTATCCCTCCCCCTACCAAAAACCCCTTGGCCCTGTAATAGTATAGGTTCCCCCAGCCCCAACCGCATAAAATAATTTTAAGAAAGACCCCGAGAACTGTATTACCTTCCTCTCTCCACCGGCATTCTGAGAAGCCGGCAGCCGCGTCCCGCCGCCTTGCAGTGTCTTGCAAGCAGAAGGCCGGGCGGGCGTCGGAGGCGGAGGGAAGGTAAGTAAACATCGGGGCACTTTCTTAAAACTTTTTTATAGCGGTTGGGTGGCGGAGAGCAGTACTATCATATAGCAAAAGTTTAAAATAAGGGTGGACATGCCCTTTAAGTGCAGGATGCACAAAATGTGTGTCTAGGTCTGCCCTTTGATATTGTGTGGAAATGACATTGTAAATAAAGCTTGTTTGATTTTACTGGGCCGTGGTGTTCTGTTATAGGTAGTTTTTGTTACAACAATCAGCCAAAAAGAGTGGAATATGTGGATTAACAAGTAAAATTTTGTTCAGTCATATGTTGGGATTGGTTACAGCCAAACAAGAGGTGTATTCGACCTATGATTTCTTCATTTGCACTTTATGTAATTTTAATTTATTTGTTTAAGCTTGCACTTATCTCCGTTTGTATACTCTCAGGGCTATGTACGGAGAGTCAGTATCGCTCTTTTGGCTCCACTAGTCAATGCACGGAGCTGGTAACTGCTCTCGGTGCATTGCGAATGGGGTTTCCATTCTGAAACTTTAAAGGGCATGTCCACCCCCAAAACTAAAATCTAACCCTTACTGGCCACATCAATTAGTTTAAAACAATTCTTACCTTACATTCCTGCTCAAAATAGTTCCCTGCTGTGCCCCTCCAAAGTCCAGGAAACTGCTGTGTAGGGCAGTGTGTGACTCATTGCGTGCTGAGACTTCTCAAACTCGTCAAGGTTGAGGCATGCTCAGTGCAGCTCTCCCTCCCGTTTTTCTCTCCCTCCCCTAACATTAAACCTTTGGGTTGCGGTAGGCATGCTCCCCCAGCCCCAATGACATAATATAGTTGTTAGAAAGTCCCCAATCTTTACTTACCTTCCCTCTCTCCTCCGCTGTTTAGGACTCCTGGCAGCCGCGACTGTATTGGCTGCCTCTCAGCCAATCACGAGGCGGGCTGCCGGTCCCGCCCCCTGCTTACAATTCCATGCAAGCCGAGGGCCGGAACACTGCGGCGGAGGAGAGAGGGCAGGTTAGTAAGAATCAGGGAACTTTCTAACAATTATATTAATGCTGGGGGAGCATGCTCTACAGCAATATCAAAAGTTAAATTTTGGGTGGACATGCCCTTTAACTCCAGCTATATGCTGCATTAAAGTTCTGTCTTAAAGAGCCATTATCAGCTCAGTACATACCGTAGCTTGTCTTAGTCACGTGGGTTAACATTAATTTTAGATGGAAAAGGCGTTCAAAACATAGCCCGGTCTGTATTTTATAATGTAAATAAGGAACAGAGTTATATCCATGTTTCCATGGCAGCTCTCAGGAAAGCTATATCTATTTAATGTAATAATGTTCATAAATGTACATATAGTCTATCTATAATGTAAAATTATACATACATACACATTTGGATAATTGGCTGATTTGTAGATCAAAACTGGTCTGTCCTTGGACTTCCTGCTTCCCTCACATCCCACAAATTTGCCATATGTAGTTAAGAGACTGTAGTCCTTGTGGTTCAGATCAATTGTAGACATTCTGTATAGAAGCAATTAAAAGCACATAGAGGTATTACAATCTAAGATATTACTGGGCACTTAAGGTGGCCATACATATATACGATTTTACTTACACGACCGAGCGCTCCGTGACATTAGACTGATCCTGCTGGAACATCAAGAAATTATAAGTGTAAATTGGCCATACACTAGGCAGACATTAGTAGATTTGGGATATCTAATGTCTTAGGTTTTCGTCCGAAAATATCTGCTGGGGTGGCTGGCCGCGACCGTCCTCGAGCTTCCGTTTGTCCGATCGGACGAACGGAAGGACGTGCCAATAAAATCGACGATTGTGCGGTTCCCTATGGGACCACACGATTGATGATTGTAGAGAGCGCTAAGTCGGGACAAATAGTCCCTCCGTGTGTACCAGCCTAAAGACTGCATTATACAAGCAGCAATTTTATCTGTGAGATAATCCCCCCTGGCCCATTCACTTTTGTGATCTCAAACTGATTGCATGAAAGAAAGAGCTAGACAGTTCTAAAGGTGCCCATACATACAGCTCAATTAAAACCGATCCAGCACACATCCAATCAATTTCCGAGGAATCGCATTTTCGAATCTTCCATTTCATTTTGTGACTATGTTAAGTAGTATATGGGCACCTTTAAGCTAGGTAGACACAGTACAGATTGTCTGTCATCTTTTAAAGATGTGGCTAGACAGTCACAAGCATTTTCCTTATAAAAATTATAGAGAGATCGGTCATGACCGCCATACATCTAATGTTCGCGTACAACTCCTTATACAGGAGCCAAACTGCGACCAAAGTAAATTTTATGTTTGTTGTTCCGACGCCGAACATTGAACAGCATCAGAAACGTTTGTTATGGATACATGCATTAACAGGTAAAAGGCCAATCCCATCAGTACTGACACGGATGGGCCCTTCATCGCTAATTGTGTGTACCAGCTTTAGCAGCACCCATATGCTTCATAGGCAAACAGGTAATCTTTATTAAAACATCCCAGTATTGTTTGCATGCTTAGTTGTTAATCAGTGCATTCCGTCTTTAGGCTTGCAAGTAAAGTCTTTATAATGCTTGGCTGCTCAACAGGGTGCCATGAATGTGGTGACAGAATTATTTAAAGCACAAAGTAGAACTAACTGCCTTTACATTCCAGGACAATGCTGTTAATTCAGGCTGGTTTTGAATATGGAAGTTCCTCTGAAGGAGGAGGGGGTGGGTTGTTTTTTCTTCCAAAATTGAAAGAGAAAATGTTTCTGTGGGAAAGAAATATTTTTACTGGTGTCTCATGCTTATAAATAACTATGTTGCTGTTGTAGTCCTTTAACAATCTTCTTAGAATAGAGGCTTGTGTAAATAGGAGTAAAGGTTTGAGGTTCCCCTACAGATTTCAACAATGCAGTGATCCAACCAGCTTGACACCATCTCCCTGCATCAGAAATAGCTTGTAGGGAGAGGAATGTGAGCAGGATTCAGCTAATACTGTAACCCTAGATGAACAAGGACTTAAACAGCGAGTAGCTTTGTAAGTATATCTCTCTCTAATACAATGGATGCCAGCTGAGCAAAAAAATCTGTTGACAATAAGATATATATCTTATGTTTAGAAAATGCAGAAAGGCAACTCATTTTGCTTTTTAATGTAAATTATGTGCTTTTAGGATCCTGGCGTGGTTCTTTATGAAATGTATCATGACTTGTCTTTCAAAAATTAGCATGTTTTGTCCATGTATCAGTGTGAGCTGAGTACAGGTCATATACAGAGAGTATGATTGTGTATCAGTTTTTGTGGTAAGTTTCTGGCACAGCACCAGGCACGTTGGATCAGGCAGCCAAAAGCAATAACCTTGAGCTATAGGGCTTGGTAAAAGAAGTTACAATATGGACCCTGACAGATTTGTATTGAACACGTGTACGCTGTTCTATTGGAACATTGTTCCTGTATTGACATTCTCAATGTACTTGAGAATGTCAATACATTCGTATGCGTATAAATACTATGCATATAAACATATTTAGCCTGTCATTACGCTGATGTTCTCTATCTGGTTGTACTGACATATACTATGAACAAATAGACAGGCCACCAAAAGATATTAAAGAATATCACTCGTAAAAGGCACATTCACATTTGTTATTAGCTGATACGGTCTATAAAAATTGAAAATGAATGAACTAAAATTCAAGGGATATATATAAGTCCTTAAGTTTCGTACACACCCGCAAATTTTTACCAGACCCTGAGACTGAGGAGGACTGGGAACGGTGAAACGACCAATAGTCGCGCGTGTGTGTATGCGTCGGTCTGGCCGATTTGTCGTGGTTGTTCGTTGGGGTCGGTCGGGGCTCTGGTAAAAGTCTGCAGTGTGTACGAACCTCTAGAACGCTTACTTAGCATATCATTCTTTCTCTGGGCACATGTTTTCTCAGATTACTTTTTTTCTAGTGTCTAAAGGCCACTATACTACAACGCACAAAATCGCAAGGTTATCGCACATGCATGCTTTGTGCGTTGTTTCATGTTGCGCGAATGTGTTTTTGCTATTTACAAGAAAAAATGGTTGACCGCAAAATGCGAACGGATGCGCAACGTAATCACGTGAATTTTTACAAAAAAAAAAATCACGAATGAAAACTCCGTGCACAAACGCGCAAAAAACACGTTGTGTGGCCCAGCCCTAAATGGGCCAGAGAAAATTGTTGTAATCCCAATATTCAAAGTTGCATGTGGTCATATAATGATAATTATTAAAAGTTGTTATGTAGGATTTGGCCGGACAAAGACTGTCGGTCGTGGCAATAGTAGCCGCAGTAGTCAGTGTGCGCAATCGCCCGTGAAATAACAAAGGGAATGTTCGTGAGTCGCATCGCGGTTGGCCGCCCCACACAGAAGATATTTCTGTCTGACTGACTGATCTACAGCACTATGGGTCGGTCGGTCAAAAATATCTGCTGGGGTTTACCCAGCCTTAGGCTAGATACACACAGCCGGATTATTCTATCAACCAGTCAGGCTTTATGGGTGTAGTGACCCTTTAACTTACTATCTGCTTAAGCCCCCCAACACAATATTTCCTATTACGCCATTCATACAAATTTTAGACTTGCCTGCATCAACCATTAGTTTTAGTTTAAAGGACATGTACAACCTTTTTTCACTCACTTGTCTTTCTACTAACTTACTACAATTAACACATTACTGGCCCCCACTTGAAGTTTAAAAAAATCCTTACCTTACATCCCTGCTCCTTATGGTTCTCTTGCAATGCTTGTCCAATTCAGGAAAGTGAAGAGTAGTAGCTGTCTTCCCCTATGTCATGTGACTAGCTTGTAGTCATGTGAGCAGCCTCTGCCTGCATTAGTAGGCTCCCCTTTTCAACTCAATTTTCCCCCAGGTAATTCGTGATTTCCCCAACAGGTCAATGCACCGAGAGCCGACGATATCGTTAAATATATAAATTGTGTTGTCAAAATAGATAGTTGGGCATGGACACGACAAGTACACAATGTAATTGCGGTATCTGTGATCCGAAAAACTGATCGCATTGCAATTTTGGCCTACAATTAGTTTACTGCTTATTATTGATAATTAGTTTGTGCATAAGGCTGGTATACACGGGCTGAAGCTGTGCTCATTCCGTTCGCTCGGATCAGACACTGTTGGTAAATAACGGGCAATCGAGCGGTTCTCTATGGGACCTCATGATCGGCCGCAGCAACATTGCTGCGTTTGACACTCATTTGTCCCAGTTGAGCGATCTAGAAGCGAACACTTGGACAGGACAAAAAGTTACTTGTGTGTAACCACCTTAATGTTGTGGTACAGTATAGCACATGCTTATATACGGTATATTAGTCTGTTTTACACATCCTGTCAGTATCCGCATTTCATTACTAAGGTGTGTGTGGAGTCTCCCTCTTTCTAAAGCACTTGCATTTTCAGAGATGTATTGTACTGGCTATATATGGTTAGAAGCTAACCGTTCCTGTGCTCTAGCATATTTGTGTGTGCATTCTTTTACTTTCTCTATGTGCAAAGGAAAGATTCACTCATCTGCCTGCTTTTCTGTACAACTAGAGGAGTGAATTATTCTTGCCTTTGTTCAAAGCTGATTTACAAACACCGTGCTTAGTCCATGCTGAAAAGTTTAAGGGGGTGAATATGCCCTTTAAAAAGGGGGAAATCTGAAATATTCTGTTCTCATAAATACTAGCCTAAAGCTGGCCATACACATGCGATCCCACAGCATATTTGCCGACAGATCGATTGGTATCTGTCTAAACACATGCTATGGGAACAGCACACACGGACCTGACCGATCCCCATACATAGTATGCCGTGCTACCATACACTGCACGATCGTATGGCTTCTATTTCAAGTAAAGGGAGCCAATAACGACAAACGGAAATTTTCCGTCATTCCAAACGATTGGAGTGCTAAAACGGTCATTCTTCAGCACTCCGATTGGTCGGGAAAAGCTCCTACACACGAACGATAATAGTTAAATTCCGTCATTTCCCGACGGGATTTACCTATTATCGTTCATATTATGGCCACCTTAACCTTCAAGATAAACTCAGCTTGCTGGAATCATTTGTTATAATTGGAGTTAGGTTTGCACACATGGCATACTGAATGCCGGTATTTCCTGCATGATGAAGGTTCATTTGGTTTAGTGTAGAAAAACAGTATTTATTTAATGATCTGTGTTGCTTGGTCTTGCAATCAGTTTGTGTTTTGAAAAATATTAGGCTCATCCACAATTAGAAGTACTGTTTTTATCCAAGCTAATCACCTAATGTGCCTGTTAACGCTGTGTACCCGTTCAAGTTGTGGCAGTTCACTCCCTTTCAGTGCCCAAATAGCTGGTGTTAAAAAAAATGTAAAAATAGGCAATCGCATAGGTTCATATCTTGCGGCAGTTGTGTGTTGCCTTTTACAGATTGCATAATGCCAGTCCTAAAGCTGCGTTAGCCCTCGGCACATCACTGAAAACTGGTAAGCATGACTTTACGATAGGAATTTGTGATTACAACCCATTCTTGATCCATTTCCCTGGTTCATAGAAAATCATTGTATACATGACATATTACTGTTTATCATTCCACTCGAGTGTTATATATAGAAGATACTGTGCAAACAGTGATAGCACAGAAAATTGTGACTGGACCCGGTCCCCTTTAAAGTATGTTAATATAGCGTACATTCTCCTCAAATCATTAGCTTATTTCTGCTATGCTCCAAGATGCCTCATGGAAACTTAGTGGTAGTGTGTGTTAACATCTATATTATTCACGCCCCTTCAGCAATTTATGAGCTGGTTATGAGCTTGAGTTTGCATTGTGATTTGGCAAAAGTCCAGAATTGGAGCACATGCAATCCACAAAAAATGTAATTGCATGCGCTTCAAAAACGGTTGCAGGGCTGCAGCCCTTAAAATGTTTTTTGAATGGTAGCAACTATGTTGAATATATATATATATATATATATATATATATATATTTGCATAAAAAAATACGGCCTAGGAGACACCAGATTTACCAACCGAAACTGCCTTCACTAATAGTAAGGGGATTTGTAAAAGGGCCCCTAACTATAAGTAGTTCTTGGCTGGTAATCTGTGTTTCATAGGTCAGTATTTTTTATCTGGGATGTGGCAAAACTAAGGCTGGGTGCTATCTTAATAGTTCGGGCCGACCGACATTTCAGTGTATTGGTTGATCGGCTACAAGTACTGGATTTTTTTTCAGGTGGTGTGACGATGTCCAGCGTTTGTCCAAATTGGACGAACAGGCGATTGGACGCGCTGGAAAACACAGGCGGAATGTGAGGTGGTTGTATGGCCCACATGCTCAGTCGCAGGATCTGTTGACCGCAGTTCTGTTTTTGCCAGCTTGCTAGTGGGAGCAGTCGTGTCAGAACCAATAATTCCGTGGTGAGTACACTGTTAGCTTGCAAGTTCACCATGGGTGGAGGTTTATATAGTATTACATTTATGATTGTTTTAACTATGTTTGCATGAAAATTGGTCAAAAATAATTGACATAATAATCATGTGGTAAATGTAATTTGGTCACCCTATGTCATCCTGAATCCAGGCAGCAGAATAAGAATGTGCTATGAAAAGGGAGTTTACCCATCTGCTTAAAATGTTTCAATATTAAAGTTCTATTTATGATATCAGACAATCCAAGAGTCATTGGTGTTTGAAATCTATGACGTGGCTGCTTGCATGACATGCTTAGTGATCATCCACATTAAAAAGCAAGCCTTGTGATTATGTCCCCTTCTCTATAAATAGAAATGACAGGGTTAAGATTTTATTCTTGCCACTTGCTGCAGAATGAGTCACAGTGTCTCCAGGAGAAGCTGTGGGGGGTCAGAGTCTGTCTGCGTTTTATAACACGTGTGCCTGGGTTCTGCCCACTGGGAGGATTCTTTGTGGACAAAGCCGTACTTCTATTGCAATCCCGAACAGCTGCAGTTCAGTTTATTCCTAGACCGCTGAGAGGCCGTGTCTTATATACAAGATCTGATATTTGTTGGCATTACCAGTTTCAAGAAGTGTTAAAAAGAGCATTTTGCAAGGCTCCTCATACTCTGTTCACAGGTAAGTAAATCTTATTTACTCTCATTTCATTGTATATATTTAAAAAATCAAAGCACTAAGATTGAAGAATGTAAAAGATCGGTCTGTGTTTTATATCTACTGTTGTTGGGGGACTGAAGTGTAAGCCTTAAAAGGAAACCACTTGCACAGTATGAATAATACGGTGGAACACACTGCAAATCTATGCACGTACGTTAGGGCTAGGCCACACTAGCGCGTTTTTCGCGCGTTTTGCGCTCGCGTTTCGCACTAAAATGGAAATCGCGAGAACGTGAAATTTCGCGATTTCAATGCGCATGCGATTGCGTGTCCGTTCGCGTTTTGGTAACGCATGCGTTCACCATTTTTTTGGTGCGTTAACGCGCGGTTTCCATAACACGAAATGGCGAAAACGCATGTGCAAAACGCGAACGCAAAAGAAAAGCGCACACAATCGCGTGCGATAACGCTCGCGATTTTGTGCGCGATTCCTGTGCGTTGCAGTGTGGCCTTAGTGACTGTACTATTGTCATTACAGTTTGTACAGCATTGACCACGTGTGGTGGTGGATGTATGTAAATAATCTTGGAACATGGAGACATACACCATATGTAATATAATCCTATAATAAAGTTTATGATGTGCAGATATAATATAAAAAGTAATTGCAACGTGGATGTACATACAGAATCCAAGTAGTCTGCACATTATATCCTGAAACATGAAGTATAATCTTCAGTGGATATACATTATGTAACTGTATCCCCTGAGGAAGGGTTAGATCGCCTCCCAAACGTTGTATGTTTTTTGCACATAAATTGTGATACATGTACATGAGAATGGATTGAAGCAGTGCCAGGCAGTTGTTTGGTAAACCACACAGAAGTGTGTTGCAGTAGTCTAGCCAGGATATGATAGGGTATGGACTAGGATTTTGTTAGCTTCCTTCGAGAGGAAGGGTTGAATGTGGGAGATGTTTTGAGTTGGAGCCGACAGGAGTTGGCAAGCGAATTGACATGTGGTTTGAAGAAAGATCGGAATCTAGGTTATTCCAGGTAGCGGACATGAAGACATGGGGATATGGTGTGGTGTGTTAATATTAATAGTAAGACTAGGGAACAGATCGTGAGGGTGGGAAAAGGACAAGTTCAGCCTTGTCCATGTTTAGTTTGAGGACGCGGGAGGACATGAAGCAGAGATGGCACTAAATCAGTCGGGGACCTGGGGTGTCAGTGTGGGGAGATCTGGGGCAGAGATGTAAATTTGGGTATCATCCGCATACAGGTGATACTGGAACCCAAATGAACTAAGAGTTGTCCAAGGCCATAGGTGTAGATAGAGAAGAGTACTAGTACCGAGCCTTGCGGGACCCCCACAGGGAGGGGCAAGGAGTGGAGCCCATTCCAGAGTGGAAAACACTAAGGTCCTACCAGAGAGATAGGAGGATAGCCAAGAAAGTGCTGTGTGCCAGGATACCTAAGGAGGCCAGGATCTGATGAAGTAGAGGGTGATCAATAGTATCAAAGCAGAGGACAACACAAGAAGATGAGCCAAGAGTAGTGACCTTTAGATTTAGCACTAAGTAGATCACTTTACTGAGGGCAGTTTCGCGGAGTGGTTAGTGCGAAAGCCTGCTGACGGAGGTGGTCAAGAGAGAGTTAGCAGACAGGTGACTAACCAGGTCAGCATAGACATGTCTTTCCAGTCGTTTGGAAAAAAAAAGGGAGAAGGAGAGAGAGCACGGAGTCAAAGGAGGGTTTTTTAGGTATAGGGGATACCACGGCATGTTTAAATATAGAGGGAAAAATACCAGATGATAGGACAAGTTAAGAGAGAGGTTAGGGCTGGAATGAAGGAGAGGGAGCAGGGGAAATGAAGATGAGAGGGAATGGGATGGGGTAGAGGGGGGAAGGTTCCATCAATATATTAAAGTATTAATCTGATGGTAGAGGGTGCATAAATTAAGGGCGGGTTTACCCAAAACATAAAAATCTACACCTTTTCCTTGTCGGTGTAATCCCCAGCGACTCTTTAGGGACTGGCAGTGTCACCTTGAACCAGCATAGATCAAGGAAAGGTTGGCACCTTTGCTAAATATGTCCCACTCTTGCTATTCAAGCTCACTCTCTGAGCATGAGCATGGTCCTAGGGAATCGCTATCAGTCATTGGCCATTAAATCAGAATTTGGGGAAGGCAAATTCTGGAACTATGTCTTACCTTCCGTTCTTTAATTACTTTTAAACTGTTACAGGAGCTGGTAACAAAGCACTTTAAGTTACCAGTGAGTGCGCTCTCTCACTGATACAGCTGACTTTTCCGACTGTTTCTGGGTTCAATTTAACTATAGTGTGCAAGTTCCTGGCCTCTGTAAAAGTAATGAAGACGTGAGGCTAGACATACGTACTTTGCCTTCCGTTTTTCAATTAGGGCACGGCCACACTGCGCGGCGAAATGCAATCACACACGGAAACGCATGTGATTTCATGTGCGATTTCATTGTGTTTGTGCATGCATTTTCCATTAGATATAGAAAAACACATGCAATTGCAATAAGAATGAGGAGAAAGCAAATCGGAAAAAAACGCATGCGCAAACGCAAAAAAAGCACGATAATGTGGCCTAGCCCTTAATGCTGAAAAGAAAAGGTTTAACCTTTAAGTGAACTACTCCTTGGGGCTTACAGAGAGGAAGGAAAGATTTGTATATAGGAGATGGGGCGGGGGGGATTTGTATATTTGGGATGGACATATAATATGATTTACTAGAAATCACACTATAATAGGTCGCTTCACCTGGTTCATCTACTGCTGTATCTGTGGTAGGAAAAGTAAGAAGAAAATGGTTCCCCCTGCTTCCATTGTAGTTATGACACTAAAAAGCATCACATAGCGACATACAAAAAATTGAAGAGTGTGAACACAGCGTTAAACAGCTGGATAAACTTTTAAAATGTAATTTCCTACTTATATCTATGATTTGTGAGCATACACTTTAGAACATGAGGTAGGGATAATGCTCCTACTTTGTAGAGAATTATGGAAATCATGGAGGAAACTTTTCTTTTACTTCACTTTTAGATCAATGAGCTTGTATAATGTCATGTGCAATAACACCTAAAAAACAAACCAGCTCCTTATTAATTTCCTTTCACAAAATATAGGAGCAAGGCAATTTTCTTAAGCTAACATTTTCAATTTTTATTTCCAAGCTTATATAAAACTAACATGCCTAGACCGTGATCCTCCACATTTCGAACTATTATTACTAAGAAATCCACTTTCTAGCTGTTGCTGGGGAGTTAATGTTTAACAGCTGGAGGAAGAAAGTTGCCATTCCCTAACATGGGGGGAAAAAATATTTAACTATTGGAGGTAGAATGTACAAATAAATTACTGGTGGACCAGTGGTTGTGCACTATGGTTGATTGGATGATCCATGACAGTGTCTGCAGGTTTTTTTGATGTTTGTGTTTAAACTTTGCGTATTCACAGGGGGATTTTTGTAAATATTGTTATTGAAAACTAAAAAAATATCCCTGTACCAATGCAGGTGTTATATTACAACGTGGCTGTTAAGAATAACACCATAATTCAGTTTGATAGTACAATACAATTTGTATTCTCTTAAAGGACTCAAAGCGCATAGTATGTCTCAGATCAATACAGTCTGTGATACAGAGGAAATAGTCAGGTGTTCATAAATGCCAAACTAAACAGGTGGCTTTTCAGTTTAAACAGCTAAATTCAGTTCAATTTCAAACAGCTGCATCATAAGAGAACACCCAGCACAATTGGCCAATACCATGTGGTAGTAAAGGAGTGATATCAGAATTTAGCATGACTCTCACTAGTAATATCTCCAGTACTAGATAAAACAGGAGGAAGGATTAATATATCCTACCTCCCAAAAAATTATACATTTTTATTTCTTCTTGTTAAAGTTGTTTTTACAAGGTACTTCTAAATGTTACACTGGATCAGTGCCTCAATCCCTCTTTTACAACATGATTTCCTGCTTGTAGCCTTGTGAAACTGACTTGCAAGTGTGTGCACTATCCATTGCAGTGTAAGAAGTAGCTGTGGTTAGCCTCCCAACTGTCCCGGATTTTACCCTTGTGTCCCGTATCATTTGTGGTTGTCCCGGATTGCAGCAAATGTCCCGTTTCCCGATCCTCCGCGCTACGGATTTTGGGAGGGTAAATCCGGGGTCCGGCCGGAAAAATCAAAATCGGATGGAAAATCCGTTTTTTTCAATGTTTAACGGCAAATCGCGTTTGCGCATGCGTGGCTCCGCCCACTTACCTTGCTGAGACGACTCCTGCAAGTCCTGACACTGGAGGAAACCCTGTGTCCTCCAATTCTCGCCAAAACACTTTCCTCTATAACAGGAAGGTGAGGGGCGGGCACTTTGACTTCTCCACTTGTGCTGGCAGCTGGCTGGAGCCTTGGGTTTTATGCAGCAGTGAGAGGGGAGTGGGCGGAGCTGTGCTGCAGCAGATTCCCTGGCCTGGCCTGAAGTCAGATTTACGTGTGTGTTGCTCTACAGACTCTACAGTGTACTGCCTGGTATGTCAAGTCTCAGCCAGCGCCAGCCTGCCTGTTAAACTGCCTACAGCCTACTACTACACTTTCCTGGCTTTTTATGGCAGCCAGGGTTAGGGATAGTTTTGGAAACAACATTCTGCTGACAGAGTGACAGGGAATGGGGAGTTGTAGTTAAGTTTCCAAAAAACTATCCCTGGCGTGCCATATACCTGTAGTGTGTGATTCTATTTACAGTAGCACAACCCCAGTAGATTACTAGTTGCTTTGAAAACTACAACTCCCAGATTCCCCTACAATTTAACATTCTGCTGAGGGTTGCTGGGAGTTGTAAATTTGTAGGGGGATCTGGGAGTTTGTAGTTTTCAAGCAACAGCTGGTATCTACTGGGGTTGTGCTACTGTAAAAAGAATCACACACTATACAAGCCTATGCAGCCAGAGATAGTTTTAGAAACTACAACTCCCAGCATTCCCTGTCAGCAGTGTTAAATTGTAGGGGGATCTGGGAGTAAGTCTACAGAACCACCGTACAATTGTATGTCAGGGATTGATTTTCTATTGTTTGGAAAATACAACTCCCAGTATTCCCTGTCAGTAGAGTGTTTGTAGGGGAATATTGGGAGTTTTAACCATGTTTGTATGCCATCTTGGTAAAATCAAAATGGTTGGAAAACAAAACTGGCAGTTGTAAATGGTTGGCACTGCGTCAAGTGCCATTTATCACTGCCAATTTTCCAACTATTTTGCTAGTTCCTGTTTTGATGTATTTTACGAATGTCTTTTCCAACAGTTTTCCAACTGTATCTGTAATATTCATCCATCAGGTCATGGTATATTTCATCCATCAGGTATGGTAATATTCATCCATCCAGGTCATCGGACATCTGTAATATTCGTATCCAGGTCACGGTATATCTGTAATATTCTCCATCCAGTCACGGTAATCTGTAATATTCTTCATCCAGGTCATGGTATATCTGATATTCTCCATCAGGTACGTATATCTGTAATATTATATCCAGGTCACGGTATATTCTGTAATATTTCCATCCAGGGTCACGGTATATCTGTATATTCTCCATCCAGGTCAGGTATATCTGAATATTTCCATCCAGGTAGGATATCTGTAATATTCGTCCATCAGGTCACGGTATATCTGTAATATTTTCCATCCAGGTCACGTATATCTGTAATATTCTCCATCCAGGTACGGTATATCTGTAATATTTCCATCCAGGCCACGGAATATGTAATATTTCCATCCAGGTCACGGTATATCGTTAATATTTCCATCCAGGTCACGGTTATACTGTAATATTCGTCATCAGTCAAGGTCACGGTGTCCAGGTCACGGTATATCTGTAATATTCGTCCATCCAGGTCACGGTATATCTGTAATATTCGTCCATCCAGGTCACGGTATATCTG
This sequence comes from Hymenochirus boettgeri, assembly GCA_019447015.1. NCBI lineage: Eukaryota > Metazoa > Chordata > Amphibia > Anura > Pipidae > Hymenochirus > Hymenochirus boettgeri. The sequence continues at coordinate 182,617,592 of CM033475.1, read as the reverse complement.
TAATATTCGTCCATCCAGGTCACGGTATATCTGTAATATTCGTCCATCCAGGTCACGGTATATCTGTAATATTCGTCCATCCAGGTCACGGTATATCTGTAATATTCGTCCATCCAGGCCACGGTATATCTGTAATATTCGTCCATCCAGGCCACGGTATATCTGTAATATTCGTCCATCCAGGCCACGGTATATCTGTAATATTCGTCCATCCAGGCCACGGTATATCTGTAATATTCGTCCATCCAGGTCACGGTATATCTGTAATATTCGTCCATCCAGGTCACGGTATATCTGTAATATTCGTCCATCCAGGCCACGGTATATCTGTAATATTCGTCCATCCAGGCCATGGTATATCTGTAATATTCGTCCATCCAGGTCATGGTATATCTGTTGTATTCAGTTAGTCATCTGGACTTGAACTTTAGTTCTTAAAAGACATTTCGCTAGTCATCTGACTGGGTTTCTCAATTCAGAATGACTTGTACAAGAATCTATTGGCAATTAAGTACACTGGAAAATCACAATTCGCATATGACGGCCAGGTGTTAGGGACCTTCTGAATGCAAGGTGTGATTGCATTGTGAGGTGTTACTGAAACAGCCCAGGGTAAGGTGGTAAAACAGCATTGTACATGGCAGATAGTTGGTGTCGAACCTCCTACCTCTTTTCAGGCTTGTTTCCTTTATTTTCACATAAATGGCCTCCTTGACACCTCTCTTGAACCAGTCATGTTCCTTTGCCAAGATGTTGACATTACAATCTTCAAAGGTATGTCTTTTTCAGCAGGTACACAGCTGATGTCCTGACCCAAGGAATTGGCTCTTCTTTGCTGAGCCATATTTTGGTGCAGTTGCTGTTTGGTCTCCCCCACATACAAATCAGAGCGCACTGCATTGCGTATATGATGTCGCTTTTCTTGTGTTTCGGTATTGGGTCTTTCAGATGTACCAATTGCTGCCTCAGTGTATTTTTTGGTTTAAAGCAGACATTGATATGGTGTTTTTTTTTTTTAAATTCTTCTTAATTTCTTGGAAACTGAATAGAGGGGGGGGGGTTCCACACCAACTGTCTGCCATGTACAATGCTGTTTTGACACCTTCCCCTGGGCAGTTTCGATAACTCCTATTAACCTCAATGCATCCACACCTTGCATTCAGAAGGTCCCTAATACCTGGCTCATATGCTAATTGAGACTTTCCAGTGTACTTAATTGCCAAGAGATTCTTGTACAAGTCATTCTGAATTGAGAAAGCCAGTCAGATGACTAGCGAAACGTCTTCAAGAATTAAACTTCAAGTCCAGTTGATACAACAGATATACCATGACCTGGATGAATGAGCAAGATTGGTGGTAATTAATCCTAATTACTGTGAGATTAGTTGAAAAATGATTTGGCACAGTTTACATGTCGACCGGAGCGACGAGGGAGATTACAAGTAAGTAGTGCAGGACTTTTGTAAAGTACCCGGAAGTGAGGACTTAGCGTCTTTCTAAAATTTGGGGGCAGGTAACTGGCAATTCACCATTTTTAAGGGGGAACATGCACTTTAAACTAGCGCACAGTCTATCTACTTCATTAGCCAGTAGTCAGCTCAACAATGTAAAAAATGGTAATAGTGGTCTTTAAAATGGGTGTTACATCAAAGTGGGTGGTGCCTCAAGTGGGTGTGGCTTTGGGGAAGTGGGCATGGCCAAAAAAATCGTCACACTAACGCGCGCGCTTGGGCATTTTTTGTTGTCCTCTATTTTGCATTTCAAAATATGGAAACCCTACCCATGTATGGAAACTTTAAGAGACCTTTTTCAAGGATTAGTTAAAAAACAGTCCCGAGCATTCTCGCTATATACAGTATAGGGAGAACATTTGGGACTGACCTATTTCCCACGCCCATGGCCAGACTATTCTGGCCACAAGTTTGTTTACCATACGTAACAAGCTTGTTTGGGGGTACACACATAGCTGTGTACCCAGCTTTTGGGCAGTAAGTGCAGGTTGCAAAACGAGTCTGAAAGTGCAATGTCTAATAACTGCATTGTCCTTATTTATGTTGGTGAATTGTGTGTTAGCCCCCACATACACACACCAGCTGTCAAACCCAAGTCACATCATCCTTGCTCCCACAGAGATTAGAATTAAATACCACACACACACCCTATCAGTCTGTTTACGTTCGTAGGGGGGTGCCCATAGGAAACCAATGCAAGCACAGGTGCGATATACAGTCTGCGGCGATAATTGGCAGCAAAAACTCTCTGAAACTTTGCTTATTAACACTCTATTATATTTATAAAGCTTTGAAAAGTGTTTTTTGGTGTTAATTTTTAGCCTCAAAAAACGGCTAGTGTGAGGTGGGATAATGCATGAGGGTGAGGTCACACTGCAACAGGAGAGTGCGTTGGGCACCCAATGTTTCACAATCGGAGAGCATGAGATTGCAAAAAAAAAATGTGGATTACATGTGCTCCAATTAACAGATCAATTGGGCCACACTAGTGTGCACTTTTAAAAAGCTCATCAGTGTGGCCTAGCACTTAGTGGCCACATTTTTAGCTTGGAAATAGGTTCTACTACTCACGGCAAGGTACATTTCCCCCATGGTGGGCTTCCAAATACATACATGTATCTAGGGGGTGTTTATTTTTCTTTATTGACTAAGCAATCAGTCAGTGATTTTTTTTTCAATTTGACAATTTTTATTTTTTTTTAAAGACTGCAGTCAACTTTACAATAAACTGGGGGTCTTATTTGCACATGTACAGAATTGTCCACTGAGTATTTACCCCCTATTGTATTAACTCCAAAAGCCCTCTTAACTATGCTACCTAATTATCAGTTACAGCCCCTGGGCTCGTATTTGTAGTTCTGGTGATGTTTCTTTATTTTGTCATGTAATTAGACTTAGCACAATGAATTTTGCAATATTACTGCTGGGTATGCGGAGATAATCATTGTTTTTATAAATACGTCAATAATAAAGCTAATCGTCATTACGTTGTCCGTCGTTAACAATATGGCCATATAAGCACACCTTTATAAATTTGCCCCATAGACTTCTTTTACACAAACGGAACACGGAATTTTCTTAGGGGTTCCTGACTTGTCCTCCAGCAGCCACCCATTAGTGAATCGCCACATGTAGTATTTCGCTGGCAGCAAAACATCTGTAACCTTTTGAGAACCTGTAAGAAAATAACAGGTTTGGTGCAGTTGGACAGTTTTTGTTTCTTTTGGACTATCCTTTATCAGACTTATCTAATAACCCACTAAATCATTTACAAAGGGTCTTTATTGATATTGCAGGGCAGATCATAATTGATGCCAGTTGAACCGCCGATTTGGCCAGAAGTAGCTTTTGTGTACCAGGCTTAAATGAAAAATTATATATAGGTAAATCACCCCCCAAACCCCAAAAATGCAATAGTCAGAAAGCGGCAAGATATAATACTAACCTGAAATGCTGCACAATGTCCTGTTGTCCCTGTTTCTGCTTATTGGTTCAACCAGTTAGCCATGGATATGACAGTTGAGGTCACAGACAATGACTAAATGCTAATCCCCTTGCTGCCCCCTCTGGGTATGCTAAAGCTAAATTGCTGAGGGGTGCATGAACAAATATAGCCACTAACATACACTACCCCTTAAAGGGCATGTCCACCCCTTTTTAAAATTTTTGCTTTAGTGTAGGGCTCCCTCCCCAACCCCAAACACCATAGTTATTTGAAGCAAAACTCTCCCCGATCATAAAGGAGGGGAACTAACAAAACCCAAACTGATAGCTAAGATATGGTGGATACACGACTGTGAGTACTTTGCACACACATTATCAAATAATCTCAACAAATGGTCCCAAACATGGGAAATATGGATACTGAGGATGCCCCCCCGATGAGACAAGAACCAATACAGATGGCGGGCTCCCTGGGCGACAGGCCTCCGAACCAACAACCAAAAACAGGGCACATTATACTTATTCACGGAGGTACGAATCCTATTATATCTGTTCTAAAATGCATTCAATGTCAGCACCATCCTAAGACTGCAACAGGGAGGGAAAGGAAAGGGGGAAAGAGAAAAGGAAAAAAAAAAAAAAAAAAAAGGGGGAGAGGGGGGAGGGAAGAGAGAAAAAAGAAAAGAAGGAAAGAGATATATATATATTTGTGGGGATGTATGCATGTGTATAAATATATATATGTAGGTGTATCAGTATAAAATATAAGTTAGATATACTAGTGCTCTGGAGATTTTTTTTTTTTATTATTATTATTTTATTCGTCTATAATTTACCCCCCAATTTAACCTACTGTAAGTTAAATATGAATAGTTAAATAGAAAGGTATTGAACATAAAACGGATTAAGATTGTATTGTTAGAATGTTAAAAAAAAAAAAAAATAAAGGGAAAGAGAATATTCTTTAGAGAACGGGTACTTAAACCGCAGTATCTAAATGTTATCCACAGCAAAGCCTATATTTATGTACTGTCAATTTATACTGCCTGTTGTTAACACAAATGAATGTCGTCAAAAGAGGGAAGGAAAAAAAAAAAAAAAAAAGAAAAAGGTATCTGTACACTATAAATGTTTTTCATTTTCACCTTTTATTCAATAAAAACTAATGAACAAAAAAAAAAAAACTCTCCCCGATCATTACTTACATTGCATGTCTCCTCTGATGTTCAGTCCCGGCCCTCTGCTTGCATGAAACTGCAAACAGGGGGCCGGACTGGCAGCCGCGTCTGTGATTGGCTGAGCGGCTTCCAGCTGTACTGAATGTCGGGGGAAACAGGCAATGTAAGTAATGATCGGGGAGTTTTGCTTCAAATTACTATGGGGGTTGGGGGAGGCAGCCCTACACTACAGAAAAGGGGGTTTGAGCTAGGGGGAGGGAGAGAGAAACGGGGACAGGAGGCAGAGACAAAATGGGACTTGGCCAGGCACCTGGTGGTCACTTTTTTGGACTTTGGAGGGACATTACAGTAGAACCATTTGGAGCAGGGATTTTACTACACTACATAGTGGGGCCAGTAGTGGGTTAAATTGTAGTTTTGGGGTTGGACATGCCCTTTAAGCATAGCAGGCATAAGCTAATGATTCCACAAGACAAAGTAGGATATTTCAACATATTTTATAGAGGCCATTCTTTCTAAAAAGATGCCATTATGAGGGTGAATTTGTCCTTTAAAACAGCTTTTAAAGTTCACTGAGGCTTGAAAAGTTTTCATGTTGTATGTATTGTGAGGGGCAAAACATGATGATCTTAACTATGTTACCGGTATTTTGAAGTAGTAAATGCGAAGGGTATGTATTGGGAAACAGGCAGATTCCCATAGGTTTATATATAACAGCGTAGTTAGACAATGGCAAGCTAACTGATGTAAAGCTAGGTACACACCAAGCGATTTTTACTCCTGACTGACCGTTCAATACTTTCGACCGGAAGGACTGTTGGTCACGGCAAAAGCAGCCGCATCCGACAGTTACCTCGACCGATCGTGTGGTCCATAGAGGACCGCATGATCGGACGAGGTTTTCCACCATGTCCGATCGTCTTTTCGTCCGATTCAGACGAACGGTTGGTCGGACATGGCCGCATTCGGATGCGATAATTTCGGTCTGATCGACCGATACACTGAACTATCGGTCAATCGGACCGAAATATCTAATCGCGTGTACCCAGCTTTATATTGGTTTGCGTGACTTTAACTTTAACGAGGTTTTCCACCATGTCCGATCGTCTTTTCGTCCGATTCAGACGAACGGTTGGTTGGACATGGCCGCATTCGGATGCGATAATTTCGGTCTGATCGACCGATACACTGAACTATCGGTCAATCGGACCGAAATATCTCATCGTGTGTACCCAGCTTTATATTGGTTTGCGTGACTTTAACTTTAACATAGAAATGAACCACAGCTAATGGCTGCCGTTAAAAGTCCTGCAAGTGGTAATGGAGCTTCATGATGTGCCAAGAGCAGGTAACATCACCGGTGTGACTGTATCAGGGAGCTTTTTAAATGCCTTTGAGCATATCTCTGTTAGGCTTATTTCAACACTAATTTGCTAATAAAATAATAAAAAGTAGATGCATTTTAAAGCAATGGTGTGTATCAAATATCCCGTTAAATAATTTATTGTATGTGTGCATAGCATATTGGGAGATTGCTACATAATTTGTGTATTCACATCACATTGTTTACAATCATCCTCCCCATGTTGCAGGCTTTGTGATGCTAACTGGTGTGTCTTTGACTATTTTAGATGATTAGCCACTGAGATCTCAGATCATGGACAGGAATGTAAACGCTTCTCTCGGTTTGGTTGGGATTCCAGCAACTGAAACCTCCTTGCCTTTCTATGATACCTCCCATGCTTTGCACCTGTTGAAGGGCATCAATGAGTTACGGGCTGAACAAAAGTTTTTTGATATGACTGTTAGTGCAGGTGGGCAGGATTTCCCATGCCACCGCACAGTGCTGGCTGCTGCTAGTAACTACTTCCGAGCCATGTTCGCAGGACGTCTACGGGAGAGCCAAGCTGATAGAGTGGAACTGCATGATGTAGCTGGCTCTATTCTCTCCCTGTTGCTTGACTTCTGCTACACTGGCAGAGTCACTGTCACTTTGGACAATGTGGAACCTCTTCTTCAGGCTGCAGACCTTTTCCAGTTTCCCTCTGTAAAGGATGCTTGCTGTGCCTACTTGGAGCAGCAACTGGATGTCTCAAACTGCCTGGAGATCCAGGACTTTGCTGAAGCCTATGCCTGCCAAGGCCTGGCTAAGAGTACCAAACGTTTTATCCTGGCACATATATCACAGCTAGCACAGGCTCGGGAAGTAGAGCGATTTTCCTTTAAGCGCATGTTGGAGTACATTAGTGACGACAGGCTATGTGTTGATAAGGAGGAGGCAGCCTTTCAAATTCTCATGCAGTGGATAAAGGCTGACCCCAAACATCGGCAATATCGTTGGTCCGAGCTCTTTCAGTGCATCAGACTGCCATTTATACGGCGCTTCTACCTGCTAGCATATGTGGAAAGTGATCCACTAGTATATCACAGCCCTTACTGTCTACAGCTTATAAGAGAAGCTAGGGCATTCCAATCCTGTGAATATGATCGCCATGACTGGCCGTGCCAGCGCATGAAACCACGGCCTTCTACTGGCATGGCAGAAATCCTGGTTGTGGTGGGTGGCTGTGACCAGGACTGTGAAGAACTGGTTACCGTGGATTGTTACAACCCACACACTGGCCAGTGGAGATACCTGGCTGAGTTTCCAGACCACTTGGGTGGGGGCTACAGCATTGCAGCTTTGGGAAATGACATCTATGTGACAGGTATGTGTAATTGTGTGCTAGTTGTTGCAGAATGATTTTATAAGGATTGCCTTGTGCCAAGGCTGTTTGTTAATATATTTAAGCGTTTTGCATTTATTTGTTTTTTTCAGATTTTAGGAAAACATTGTGGGAGATGAAACAATGATTGTTATTGGCCAAGTAAGCGTAAAACCCATGCTACTTGAGGTTATATGCGGTTAGCATGGACTTTACACTTGCTGGATCTGCACCATTTTCATTAACGCACAGAGCACCCAGTGTAATATGGAAAACCTAAAAGGGCATGTCCACCCTTAAAACTAAAAACTGGTCAATTGTCAGTTACTGCCCTTAACCCCAACTGATGTACTTTGATCTTTATTACCTGCATTACTAACCAGATATTTAAGAATAATAATTGCATCTAAACTGGCTGAAAAAAGCATAGAGACAGAGACCTAATATAAAACCCCAGTGACATCCTTTTTCTGTTAAGTGGACCTTAAGTTTGCTTCCGTTGATAGAAAAGGCATGAAAGCAAGCAGAATGCAGCCAAGGGAACGAGGGCCGGTAGGTATGTTTGGAAGCCGAATTCTCTTTAAAATAACGGACACGAGGTAATACACAAACTAAATGTTATGAGAAGTTCTGTTTCACAACTCCACTCTACCTCTCTTTAGGTGTCCGCCTCCACAGTAACTAGTGAAGAAAACCATGCTGCAAGCCTGGGACTCACCCAACTGGTGAATTGGCCCGGGTACCAGTCGCCCCAGAACTGTCGCTCAGTCTCCTCTCAGAGAATAAAGTAAAGTAGGTTAGGCTTGGTCAATAACTGGATGCATCTCATTGCTGCTAAAACATATACATTTTTTGGTATACATTAAAATCCATGTACTTCTGTTTGTGTTACAAACAGACACCCATTCTTAATGATGCCTATCATTAGGTGTCTGCTCAAAACTTCAGGTGTACATGGATTTTAATGTATACAAATAAAATGTATATTTTAGCAGCCTTAAGCTGAGTACACATGGGCAGATTTTTCGGCCCAAGCAACAGATACTTCCGTGTATTGGTCTATTTGGCCAAAAAATCTGTACTGCTTTCGCCCGCCCAACCGACCGATGTCAGTTGCCGTTCGTCTGGATTGGACGTGTTGGTAAATCACGTCCGATTGTGCGGTTCCCTATGTGACCGCACAATCAGTTGAGCGAACTGTCGGCTGCGCCCACTATTCCCGCGACCATCAGTCATTTGTCCATAGCGAACGCTTGGTTGGGACAAAAAATTCCTTTGTCTGTACCCAGCCTTACCTACTTTAACTTATCCTCAGAGTAAACGGGATCCTCCCTCCAACGGTCATCACTGCTGACCTGCTGCATCCTCTGCACTTGTTTATAAAAAGCTCATTAAGCAGAGAAAGGAGGCATATACCTTCGCCAGAAAAGAATAGAACTTTAACATTTAATATCTGGTTACAAATAAATGTAATAAACTTGTAAAAATAGTAGTTGGGGTTGCAGGCAGATAACTGAGAAGTCACCAGTTTTCTGTTTTAAAGGAGAACTATAGCGTGTATAAACTTTTTTCAAAAACAATTAAAATGAAAATGTACCTCGGGCAGGGAGGTAGGATTGGTACTTTTTACCTCCCAATATCATTTCTATGAGCAGCATGAAGAAAACTGCTTCTACCAGGCTTCAGCACTATCTTTAATACAGGAAGGCCCAGAGCACTAACCTGGCAGATGAAAACTGTATGTACTTTAGCTTCTCAACAAAACAATTTTGGGAGGTAGAAATAATCAATCGTACCCCCGTGACTCAGTTACTTATCATTTTTAAAAAGTACATTTTTACAGTATAATTGTCCTTCAAATGTGGACATACCCTTTAAGTTTTGTGCTTCTATGTAGTGCAAAACATAACACATCCTGAAGGGAGGCAGTAAGGCAATCCTGCGATGCAGTAAAACTCACAAAGTGATTACTCCATCATGGTAAATCGGACAGGTAAGGAGCAACACAACCTGACTGAATGCCTCCCTTTGTATTATACATCTGGGCTGGAAAAATTGCAGAAGCCAGGTAGCCAATGTGCCTAGAAATATACACTAATGTTTTGAAGCTTTTTTTTATTGATTTCTATGGAGCTGGTTCCTGGGGTTGTCTGAATGGCTTTATAGTCACTGTTTTATATGTGTTTCACATGCATTTCTATTAATTGTAATGGGAAAACAGATGACAGTGTGAAGCACAGAAAATGGCACCTGCATTGCAAAAAAAATGACATAGCGGTTCAGTGGGATCTTGCTCTTACTGCATGTGCACATTTTTGAAAGTTTGTTTGTTATTTGCATATAAAACTGTCTGTCTGATATTGAGCAGTCTGTTGAGCAGAATGGGATTGTACTACACAAAAAAATTCCAACAATCCTATCTTAAGCTGAAACCTGCCCAAAATAGATGGTCTAAAGGCTCATACCCCCGACCCGCAATCCACGATGTGTACGAACATTTCAGCTGATAATCGGTCCGTGTGTAGGCGCTTTATAGTCCGAAACAGTCGTTCATTCGGAGATCCGTCGAATCGGACGTTCAACGATCCCCGAGCGAACGTCTTTTTTGGAGCGAAACGTTTGTTCGTACACATTGTGCGTGTGTAAGAGCCTTAAGGTATTTAAGCATGCTTGTCAGGCTTAGGTTAAGATCTTTCACAAGCTAAAATGCATTTTCTTTTTTAATGTTCCCCCTAAGTACCATAATTGCAAAACTGCAGTTATATTGCATGTAAATCCAGATATGCCATTTTATCCTATAATTTGTGAAAAGGTTCAAAATGTAAAGAATTATTACTCTTGGAAATTTAAAGTGACACATGTCATATGCACAATATTTTGGGAGGGTCATTGTCCTCTTTCAATCAGAAAGCTACACATGGGGTGGGAGGGTCATACATGATTAAAGATCTAACAAATCTTTTATCTACTGGATGTGTGACCACTATTCATTTTGAAATTTCCATATAACAGAAGTGTTTTTCACTCCGGTAGCTAATCGAATTACAATGAAACACAGCATTCCTTGCCTGCTCATAAATTCCAATATGTTCCTATAAATTTGTTTTATTGTTTTCTATATGAAATGTGCAGGTCCATCTTTTTTCTTGCATTCCTTTTGACAACGGGCGCTGCCGTTAATTCTCTGGTGGGTACTTGGCAAAAGAAGTTCTGTAAAAGAAATAAATATTTAATATATTGCAATCGCCTAGAAAACATCCTTCCTGCTGCCCTGACCCTTTTGTTCTTTTCAAATGTGATTATTAAAAAGAAATTGTAAGAATTAAAGGTGTATTTTTGTTTTAAATAAAATTATTATTATTTTTTAGGTGGATCAGATGGGTCAAGGCTTTATGACTGTGTATGGAGATATAATTCCAGTGTGAATGAATGGACAGAGGTATCTCCAATGTTAAAGGCACGAGAGTACCACAGCTCAACTGTGCTAAAAGGCTTGCTGTATGTTATTGCTTCAGACAGCACAGAACGCTATGACCCTACTGCAGACACATGGGAGTCTCTCCGGCCTATGCTTTATCCAATGGGTAATTGTTCTACAACATCCTGCAGGAAGAAGTTGTATGCAATTGGCTCCTTAGAAGGCAAAGAAAGTATGGTCATACAATGTTACAATCCAGACACTAACCTTTGGTCCTTGGTGAACTGTGGACAGCTGCCTCCTTGGTCCTTTGCACCCAAAACTGTGACACTAAATGGCCTTATCTATTTTGTCAGGTAAGACATCACAACACAAATGTGTGTAGTCCTTGTATAGAATGTGCTGAATATGCTATATACCAACTGTTTCTGGTGCTTTTCCAGATTGCCATAGACAAATTGCTTTGTATTGTAATTTTTGGATTAGGGGGATTATTTAACTATTTATATAATTTTCCATTTGAAGAACAAACATGCTCTTCAATAAAAAAAGTTGCATTTTACAATTCTTTTTACTTCTGTTTGGCTTTCTAGAACATTGATATAAGGGTTTTCGATAGCAACCCCCTTGCTTATACCCCCTCGCTTGTGCCCCCTCTTCCCGTGCACACAGGCCACCGTGTGCACACCCCTCCCCCATGACCCACCTGCTGCTGGCCGTTGCATGACGTCACAGGTGCGCAGATGGGTCCAGTGTCCGTGCATATTAACAGGTTTGTTTTAGTATATAGGATAACCTTATGCCATTAATTATTGAATAAGTTTCATTGGGAACATTTTAGAGTTACTAGCCTGTCACTGAGGAAATGGTATAACCAATCATGTGCCTTTCCTGGTTAACTGCCTTCATGTCAAAAGCTATCAATGTACTTTTCAATTTCCTAAAGTTGCATAAAAATTAGGTTACTTTTCTGGTTATTTTATTATCTTGTTATTTTGTTGAAAATTTGTCAAATTGATGATGATGATGATGATGAATCGTCTGCATAGTGGTGCCAAACGATCAATAAAAAAACCAATTGGAAAGTAGAGATCAATTTTCATTGCAAATTTCAGAGTTAAAATGTGCTCAGGATGCTGTGGCTACAATAAAGATTGGTAGAAACGATGAGCTATTAATGCGCTTTGAAAGAAAGGACACTGGATGAATGCTGTCTTGGCAGCACTCTCCTACCTAGAGAGAACATTTTGTTCCTTTAAACACCTAGATTCTGTTATGTAAACATGACTCTGGGAATCTCTAATATTAACATGATGTTCTGGAAAGGATCATTTAATGCTTTACATTAAACATTAGAATTTAGTCAAGTTTATCTTACCATTTAAAGTTAAAGGGCATGTCCACCCCCAAAACTATAATCTCCCCCACTGCTGGCCCCAATGTGTAGTGTATAAAAATCTTTACCTTACCTCTCAGCTCCAAAGGGTTCTCCTGTAATGTTAAGACCAAAATCCAGAAAGGAGCGTGCACAACGATGGAAGCAGAATCGGAAGCCTCATAAAGTCAAAATAACAACTTTATTATGAATCCATTAAAAAGTCCTAAACAGCTGACGCGTTTCGTACAGCATTGTACTTCGTCATAGGTAGAGAGAGAAAAGGCTCTCCTGTAATGTCCCAGAAACTGAACACAGGGAGCCTGGCTAGAGGGAAATTGTTTCCACCTCTAAAGCGCCCCTCATAGGTTTGTGGCTTGCTCAGAGAAGCCCTTTACCCCCTTCCCTCCCTCCCGATCACTGTCATTTTCCCTCTGCCCCTATTGTAACACCAAAATTTCTGTAGTGTACCCCCCCCCCCCAGGCCCAACTGCTATAGTCGTTTGTTCAAAAACTCTTCCAATCTATACTTAAATTACCTCTTTCCTCCAATGTTCTGTGCAGCCGGAAGCCGCGTCCGTGATTGGCTGCCTCTCAAGCATTACCTCTTTCTCAGTGGAAAGAGGTAATGTAAGTATAGATTGGGGGAGTTTTGGGACAAACTACTATGGCGGTTGGGACTGGCGGAGGGAGCACAGAAAATTATCAAAAAAGGGGTGGACATTCCCTTTAAATAGTATTGTTGATTTATTATACTGGTACTCTTTTTAAGGCTGTCCTTAAAGAGAAATTATAGTCTTATGTGGCCTCCCACAACCCTCCTAGTCTAAAAGTACCCTGGGTTTGCCCTACATCGCCCATGCCAATGCTGCAAAGTCTAACCCCGACCCCTACCATAGTCTGGGACCAGTTCAATGGGACGATGTGCTCTGCAAGTAGCAAGTCTTTCTATTGCCCAGGTCCTAGCCTAGCCTTTAGGAGGGTCAGGGCTAGACTGGAACTACAAGCAGGACTTGTAAAGTGCATGGGGGCACAAAGCTCTTAAGAGTATCTTCTGATCCGGTGGATCTAGGATCTAATTTAGCAGTAATCAGCCTTGATTATACCTCAGGTGGGATTTAATGACATGTTTATTCAAAGTGAATAACTGAGTAACGCTTCCATGGATTCATTCCTTAGTTAGAAGAAAGCATACATCTGTGATATGTTCTGCCTTTCTGTACCTAGATTTGTGTCCCTAAACTGTGGGAGTAAAGTAATAGAATCGAAATAGTAATTTTGGCTTTTGTCTGGCTTTTGTTTCAAAAAAATTTTGTAGGGACAATGTTCATTGATGCCCTAAAAGAAACAGTTTGATTACCACTTTACGTTTATTCAGTTTATTTTATGAAATTCCTTTTTCAAAAGGTTAAAATTTTTAAATTTTACAATCTTAACAAGTCCATGTGTTTCTTTTTACTTCCCAAGTGCATTGCTGTATAGAATCTAATGTATGTAACAGCTTTAATCATACAACACATGTAGGAGTTTAATATTTTTACCAGTAGCATTTCTTGTCAGCTGGCGTTAAATACTTGTGTGCACAAATGTGCAGCCTCTGGTTAATAGGCCTGCGGCAGCTGCGCAAGTGTTTCTTACGGTACGTGCACATCCGCCACAAACTAGGGCCCAGTGTTTACAAATCTTGCAAGGACTTATATAATATTAGAGACTTTATCAGAGTAGGACAACAAAATAAAACTGTAAACAGGCGTATTTAATTAAAGGTGCAAAGATGTCTCCAAGCTATTTATTTGCCAATCAGATGTGACCTTTTTACTGGTCTAATATGGTTAGAAAACATGGTTGCTGCAGATTGAAAACACAGGCACGTTTTTGCACCTCTTACTAAATAAGCCTGTAAGTGTGCAAATACTATACACAAATGAAAACTGACATGTCAAAGACCACTCCATCCGTGAAAACAAATTTTATAGACATTGAGTGTTCCACCCCCGGTAGCTCCCGTTAGTTAGGATATGTATGCAGCAGATGCCAGCAACAACTAATATTTATCACCTGTTCCTGTCACATAAAGCTTTTCTTAATTTGGCCAGTAGAAATGTTTGCATGGTCATATTACATGTTCACTATTGCTGGCATCTGTTTGCATGTGACAATGGCTTTACAAATGCTGGCTATACAGTGATGTTCACTCTTTAAATCTAATATCTTAAAGGGCATGTCTACCCCCCAAACTAAAATGTAACCCACTACTTGCCCCACTGTGTAGTTTTAAAAAAAATCCTTCTCCTGCAGTGCTTGTCCAAAGTCCAGGAAACTGAAGAGTAGTAGGAAACGTTTCTGCCTCCTACTTGTCCTCTGAGAGGACAGTGGCAAGTGCAGGGGAGCCCTTTTCCCCCTCCCTCCCACCATCCAGATCCATCCTCTGCAGCCGTTGCACCTAGTGTGAAATCATTTTAGTATATGACAGCTCCCCCCTGCCAAACCCTAACCACCATGTTAGCAATCAGAATTCTACTTACAGACCTTTGTTCCCGCAGCACTCTCCATTGACGGCAGCTGCGTCTGTGATTGGCTGCGTCTCAGCCAATCACAGACGTGGCTGCCGGTCCTGCCCCCATGCTTGCAAGTTCTGGCAAGCAGGAAGCCGGAAAACAGAGTGACGCAGGAGTGAAGGGCTGTAAGTACCGCTCTGGTTGCTTTTTTAAAGAAATAACACAGCTGTTGGGGGTGGGCAGGGGGGAGCTATCCTATATTAAATAATGATTTTTAGGGCGGAAATGCCCTTTAAAAGACTGGTGGTTTTACCTTCTCACGTTCCCCATCCCGGTCCATTGAATTTAAGGGCGAATTAAATGATCGGGCCAGGCAGATGTTTGCACGTTGCAGGAATGTCAGGTGGTAAGTGTATGGCCTGCATAGCCCTTTCACTTCTGAGGATATATGAGAGTAAATGTGCTCTTTTGACAGAAATCTGTATGTCAAAAGTGCACCTGTCTTAAATAAAATTTTAACCCCCAAACCATTTTTACACAATAAATTCCTCAGTGCTCCTAACATCAGATATTTTACCTTTCAACGGGCATTCACCATTACGGACAATGACTTATGCTGGCTGCAAAATTTGTAAGCTTTACAACTTTTCAAACTCCCATTCATCTCCCAAAGCAATAGGGGAGACGAAGGACCAGTGGACTGCAAGGTAATTTTTCTGATGTTCAGAACGCTGGGGAGAAGAGAGAGAAAGGTATTGCACAAATGGTGGTTGGGGGAGTGTTATAAACACATCTTACTGGGTCCATTCTTCATGTAAATGATTCTTTGCATTTGAAACTTTATTTTGACATAGTCACAATGATTAATGGCAATTGTATTGCCTGAAACATGTCAGTATGCCACATAACACTTGTCTGTATATCTCTTTTCCAGCACTGTAGGTTTTAAAAAATCTTTAAGATCTTCAGGATGTTGTTTTTACAAAACACAGAAACAATTTTCTGTAGTTTGTTTTGAAATTTTGGGTTACTTTGTCTAATGTTAATTTTGGTTGTAACCTTCTTGATCCAAGAGGTCTGGCCATGCTAACTTGATGCTGGCAAGAAAAGTTAATGCCCCCTGGTTTGCAATAGTTTGGGAGAAATACCTACCTAAAGTCAAGAAGATTGTGGGTCTAGTTCGCACTGCCCTCTCGTTATGTCTGGGACTTGGCTAAAGAAAAGACATTCTCTGCATGAAGCAAGGGGTGGGGTTGACCTGGCACTCAAGACTTTAGGTAAGTTTCTCTCCCAAACTATTGCTAAGTCATAGGCAGGGCTGGATTTCAGAAAAAGGTCAGCTAGGGCATGGCCTAGGGCACCAAGGTATTTAAGGGGGGGTGGCATGTCCGAAGTCCTTAATTTTTTTTCTTGTATTTTCGCACTGTAACTCTGCCCACGTTTTTTTGGAAATCGCAAAAACATACCCCCTAATACCTCACAGACACTGGTACACACACCTACTGATACACCCCCCTTCCAATTCCATGGCAAACATACACACAAAAATAAAAAGATATGTATTTAATAAGAATTATGAAATGTAAACATCCTCTTTCATTGCTATAGCAACATTGAGTTTTAAACCTTGCAGCACAGACACACATTCCCTTCCAAAGTGCAGCCTTTCAAGGCAAATTCAAAGTTTATACATAAACTTTCCCTTTCTAGTTGCTTGGGGGGGGGGGGGAGGACTCCCCTGCACATGTCACAGTCCTCCTGGAGGACAAGGAATTAGCAGGGACCGGATGAATCACAAACAGCTACTACTCTTCACTTTTTGCAACTTTGGACAAGCACTGCAGGAGAACAATAAGGAGCAGAGATGTAAGGTAAGGATTCTTTAACACTACACAGTGGGGCCAGTAGTGGATTACATTTTAGTTTTTGGGGTTGGACATGCCCTTAAAGGGTATGTCCACCTGAAAAATTAACATTGCCTAAAGTAAAAGAGCCCATTTAAATATGCATGATACCTTTTATGGATTTTGTCTGGTGCCCTAGTTTGTCCGATGTATGTGTGTAAGATCCGTTGGCACATTGAATATTCATGTTGTGCCTTCCCAATAGCGCAGTCCGACGTGCGCGCCATCCCGCACATGCGCAGATCCACCCATGCTGCGTCGGACTCGTCGACCCTACCGGCTGAGGGATTAAAACGGAAAATCTCGTTCCGGAATGGATTTGAGGTTCGGGTTATACACACACACACCACACACACACGCACACACGCAACACCCCCACCCCGCACACCCCCCACCCCAGCACACCCCCCCCACGCACACCCCCCCCCCCCACGCACACCCCCCACACACCCCCCCCCACACCACACCCCCCCCACACCACACACAACCCCTTTCCCCAGCCACAGAAATAGCAGACTTTATGTATGAACTCTGTTTTACTACAGTTCTGACAATGCAGGAGAGGATCTGTTTACATAAAAGCACAGGGTCAAGTGGGCGGGACACCAAACGCATGGTAATAGCCTCATTAGTAATCAGCTCACTTCCTCTCCGCACAGCTAAGGCCACACCCCCAAAAACGAATAGAACTTCTAGAGACTGCTGCAAAGGTAGGGAATGGAATTTTTTCAAAAGAAAGGCAGGAAAAGGCTTCTGGGGATGGGTACTACCTTATAATGAAAAAAAAAAATTTTTGATTTTGGTGAATAGACATAACCTTTAAAGTCTGGGCAGCCAGCCAAGAAAAATGCTGAGGGGTAAGGTATTGGTAAGGCCTCATTTGGAATATGCAGTGCAATTTTGGAATCCTGTGTACAAAAAGGACATCTTTGAAATGGAAAGGGTTCAGAGAAGGACAACTAAATTAATAAGGGGATTGGGGGAGCTTGAATATGAAGAGAGACTGGAAAAGTCCACAATTTTATGTACGCTGGAGAAAAGGCACTTACGTGGGGATATGATTACTGTGTATAAATACATTAACGGGCCATACAATAAACTATCTGGGGCATTGTTCACCAATAGAACATGTCAGAGGACACAAGGACATCTTAAGACTTGAAGAAAAAAGGTTTAGGCTTCAAGTTCGGAAAGGTTTTTTTTACGGTGAGAATGGTCCAGAATGTTATGGCAGGTTCATTGGTCAGTTTTAAAAAAAAAAAAGCTGGATGAGTTTCTGCAAACAAGGAATGTTGCAAGTTACTGGTATTGATACATAAAGTAGAGTTGATCCAGGGAAATTTCCGATTGCCACTTGGAGTCAGGAAGGAATTTTTTCCCCCTTCATAAATTTGGTGATGGTTTTTTGCCTTCCTCTGGATCAACAGTTAGGCAGGAAATGAGGATATTGCTAGATGGGTTGGACTGGATGGACGTATGTCTTTATTCAACCTCAAATGCTATACTAACTGTGAAAATGTAACAACTGGTAAAGGCTGAACCTGCCGAGGCCAGGGATCAAAAAAGTAACAAAACTAGGGTAACTAATCTTCAACTGGTTACACTGTCACCTGCTAATGTAGGGAGAAGGAAAGCAGTGAATGGACCTGCCTTGTACCTCACTGGTAAAAAACTTTATGGTGGGGACTTATTTATTGCACTGGGACATGGTTAATGATTAATTGATTTTAATGCGAAATAGAAGTACACTATTTATTTTGGTCTGAACCCGTATTCTTATAAATTCATTTTATCTAAATATTACTCCTATTTATTGTTCTAGGAATGCAGTGCTCTCTTTATTACAGAATCTATCTGTGTTCCAGTGACAGGCAGGGAGGGAGATCCTGATTTTCCCAGCCTCTCATACAATGGTCATGTATGTGGGGGAGATTATTATTGCAAAATACCAGCAGAGTAATGCTATTGGGTGCTGGACAAAAAATTAACAGTTTGCTATTTAACTAACATTAGGGCAAGCCCTAATGTGGTCCCAATCCCACATACACTATACAAAAGCCAAAGGTACTTACAGTGTAATACAGTGGATCGCAATGCAATGTTAATTGCATATTACATTGAAGGTGTGATTGCCCCCTTATACCATCAAACTGTGCTAAAAAAAAAAGAAGCAAGGGGCAGTGACCACTGGCAGTGCCACTAAGCAGTCCATCAAATTTCCCCCAGCCTAGGGTTACCACACACGGGATTGGAGGACATTCTTAATAAAAAAAAGTCAGCCTTGCTGTATAATTTGTATAGGTGTCGAGGGTGGCACAAGCTAGCTGGGCAAGGGGAGAAAGTATAAATCTGGCCCTTCTCATAGGTAATGACCTAGAGGTTGATGTCATCATCCTGCGTGCTTTTAATAAATTTGGAGACGGGAGTGGGATTAAAGATTTTAGTTCTCCTTTAATGTCAGCAATTTTAGAAAGATGCACCATCACTTTAAGACAGGGCTGGATGCTTTCCTGCTTGTGCTTCTCCTTCTATATGTTATAACACCTCTGCAAGTGCCTGTCTTCTGCTTTCTTGTATTTTAAACACATTTACTTGGACAATATGTCGTATTGTTTTAGTAAATATGCTTTTTATTTCTAGAGATGACTTATCTGAAGTAGATGTGTACAACCCACTGAAGAATGAATGGGACAAAGTTCCTCCAATGAAGCAGGTACTTTTTCTATTTACAAAACACAACCCACACAAATTGTAATTTGCCGTGCAATATAAGGAACATGAACAGTGGGTGGATTATATATTTTGTAATGATTAGTCTATACATTTATTACCAATTAGAAAATGAACTAAATCCTAGGCACAGTAGGGTAGTATAACTGTTGGAACTGGCAGTAATTGTCCACATTATCCACCTGCTGGTGAGACGATTAGTTGACTCTGTTCCAAGGATGAGGTTATCTCTGCTGGAATGTACTGTGAAAACAGTGTAAAGCTGGGTGCACACATGGCTGGTAAAATAAATTCCTGTCAGATCCAGTGGCATTTGCCAATTATCGGCCATTTGTGTAGGGAAAAATTGGGTGACCAGCACTCGACAAATTAGCGCCATCGGCTAGAAATGGGGACCAATGAACGTTTTCCAATTCAGTCTCTCATCTGGTACAAATATGCAGGGTGTGTACCCAGTTTTGGGTTATTATTGTTGTTTTTTTTTTCTCAATCATTTCACATGTACTTGTATATGGGGAGGAGAAATAACTGTTGGTATGATCAGTGATTGTCATATTATGTCTTACATTGCTGATTAATAGCATTCATAGGTGGGTCAATGTTGGCTGAGAAACAATACAGGTGATATGGTTACATAGGATGTTTCTCACCATTTTAGAAGAATTTGCCACTGACGTTGATGTTACTGTTTGCAGGTTCATGTTGGAGGAAGCCTGGCAGCCCTTGGAGGAAAGCTCTACGTGTCTGGTGGTTATGACAACACGTTTGAGTTGTCAGATGTTGTTGAAGCTTTTGATCCAGAAACAAGGTTATGGAACATTGTGGGACGTCTTCCGCAGCCAACATTCTGGCATGGCAGTGTCAGCATATTTAGGCAATTTATGCCGCATACTCAGTACAATTTTGATGGGGTGCCTTTAGACAATGCTAACAATGACAGAAATGTCATCAACCTCAACAGGAGAAGACAGCACTTGCATAATCATAACATTAATGAATTACATCGGCGATAGAAACAGGAAAATGTTTCAAGGAAAGCATTTCGAGTAAATGTGCGGTAGACCCCAGTAAAGCTCTGTGTGAGTAAAACGGGTTAGGCATTGAAACCAGCACTAGGGATTGGCATTGAGATTCATTTCAGTGAATGAACTTCTTTTTCACACACCCTCATATTCCTCTTAAAGAATACACAGAAATGCATGTATGTGTACTCTATCGATTAAAGGTGTGAGAATAAATTCTGTATTTTTCTAATATATAAAAGATTTACCTAAAATACGCTTTCCCCTTTTTCAATGGTGATCAAATATTGTATTTTAGGGAGAGAACCTACTTGGTAGCTATATTGTATTTTAGGGAGAGAACCTAGCTCTTGTCCAAGACTAAATTGAAACTTTTTCTGTGTTTGTGTTTATATAGCACCTGTATGTGTACAATAGCTTATGTTTGCGAAATACATGCCCATGCCCTCAATGTTAATCTCATAGTATGCCTCAGTTACTACAGCACAGGTAATGATGGCACATCGTGTGGAGGGAAGCAGCACTGGTGTTGGATTGAATGGAGCTGGCTCTACATTTAGGTTGTATTGTGTGTAAAAATGCCAGTGTTCTGGACACATGCACTGGCCTCAGGGACATAAGGGACTATGGGCCATATTTATAAAGTGCGGTAATTTATCGATACCGCACGTTATCTATAATGTATGGCTGCGTTCATACAACGAACGTTCGGTCGTGGAATACCATGTGGTAGTCAACGACCGCATTGGTATTCCATGGGGATCATAAATCTACGATTGGTATTGTTAATTTACGATCGTAAATTTCCAATCGTAATCGGAAATTAACAATCGCTAAATCGATGGGAAATTGACAGTCAGTATAATGATCATTAAACCCGATCGTTAAAAGTGCAGTATCGCTAAAAAGCATGTCAACACCCACTATTCTGTTTTATTATGGCTCTTCTGAAATTGTATGTGAGTAGAGCTGGTAAGCTTGAGACAGAGAGAATTGGAGCAACACAATTGGCTGTCTGTGTATTAAATATTTGTTTATATCGGTATGGGCTAGTGACAGGTGTAAACTGTCATATGGAAATCTATATAATTTAAAGTTAGAATCCATCATCCATCATTTTACCAGTGTGCCTTGTTTCATTATATTTTGTGCAAAGTTCCTTGGCCATTTAGGGCTAGGCCACACTAATGCATTTTTCGCATGTTTGCACACGCAATTTTAAATAACAGAAATCATGGGAACGCAAATATTCCTGCTATTTCCGATGCACATGCAATTGCGCATGCATGTCCGTTTTGGTAACTCTTGCACATTTTTTTTCAGTAATAACAAGCGGAAATGGAAAAATAGTGAAATTGCATGCGCAAACGCGAGACAAGTTAGAAATTGCACACACAAAAAGCGTGCGTGCTTTGGTGTCTTAACCTAGTCAACACTAGACAGCAATACAGATTATATAATATGACACATTAAAGGAGAAGTAAATAAACTGCAAGTGGCTCCCAGAGTAAGGCTGAGGACACACTACAACGCACAAAAATTTTAAAGAGAAAACCCATGCGATTGTGCGAAAAAATGCTTGAACGCAAATGCGAACGGACGCACAATCGCATTTGCATAGGAAATCGCAGGAATGTTCGCGTTCCCGCAATTTCCATGTTAGCGAAAATCTCTGCCGCAAACGCGTGAAAAACGCGCCAGTGTGGCCTAGCCCTAAAGGGAACCAGAGACCCTTTGAAATGTATGGGACTAAGAACACTTAATACTTACGTTGTTTTGGAACATTAGAACTTTATAAACTGGGTTTCCTTTTAATATTTTCAATGTGTGGATTTCTATAACTAAGAACCATTAAAAAACACACTTGATGCTAATTTTCTGTTAGTAGTAGGTGTACCATGTTAGCTATTGATAAAAGCAGAGACATATTGGATATAAAGTAATACCATTTATTGGCTAACTAAAGTGACTGAAAATTAAAGCTTTCGAAGCACTTGGACTTCTTCTTTAGGCATTACTCAATACTTTAATGCACACTATTTTATACATACTAGAACAAAGGATTTCTGACATTATAATCTGTATAAAGTCTGTTCTTGTGTGTAAAAATAGTGTGCTTTACAAGATCCTGTATTGCATCTATATTTAGGAAAACAAACTGTACACTTGTTTGTAGTTTTCTTGTTATCGGCATAAGGCCTAGGTACACACAGTGTAGACTTTTAGCCAATTGCAGACAGATTCCATTGGAAGATTGTGTGGGTGGCCAGCAGCCATTGTCTCTCTATACTAAAATCTAGGAGCCAATAAAAATGTTTGGACATGGTCAATGTGGGTAGTTTCTTTTTTGGCAATACATACTGTAAATGGCTGATCTGACACAACATAATTGTCTTTCTTTTGGTAATGTGTGTACCCAGTTTTTGACCTCTTGTAAAATAGGATATGGATCCATTTACAGGGTGCCAGCTGTAGTTTCAATACAGCCTCTAATGACTTTGGGGGTTTTGTAGTTTGAGAGCAGATGGGACGCCATGTGGGGCACCCCTTGTCTAGATTATATTATTATTTTAAAGATAATTTAAGCCAAATGCGAGTTACATATATTTATTCTTGTTGAATATGCGTTAAATGAACTATATTTCTGCTGTGATCAAAAATAGATAACTTGCAAGGTATTTTATAGTTTGATTTGCAGCAGCTTAGCTGTTGGGCAGTTGGATTGGCCTCACTAGCTGTGAAGCAATCCTTTAATTGGAGCGCGTGATCCGCATTTTTTGCACAATCACATTTGCTCAGATTGCACGCGCGCATGTTTCCAGAGTGCTCGGACGCGCTACAGTGTGCCCTCGACCTAAACAATTAGTTAAATGGATCATCCAACCAAATTACAATAGAGAATTACATTTAAAAGTTTGAGGTAAATGGTAAATTGGTTACAAATAGGAGCAACATAAGGAAGCAGATTTCTGCTTCAATAAGGTGAGAAATGCTTTGCACAGAGCTGTTGTTTCTATAAATGTACCATGTTAATTCTGCACAATATTGAATATGTTACAGCATATGTGATATTAATTTGACATAATTTATCCTTTAACATAGACATCCCCCCCCTAAAAACTAAACAATGTGTTGTGCAGGGTCTACATAAAATCTTTACTATCCTGAAATACCAATAAAAAGCCAAAATAATCTACAGGGCTACAGCCATTTCAGCACATTTAATAAAGGTTATTTGTCGGTGGGTATGGTTTAACCTGGGACACTGAAAACAAGTGCTTCAGACCTTTGTTTCCCAGAAAAAGTGTGCTTTGTTGATACTACCTAGTAGAAAAAACAAGCAACCATAACTATATTTTATACTCAGTGTAAACAGGATTTAGCAAGTTTGCTCTTTTAAAATCCATATGCACAGTTTTAGTGCAGATAAAAAGTGCATTACTATACCTAATCTAATGTAGGTGCATTATTAATTAGTTCAGTATAGTATACATAAAAAATAGACATGAGTTTGCTATTTATCCTCAGTCCCTAAGGCTGAGGATAAATAGCTATTGGGCATGTGCGATATCCAGTGGGTACAGGAGGAGGAGCCAAGATGGCAGCCCCCATGATACAACTTTAAAACCACATATCTTCACTGTCATTGGGATGATGTCACACTGTATACAATGCAATGTGTACTTTATTTCTAGTTGTTTTTTCACTTTAGTTGTCCTTTTAAATGAGTGCTCCACTGGATCCTCTTTTGTGGATCTTTAAATAAGAATACACCCGCCCCCCCTAAAAAGGGTACTGGTCTTCAAATAAGAATACCCCTTCCTAAATAAGGATACCAGTCCTTAAATAAGAATTCAGATTCACCCAGGGTGAGGACCTGAAACCCTAGGATATTACTGCTTTTTGCAGAGGGAAAAGCAGGATTTTGGATGAATGTTTTGCCGATCTAAGGGGTGAGGGACTGGTGTTTTATGCTCTTACACTGGGTACATCCAAAGGGAGGGGATTAAGTTCCCGAACATTTTTGTCCAAATTAGGGACAGAGGTTGGGACTCTGAAATAATAAAGCCATCTGTAGTAATGCTTAGAGCATTTTCTGAAATAAAAGGTGCCATTCGAATCTAGTATTTTATCTATTTGCACTTATAGGACAGGTTGTCTGCAGAGATACAATGAAATTAGTGAGGAATTAAAATAAAATAGTAATACAGCAGTGGTATTTTTTAATGACTGTTGTTGAGTTATTAATGTACCCAACAGCTCCTGAAGTTTTCAGTACAAAGTTATCCATTGGGACTTCTTACCCGTTAAGTGACCTTTTAGTGAAACTGGAGAGCTCCTTTGATGAATAGAGACCTTTACAGTGGATATATTCAGATGTGTGGTAGCTTCTTGCCTGCTATTCTAGAAAAAGGACAACATGTTCTCTTGGAGCTGTATTGCATCTTATACCAGAAAATACAGCTGGAAAGTTTGTTTTTCTGCCATCAGTCGCAGGTTTTTGTTTTACCAATGCATGTTTTGATATTGTATATTCTAGATAGGTCCCTTAGGGCCATATTTATAAAGCCGTGATATCGCATTTTAGCGTTACCAGGGGTTAATCTACAATTAACCCCTGGTATATAGCCCTAAAAGTGAAATTACACTTCCCTATTTTGTTATCATTAGCGGATAGCAAAAGATGTTACTAAAGGCTTGTATTTAAATGTATTAAATGTATCTCATGTCAATTTTATTTAACCAGCATATGAAAGTAAAATACAACCATTATGTACCCATTTTATGAGCCTCCCCCCCCCCCCCCCCGCACAAAAAAAATTAAGCAGGTACCAAATATTTTAGTGATATACCTCACACTTTTAGAGACCATGGTCCTTTGCTTCCTTTCATAGTCAGTGACAAAGCCTTTAGTATATTGTATGGAGGTCACAGGCTAAAGAAAGGACCAAGGGATCTTTGGACCTTAAAACAGACATTGGACAAAGTAACATTTACATGTCAGGAGACTTAGTAGTATAGTATATTGATCATTTCTATACATTTTAACCATATTTTATAAATTCTATACAAAAAGCAACGATAAAACTATTTTGATTAATGAATGTGAAAGCAATTGCCTTTTCAAAATTGTTACCAAGAATATAATAAACACATTTAAAATGAGATGAAACCCGTATATAGTATGGAAATTGTGAGTGGAATTGGTCAGGTTGGGACAAAAGAACACAAGGCGCCACTAAGGTTAAGCACCACAACCTATACAGAACCCTGTAAAGTAAATAGAAGAGACTGATTTTTTTTTTTACATGGAGACTTAAGGCGAAATCTGTCTCTGGGCAAAATGTATTTCACATCAGTTCATTAATTTGTTATAAGTGTGTTTCAAGTGTCTGCCATCCTCACATATCTAAAAATATTATCTAGAATGATTGTAAACAAAGCATTATTTGTTTGTAAACTTAAAAGGCTAAATTGTTACAGTCTAACATCAATATCCTTTATAACAGATGCTTGTTTAGCTTAAAGGCCAAGGGGCATACTATTTAAAAGCATGGTATTGCAACATTGTGATACACCATTACCAACATTGGTGAAAATAAAGATACCAATCAGTATTTTACAGTCCTATAATACTAAACATGGTGCAAAATACAGATTTATCTACCATAGAATGCAGTTTTTACCAACTGTGCCGGTATTTTATGGCTTCTATCAGAATATTGCAACCACTACCGTAAACTTCTAATGCTAATTGGTAATTTCTGGCGCCATTCTAGTTCTCATAGAAACCCATGGTATCATTATTGAACAGCAGTGCAGGTTTATAAACAGCCCCAAAGGCTTTGATGCTGTGCACTTGTACACCAAACCAATAGGGGGTAGTATTCTCCATGTCAAGCAAACATATTTGAGCTGTTACAAACCACACTTTAATATTTTTGTTTGCATTACACTTTTGTTAAATGTTTTATTTTTTTGAATTTGTTATTTAACCATTGTATCTTTTGGAATGAAACCAAGTAATAAAGCAATGTGGGAAAACCTTTTTATTGGTGGGTATATGAAATATCTATTAAAATAAGTTGTGTGGTAAGGGACTGTGCAAATAAGTAGCATTGCTAATAGTGTGTAGAGGTTTATTTAGCAAGCGTTAAATGATAATAAAGGGAAAAATTATTTGGCAAAATGACCATTACGCACAGCAGGTCAGATACATGGATAAAAATGTGTTTTCCATTTATATACTTAATTTTTACAGTGTAGTTATACTTTTAACATTTATAGGTATGGGGCAGGAAGGTTGGAAATGAGTGTGCCAGCATGAAGAAAAGCGCTCTGTGCATGTCTGGTTCGTGCACTGGGCTTTCCTGTATTAAAGAACACTGTAATCAGGAAGAAGCCTGGCAGATGTAAAACTGGAAGTGCACATTTTTGTTCTGTTGTAACAGTTCGAGAGGGTGCACTATGCCTTTTAAATGTCTTTTTCAGTGGTGCATTTTCTTTCAGGCAGTGTAATCTTGCTGTATGTTCAGTAGTAAATCAATCGGAAATAAGATTATGAACTATTTTACCATTTTTTTTACATTTAATTACAAATAATTTACATTTTTATATTTAACATTTATCATGTTTCACAGTCATCAGATATAGCTGTTGCTGTTATAATAATAGAATGTTCCATATCTTCAGTTGGGAAGCCTTCCTCGGTGCATATTTGTTCTTCGGTTACAACTTCAGGCAATGTGCTGGAATTAATGGATTCAACAATGACCTCAATCTCGGCTGTGCCAACTTCAAGTTCATGGGGGCTTTGCAAGCCAACATCCACAGTCTTTTCATCCTCAATGATTAGATTACGAAGTTTTCTCTGGCGAGGACTGTAATTTTTTATGCGATTATGAATTTCCATATGGCGTCTTAAATGTGCCTTAAAAAAAGAGAAATTGATTATATAGTTCTACTCTATGATAACACTTAAAGGGAAATTACATATTTTGTTACATTGACTAACTTCTCCATTCTCTAGAGTGTTTTCTTGGTAAACTGTGTACCCATACTGCACAACATACCAAATTTAAATCCTACAATGTAAAGCAGAATGAGAATATTTCTAACAAATCATGTCCACCTCTTCCACATGTATTACCTTCAAGACCCGAACCACAAAGAGTGGTCCGAAAACAGGCCCCTTATACATAGGCACACCCCATATAGGCCGTCCACAAAAATTCATAGATTGCTTGGTTAGAATCCCATTAAGTGTCCCTTTTATTAAAGTGAACCCAAACTAAAGTGCACATGCATGATATAAATACCACATTTAATATATTATATAATAAATAACCAATCTAGAAAACACACTATAGTGAGCATTCAGGCGTCCCTGACTGCTGTCCTGGGTCCAATTAGCTGGGTTCCTAGAGTTCCCCAAGTCCGTCTCCAACACAGAAATACTGAAGGTGTACCAAACAAATAGTTTGAACATCAGCTGTATCCTCTAATCAGTGTCCAAGGACCGGGTAACTGTTCCACACTGCAACAATATAACTCAGTGACTCAATATGTATGAATCGATATAGATTGGAAACACACTCTTGCATGTATAAGGGGTCTGTTTTCGGGCCACTCTTTGTGGTTCGGGTCTTGTTGGTAATACACATGGTTTTTCCCTTAAGGCACCGCTATATTTTTAGCGTTCCCCAGTCCAGGTATTTAATATGGTTTATGCGCATCTCTTCCACATAACTTCAAACTTACCTACCCCACCTCACAATCTTTACTCACCTCCCTGCTGTTCCTGGACCGAGATACTCACCCTGTACTCAGCAGTAAGGGGAACAAGATTATAACATTTTGTAGAAGGAATGGACTTGCCAATTAACAAATTTTCCTTTATTGCCATTGCTAGTAAATGATAGGTTTATTCAACAATGTTTCCAACATGGATTCACAGCTGAGGCAGAATACTTCTACTTACCTGTCGAGTGAACTTATAACCACATTCTGTACATTCAAACTTTCTCACACCTTTGTGCCTTGCAACATGGACACGCAATTGATCAATAGCTGCAGAGAGAGGGAGAAAATCAAATTAATGGGAATAAGTCGTTTTGGGGGGGAAAAATTTATTCTTTAAAATGTGTAAATTACCAATGATCTTAAAGGGCAGATCCACCCTTTTAAAACATTTTTTAGATGTGGTAGGGCACCTTCCCACAGCCCCAACCGCATTATTAGATTTTCCAGAAAGTGCCCCGATAGTTCCTTACCTTACCTCTTTCCCCCGCCGTACAATCCCAGCCCTCTGCTTGCACTAAACTGCAAGCAGGGGGCAGGACCGGCAGCCACATCCCTGATTGGCTGAGAGGCAGCCAATCACGGACGTGGCTGCCAGCAGTTAAGAACACGGGGAAAGCGGTAAGGTAAGTAACTATTGGGGGAGTCTCTGGAAAATTTAATAATGTGGTTGAGGCTGGGGGAAGGCTAGCTACTAATGGGCAAAGGCTTTTAATGGTAGGGGGAGGGCATGCAAAACAGGAGGGAGGGGGGGGAGAGAGGAGGCAGAGTCCTATATCGCCTTTTTTACTTTGGAGGGGGGGGGTTACAGGAGAATCATATGGAGCTGGGATGTAAGGTAAGGATTTTATTACACTACAGATTGGGGCCAGTAGTTGGGGGGATTATAGTTTTGGGGGTGGACATGCCCTTCAATTGGTCAGAACTTTTTAAAGTGTCCATTAAATTACTATTTATTTTTCATCTTTACAGTTTTACCTTTAAATGTCTTGTTGCATATATGACAGTAATGAGGTCTTCCTTCCTGATGTCGGCTTGCTACATGCCTCTGAAGAGGAGTTTTGTCTGTAAATTTCTGACCACAAAATTCACAGCTGAATGGTCTTTCTCCTGTGTGTGTTCTATTGTGCTTATGCAGACTAGCTAAATAAGGAACAAAATACAATATTATTATTGCAGAAGCGAGTAGTGAACCAGATAGATTTTTTTTATTCCAAAGATGTAAGAAATAAAAGGATTCTATCGCTGATTCACTGATCTCATTAAAGAGCAGAATGTAATCAAGAACATGGTAAGCAACTTACATTCCTGTACTTACTAAGTCCAAAACACTGTCATAAAGGTTCAATAGGGTTACAAAGAAAGCAGAACATAAAATCAACACACACACATACCATCAAAATACATAAAAACACATTAAGGGTTCCGGTGCGTTTGCTAATGTGATTTCTCCGTTTGAGATACGAAATCGCATGCAATTGCGCATAAAAATGGTGATCGCATGTGATTGCGTATCGGAAATGCAATTGCAATATTAGCAATGTTAGTGTGGCCTAGCCCTCGGAGATTTAATAAAAGTTCATACCATTTAAAATGGTGCTAATATTTCCCCAACCACTCAGATCTTATTTAACTGCTAACATCTGATTGGTTGGGGCAAAATTTGCACCATTTGTAATGATAAGAACTTTTATTGAATAACCCCGATTGTATGTGAAGATGGCAGACACTGCCTGGGGCAGATAAGATTCTGTCCGATACAGAAAAGAATCCTAACTAACAGATGCCTGTGCTGAGAATTGGCACTGTATGCAACAGCAATAAATGTAATTAAATAGATGGTGAGAAATTAAAAAAAAAATAAGACAAGAAATTACAACAAAAGCTCTTTAAGCAAAGTCATGACAAGTGGTGACATGACAACAGGATATAATGCAATGCCAAAGGCTTAGATAAATCTGAGGAGTTTGTTCTTAATATTAAAAATAAAGACTTCCGGCTAAAGTGCTATATTTACAGCTGTGAAAAACACCATTTATTTTATACAAAAGAAAACCCTCAGTAACAAAGAAAGGCAGCCCAGATCATGTTAGTGTTTAATAGATACTTGCCCAGATCTGTGGGGAAGCACCAGTAAGTATCTAAGGTAAGAATCTTTTCAAAATTGGAAGGAAGCCACGCAGGGTGATGGAATGCTGCCATTATCTTTCCCAAAAGTTTAAAAAAGATTTATTTTTCCAACTTGACTACTATCTCACACAGATGAGAAATATATCGCTCATGAAATAGCATTGATAAATGCCCGGGTTGTGCCGGTCCAGAAAATCACAATTACTTGCTAATTATACTTTTTATACTACATACCTGAATACATTAATCGTACAAATGACAAAAGAACAGACCAGGGAGATGCCTGTTTTTATGCATTGAGGGTGCATTGAAGAACCTTGTACTGCCCATGTAAATAAACACTTCAACCTACCTTGGGTTCTGAATGTCTTGCCACACAGGTGGCACTGGAAGGGTTTTTCTCCAGTGTGAGTCTTGAGGTGCATGTTTAAATTGGTTTTCTGTGTGAATGCACGGTGACAAAATTCACATACAAACGGTCGTTCATTTCTAAAGCGGGAAAAAAATGTAATACCATTAGCAGGTTGTGATTATTGTGTGTAAGAGAAAATGTGCAGTCAACCTGCTAATATATAATACACATAAATCAAGACTGCAGTGGAGAATATGACAAAAATGATAAAGGAAGATGTACAGACAGTTGCAATCATTCTCGTTTGCCTTCACCTATCCAATGTCCCAGCTCTCTGCATACTGCCATTTCATCTAAACTCTGCACAATTGGGTACACTGGTAGCATGTGCTTCTTTTTTCGCACCACTAACCCGATACATAGCTGCAATAGGGTTGGCATGACAGGTCACATAGAAAAGAAGCTACGTGCAAATAGCAAGTCTCCGTTATTCCAACAAAAAACAGTCACAGACACCAAATTATTTTTCTGTCAAATTGTAAAGTAAAACCCCATAGCTCCCTGCATGCAAAGAATACATCTTTACACATTGGAATTTATAATTGTGAAAGCTGGGATACAGTCATCACAGCAGAAGTAATACTGGATCTGTTCAGAAGGAAGATGACTATATCCATTCTACAGTTGGAAACAATCTTCCCCTAAGCTCCGTCAAGATAAGCTATTGAGGCATTGTGTAACATCATCAGTGCAAATTTCCACATCCACACTATTTGCATATGCAGGAAACAATTGGCACAAGCCTGGGTCCCATCAGTAAAGAGATGACAATATCAATTTACACAACATAAGCAATACCCAGAAAGTAGATGAGTGTTCCATTTAAAGACTAAGCAAGAATCTTCAGAAAAGTAAAAGGCAGAAATCTCTCACCAAAATGGCTGCTATTAAAAAAGATTACAAACAGGAATGGTTTTACCATAGGGGCAAACTTAGCAATTGCCCAGAGCCCCAAAACCACAGACTTTGTAGAGGGCACCCTAACACCACGTTCTGCAGTATTCAAGTTGAAATCTAGCAAAAGATAGATTACCGAAGATGGGGTCAATGGAAAATTTTCCACCTTGCTCAATCTTTGTTTTTTTGATAAACCAATTGATATCGATCGGTCTATCAAAAACATGGGACACAGTCATCACTATTGAGTCAATTTGATTGCCATGCTTAAGACATCAAGATAAATTCAATGTTTGATCATCCAATCTGACCAACGTCTTTTAAGATCTTACTTTCCAACGTCTCTCCCATTTTGCACCAGCAAAGAAAAATTGGGCTACCGTATATACTCGAGTATAAGCCGAGGTTTTTAGGTTTAAAAATCAACCTAAAAACCTTGACTCGGCTTATACTCGAGTCAATAGAAAACTTACCTTGATTCCAGTTGCAGCCGCGATTCACGAAGGAAAGCCGGCAGTTCCCAGTAGTTCTTCGCGGGTGCGCGATGATGTCATCGCGCACGCCAGCGGGATGACGTCATCGCGCAGCCGCAAAGAACTACTGGGAACTGCACAGAGCGAGCGGCAGCCGGAGAAGAGCTGAAGACTGAAGACCGGCGGAGAGCTGAAGACTGAAGGATGAAGACTGAAGACTGGACAGATGAAGACTGGAGAGATGAAGACTGAAGACTGGAGAGATGAAGACTGGCCAGGTAAGGTAAGTGAACTGGGGGGGCTCTAGGGTGGCCATACAGTAGCACACTGGGGGGTGGCCATACAGTAGCACACTGGGGGGGCTCTAGGGTGGCCATACAGTAGCACCCAATACCTTTCTACTATAGGTGTTTGGAAACTACAACTCCCAGCAACGAAAGCATGCTGGGAGTTGTAGTTTCCAAACATCTACAGTGGAATGGTATTAGGCAACTATCTACCCTCGGCTTATACTCGAGTCAATCATGGGTTACCCATTTTGGAGGCAAAAATGGGTACCTCGGCTTATACTCGAGTCGGCTTATACTCGAGTATATACGGTATGTGGTTCTTCAGACATTACAGGAAATCATGAATGCCAGAAGGGGAGCTTGTATTGTATGGGCAGCTTTAGGTGCAGCTGTGAAAGGCACTTTATGTTCCCCCTCGCACAACACACCACCCATCCCTGACAAGATGAGAAGGGAACAGGCATGAAGAGGGACAATATGGAGAGCTCTCAGATGCAACAAAAGTGGCTATGTCCAAATAGGGCTATTAAAGCTTGTAAGTAAAATTAGAGGAAAATGAAAATGTATGTATGTATTTTATTATATTATATATATCGCTACATATTCCACATCGCTTTACAATTATTTACTAAATTCACATCAGGCCCTGCCCCGAAGTGCTTACAATCTAATCACTTTTATGTACATGTACAACCTATCAGTATGTCTTTATGATTGTGGGGGAAACCGGAGTGCCCGGAGGAAACCCACGCAAGCACGGGGAGAACATACAAACTCCTTGCAGATGTGTCCATGGGTGGAATCGAACTCAGGACCTCAGCGCTGCAAGGCATCAGTGCTAACCACTGAGCCACCGTGCTGCCCGGTACTTCATTGTTTTTTTTAATGCTTGTGTTGGTTATTTGCTATGACAAATATTAAGTGTTGGAAGCATAAAACAAATAACTACTGAATTCCCCAATATTACAAATGTAATCTTACCCTAACAGGCAAAATGTAAAGCTAGCAGCCAAGGGTATTCATTACACCAATAAAATAAAAATGTATATAGAGCCGTCAACTGCCCCAAACCACCTTCTACATGATTCCATAATACATTTACACAAATTAATCATGTGTGTGTTCTAAAGAATTAACTACAAATCACTATCTGTACCCACAAGAATTCACATTGCAGTGCAGATAGATATTTACTCCTGGTGACCTTTAGATGGTATTATATGGAAATATGAAATACCACATACAATTAAACCTATACAGGCTCATTTACCCATAACCGATATCACTCTGGGTAAATGCGGCTTTCACAATTCAATACTGAATCACGAGCGTCAGATGTATGGGTGATTTTTGCGTAAACCGCGCATCCGACGCCAATATGGGGTTAAAGTTGCGCTAACCGGCGGCGAACTGCTTAGCGTGACTTTAACTGCATATATTTGTTCAAGCGAGTCTGGGTAAATTGGCCCCTTAATGTTAAAGGAACATTTCTATTATTCACAGGGAGGTGAGAACGCTTATTCACACCTCCCTGTGAATAATATTTTGCTCAGGGGACCTGGAACTTACCTTCACTCCGATCCACTCGCAGCCGCTTCTTCACTGCACAGCTGTTCTCTCCCGATCGCTCGCTTTATCTTTTGTATTGGCGCGCATGCGCCTAAGATAGGACGCGCGGTCGGGACAGAGCGGCTGTCAGTGAAGGAGCGGCTGCGAGTGGAGCGGAGCGAAGGTAAGTTCCTGGTCCCCTGAGCAAAATATTATTCACAGGGAGGTGAGAATAAGCGTTCTCACCTCCCTGTGAATAATACAAATGGAGGGCAAAGACTGCAAATATTTCATTATATGGGTTTACAGTTCCTTTAAATATCTTTTGACCAGCACAATAGTCAGAGAACTGCACTAGAACCTAGGCTTTGCTGTATTGCTGACCTGTGCTTTGCTTTGATATGCATCTGTAACCCACTTCGACTGGATGCACGATGTCCACACTCCTCACATACAAACAACTTCTCCCCACGATGTTTGAAGGCCTCGTGCAATCGCAGTTCTGTTCGAGAGAAGAAACATTTTCCACATGTGGGGCACTGCAATGTAAATAAAATCCTGTTTATATTCTTTAATAATTGTTCTGCACAGCATTACCACTGTGAGACACTGTACCAAGTACAGGCAGAGAACCTGGGCATATTCCCTTTCAGATACACATACAGATCTCAATGAGTAGTTGCTGGTGCATCCTTCCAATATAACTACACTAAACAGATCCCAAACACTAAGAAGTATAGACAAAAATAGTTTAACAGTTAGGCAGACCTAAGAAGCAGAAACGGGCAATATCACATTATGCAGTATTTTAGGCCAGTACTAAATATTTTATTATATTAAACTATTGCAGTTTAGGGGGTGAATTACCTGTATATCATTTTTCACTTGAGGGCTGGACTTTAACTAATTTAATTTTAGAAATGCTTGTTTACTTCCCTATATTTCCTACAAGCTGAATTCCACATTTTATTTCTCCTTTAAGCGATACAAATGCCAACACCAGACAGGTTTTTACAGTAAGCTAGCATAAACACCATGTGCATATTTGCACAGTAGATCAGAAGATATTTACACACAAAAAAAGAATTTAAAAAAAAATGAACAGGCAAAATTACACGGCACTGGTAAGGCCTCATTTGGAATATGCAGTGCAGTTTTGGAATCCCATATACAAAAGGGACATCTTGGAAATGGAAGCAGTTCAGAGAAGGGCAACTAAAATAATAAAGGGAATGGAGGGGCTCGACTATGCAGGCAGATTAGACAAGTTAGGGCTGTTTACATTAGAGAAGTGACATTTGCGTGGGGATATGATCACTTTATACAAATATGGGCCATACAATGAACTCTCTGGTGCATTGTTCACTAATAGGCCATATCAGAGGACACGTGGAAATCCTTTAAGTTTCATCTTTAGATTAGGAAAGGTTTCTTTACAGTGAGAATGGTGAAAATGTGGAACTATCTTCCAGCAGATGTGGTAATGGCAAGTTCACTTAATAGCTTTAAAATTGCGCTAGATAAGCTTCTAAAACTAAGAAAAATTAAAAATTACTGGTATTAATACATAGACTGCAGGGATTTTTTCCCGATTGCCATTTGGCATCAGAAAGGAATTTTTGCCCTTTTTAGCTGGGGTCTTTTGCTTTCCTCTCAATCAACTGAGAGGAAAGGGTTAAAAAGGAGGGACTTGATGGATGGATGTCTTACTTCAACCTAAATTACTATGTTACTATATTACTATGCAGGATCGGGAAAGTTACCAAAATGTCTGATCAATTTTTTGATAATAAAATAGACTGGCAGAGCTGAAATACTGCTCAGTATTTTTTGCACTATCAACCAAAATATCAGTCCATGTATACCTAGCTTAAAACTACAACTTTGTTGAAGACAAGGTAACATTATTTCCGAACTCTGGAATCTTCCCCTTTATGATTTTAAAACTTTAGGATCTCTATGCTTGTGAAGGTTCTCATTCATCCAGGTCATGGTATATCTGTTGTATTCAATTAGATCAACTGGACTTGAAATGTCCAGTTGATCTAATTTCGCTAGTCACGTTTCTTTATGTGAAAATAAAGAAACCAAGCCTAAATAGAGGTGGGGGGGTTCGACACCAACTGTCTGCCATGTACAATGCTGTTTTAACACCTTACTCTGGGCGTTCCTATAACACCTCTTAGACACTATCCAATCACACCCTTAACACCTGGCTGTGATATGCTAATTGGGATTTTCCAGGGTACATAATTGCCACAGATTCTTGTACAAGTCATTCTGAATTGAGAAAGCCAGTCGGATGACTAGCGAAACGTCTTCAAGAACTACATTTCAAGTCCAGTTTTTAGGATCTCTAATATTCTCATTATAGCACAAACCACATTTTTATTGCTTGATTTTATTTTATTTTGGTATACTTTAGGAGTCAGTCAATTATGCAAGTCAAATGACTGTGAACATGGCTGGCAAAGTGCCTCAATTTGGGTCAAGAGGTTGGTGATGTAATCAGTCTAGGTTTGGTCAGTTCTCCTCACCAGACCTGGTGAAAAATTTCTGCTGGCACATAAAAAAAAAAATCACAAATAAGAGCAAAATACATTGATGCAGCATTCAAGACCCCGGCATTCACTAGCTGTCTTGTCAGTGGTAAATACCACTGGACTTCAGTAAGATAAAGAACAGCTCTGAAATTCTTGGTGCACCAGATGCTTTAAGTCTTATGTAGACATTTAGAGGGCAATGTACAGAGCCACAAATTGGCAATTATAGTCTTAAAAATGTGTTAAATTGTACGGCGGGGTGCAAAGAGCTGCACAACTGTCACAGCCGATGTACCTAGCCAATTGTAGCCATTTTGTTAAGCCAAATAGCTGGCAATAAAGGCTCGGAAAGTGGTAACATCATAGACATTTAAAATAGGTACATTGTCCTGTTAAAGTTCTATGGTAAATTCCAAAACAAACCAAAAATCAATTTTTGTGACATTCTTGTACTGTAAGATAAAAGGATGTAATGATTGCTATAAATACTGGTAATCAGATGACAGAGACACTGCTTACAGCATGGGGTTTTGGTGCTCCATGCATCTTGATATTGTGATTTTGTAGATTCTTTTTCTTCATGAATTGCTGAGGACAGGATAAGCACTGAAAAAAAAACATCACACGTGGAATATTAAGAAACGCTAAAGCACTAAATCACCATTATTGAATAGCATGAAAACTAAAGGAAAGAGCTGACAGACAAGGCCAGGCACTGCTGGACAGTAAAGGCTAGCAGGTAAAATGGGACAGAACTTGAGGTTACCACCTATGCTTGACTTGATGTATCTTTATCTAAAAATAAAAAAGCATTACTATTCTGCATAAATTACGCATTAGTTCAATGGAAAGCATTAAAATTAACACTTAAAACATGCACACACAAAGTGCTTTATTGTGCAGCACAAACTAACTACAGGTTATTGTGAATAGCTCTCTAGCACCACCTAACTGCAGGTTATTGTGAATAGCTCTCTAGCACCACCTGATGACTTACTACTGGTTTACAGATAATTTTAGCTGTAAAATTCACTAGACCTGTAGTATAATGACAGCCATCAATCCTATAGGTAAAAGAATTCCTTAGAAATGTCTTGATACGCGCTTCACATTGCAAACATGAGACCTACGTTCAACACAGACGATGCAGAAACAGGTCTGTAACTAGTGCTCTGGTTTTGCATTTAGCTCCTGGAAAGCTGTTAAAGCTTATTAGAACATGCAGCATTTCCTTAAATGGTGCCAGTACTCACTCAACTTTACATTATCTAAAACTAAAATTTGGGATAAGTAAAATTGTGATACATATTTATCTGTGCTTGTTCAGTCATTAAATTATTAAGGTGAAGTTCAGTGAAAAATATCATTATGTTTCAAAGATAAATACAAACTTACTTTGTAAGGCATTTCCCCTGTGTGTGAAACCATATGCACCCTTAACTCCAACCTCTTTTTAAAGGTCTGTTTACACAAGGTGCATGAAAAAACCTGAAAATAAAAATAAGACAATTAATGTACTTTTTCAGTTTAAGTAATAAGTAATAATTATGTAATAACAATTAAAACATATCTGATTCTATGCCAAGAACTATTTGACCAGGAAAACGTTCTCCCTTATTTTCCTTGTTCCATTCCTTCTTGTTGACCCTTAAAGGAGAACTAAAGTCTTCAGACAACATTGTCCCAATAGAAAGAGCACATTCACAAAGATACAAAAAGCCGTCTCATCTCTTCATTTGCTGTGGATGATGGGTAATTTAGGAAAATAACCTGTGGGAAACTAGGGGTCAGCTCCCATAATTCAGCTCATCTGGGTACACCCAGTTATACACTTCACCAGAAGCTTCAGCTTTGTTTCCTAGAAGCTGACAATTATGTTACAGCTCAGAGATCCTCCCTCCTTCCGGCACAAAAACTGCACTTAAATATGTGTTCTTTGTAAACACATTACAAATGCTCCTGTCCCTAACAATGATAATTGCCTTTGCTTTTCATACAAAAGAAAAAATTAATCTTTGCAGTTTATTTCTTTGCTATTGTGAATGTAAGAAACAGGATATTAACTTTTCAGTAAAAAAAATAAAAGTGTGGGGAATCGAACCTGCAACCTTCTATACTGTGTCTTGCTAAAAAGAAAGCTTTCTACCTCTATGCCACAAGAGCTAAAAGGGGGATATCAGTAAATGTAGAATTTTTATCTGTTGTTAAAAACATAATAACAAAAAAAGATAAGCCTGGGCAATTGAACCTGTGTCCTAATGGGCTGTTTGTTTCCAAACCCAGCACTTTAGCAGCGCGCCACCACTGCAGATAGATTTACATTTGAGTCAGTAAAATCACTTCATTATATTGCAGCAGTCTATGTTGCATTGATTCAAAAGTAAACTAGGTGATTTGAACTTGTAACTTCTTGGGCTATATGTTCCTAAAAACATGGGGGGTTATTCAATAAAGGTTCTTATCGTTTAAAATGGTGCTAAATTTGCCCCAACCAATCAGATCTTATTTAACATTTGAAAGCTAACATCTGATTGGTTGGGGCAAATTTAGCACCATTTTAAACGATAAGAACTTTTATTGAATCTCCCTGATGGTATTTACATGATGCGCCATCAGCAACAAATACTGGTACATTCAGAAACTTTAGCGGAGATTCAATAAGGAATAGCCGCGTTACTTACCGTAGCCCGATAACGCCATACAATAACAGTAAATGAGATTACGTCAGGTATTGCATTGCCGGGTCGGGATAAGGTAAGTAATGCAACTTTAAAGCCTACCACACAGTACCGTTAAGTTTTGCGCTACCAAGTAGGTAGAGCTTTTGGATTGCTAGCACAGTGCTATTTCCAAAAACATTTGGAAATGTCGCTGTGCTCTAAAAAAATTTCTTCAGGTTAACGTGGGTTTTAGAAGGATTTGGGCCATATTAAATCTCCCCCTTTATCTTTCACTAGAAACTTTGTGCATAGAGATAGAATCCTGGAGTCAAGGGGCGTGGCTCTTTGAAGCCAACATGGGCTGAGTTGTACTGGTGTTCTGGGGAGAAAAGCTTTCACATTAGGATTTAAATTTATTTAGTTCTCCTACTGCAGATATTAAAGATAAAACCAGCTAAAACTTTTGGGGTTTAGTGGTTTTAAAGGGATGTCATTTTTGTTAATCATGTATACCATAGATTTCAACAGATATAAATATTCTAAAGGGGCTCTGGTGGTCCAGTGCAGACCTTGTCCAATGGTCTTGCAGGCTCTGGAGACAATCTACCACATACAGACCTTTAATGTAGCTAGATCAGTCAATGCACAATTTTCATCTGGCTGCATAAAAAGTGTAGGCCTGTTGATAGTGATAAAAAAATCCATTTCTTCAAGACTGAGTTTTATGAAGCGCCAATATATGCAGAAGTCTGTGTGTTTTGTGTTATTGGATGAACAGAGGTTTGTAACTAATTTTCAGCAGCCTCTGTGATTAAATGTAGAATAAATAAAACACAAGCAAGACACTGCTTTAATAAATGTCGGTTGGTTAAAAATAACACTACGAGAAAATAATAGGTTCACAGGTTTAAAGTACAGCTGTTTTATCCCTTTAAAACAGAAAACATTTAAACTCCATAACTACATAGCTGCACAGAAAGCACCGAAATATGAATTATACATCAGCATTTATTACTTTGAAAGAACATTAGTAATATGTAATAACACTTATTACTACCTAAAGTACATTTTCGATAGTCACATCTAAATACACTCTGTGACATAAAACGGACAATATATTTTGCTAAGATTAGGCAATCAACAGAAGCATAAGTTTAACACTACAAAGAATTGAATGTATAAAAAGCGGTAAGCTACAGCAATACATTTAAAAGTACTGATCTTTATAAGCAGATACACTGAGCACTATACATATTTGCCATCATATCTTTTTATTAAACACATTCAGGTAGGTGTAATAAAAGTTCTGCAGGGAGATTCAATAAAAGTTCTTATCGCTTAAAATGGTGCTAATTTTGCCCCAACCAATCAGATCTTATTTAACATTTGAAAGCTAACATCTGATTAGCACCATTTTAAACGATAAGAACTTTAATTCAATAACCCTACTTATCTTTAAAAATGGTGTTAATTTTGCCCTAACCAATCAGATGTTAGCTTGCATATGTTAAATAAGATCTGATTGGTTGGGGCAAAATTAGCACTAACTTTTATTACATCTCCCTGAATGTCTGTAATTACTATTTTTGTAGTGTAAAATAAATTAACAAGCTCACTTTCCCATATATTTAAGTCCCCTTTCTAGCACACGGATGCCTATGGGATTAGTTAATGAAGAATCTAGCGGCACACACTAGATAGTGTGTTTAAGACCCAAAAATGATGTAAAAAATCTGAACAAGACAGAGGGACAAGGCTGAAGGGATTCACTTATTCATCGGGGTAGAACAAAGCTAATGGGCTCTGGATACACTAGTCCTGTAAAAAGAAACTTTTTACCAAACAAATATAAAACCCAAACATCATATATCACATGAGCAATGTCTATTTGCTAACAGATATTACCATCCTCTGGCAGTAAAAGGTGCTTAATATTTACCTGCTCAGTCCTGTTAACGCAGTTCCGAGCTTCATGCTCTAGAAGGTTATCCTTCCTGAAATAACGTTTCCCACATTTAAGGCACTGAAATGGCCTCTCCCCTGTGTGTTTCCTGTCAGGATAGATTTAAAAACATTTACAGATGGTAAACAAAACCTTCCAAACCCTTGAGCATGCCCAATGCTGTAACTGTCACAGACTCAGACAGCCAGGACAAAAAAGTGTAACTTAAAGGGCATGTCCACCCCTTTTCCCAAATTTTGCCATATAGTAGGGCTAGCGGTTGGGGCTGGGGGAACTAGCTCTAATACTTGGCAAAGTGGATTTACACTAGGGGGAGAGATTGAGTGAAGGGCTGCTCTGAGCAAGCCAAAAACTTTTGAGAGGACATCTCAGAGGCGGAAGCAATTTCCCTGGTGGTCAGTTTTCTGGACTTTGGAGGGACTTTAATGGAGAACCATTTGGAGCTGGGATGTAAGGTAAGGATTTTTATGCACTACAGAGTGGGGCCAGTAGTAGGGGAAATGATAGTTTTGGGGGTGGACATGCCCTTGAAAGGGCATGTCCACCGTAAATATAACTTTTTTATATATTGTAAATGGCCCCTGCCCACCTGCCAGTTTCTTAAAGCCCTTCGCTCAAGCAGTGCACTTAACTGGCTCCCTACTTGCCCAGAATTTGCCGCATCTGTGATTGGCTGATAGGAACGAAGGGGTCTCAGTACAGTTCTGATAATTTTTTTAAAGAAATAACTCAGTGGTTAGGGGTGGGTAGGAAGCATCTACAATATATAAAAATGATTTAACGCTAGATGGAATGGTAGCAATGGATGGATCCAGATGATGGGATTGAGAGTGGACGGTTCCCCTGCACATGTCACACTACCTCCAGAGGCTACAGAAGAGGCAGAAAAATTTTGGCAGGAAGACAGCTCCTACTGTCCACTTTCCTGGACTTTGGACAGACACAGCAGGAGAACCACAAGGAGCCAATATGTAAAGTAAGGATTTTTTTAAAACTACACAGTGGGGCCAGTAGTGGGTTAAATTTTAATTTTGGGGTGGACATTCCTTTAAAGATCCAGAGAAGCTAGTGACATCCTCCTAGGCACATTTCCAAATAGGTAAAGCATTCCCTACAGTGAAAATCATTCTGTAAATATTTCATTAAATAACATTCAGAATAGGAATATACATGGAATTTCAATCTGGCTTTGATACTACATACCTGTTATGCACTTTCAGGTAATACTTGCTGAGAAAGGTTTTGTGACATGTGGTGCATTCCACAGGTCCAATAGAACTTCCTTTGTTTCTCGTATTTTCATTATTTAATGTGTTAACGTTTAGAACAATTTCAGAATTTGAAACACTCTTCTTAGTCACACAAGTTCCATGAACTGTGGTCACTGTTGCTTGATCTGGGATATAGTCTTCATCTAGATCATCATGAACATATGAACCATCTTCTGTTATAATATCATGTACCTGGCCAACTTCCAAATCCCACTTAAATAAAAAAAATATTGTTAGCAATGGTAGGGCCTCTTTTTCACTGCAATAAAAGATAAAGTTAGTCAATATATTAATATAAATCCGGGTTTGACAAACACCAGGAGCCAGGTGGGTAGTGGAATATAGACACGATGGCTAACTTTACAAGCATATTAATAATGATACTGGCTACCTAAAAAGGCTAGACTGGAGTTGGTTTATAAAAAGGCCTCTGTCTAAAGTAAATACTAATATTAAAATAAACTCTCCTTTTAAGTTTCTTATAAGCTGCTAGTTAGTGATTTAAACCATTTTAAGTTTTTGTTGTTAGACCTCTTGTCAAATATCTTATTGAGGATAGGCAGATGTTCCCTTAAAGGATAATCATCGCGTATAAAGTTTTTTTTAAGAAAACAGTTAAACTGAGTTTAAACTGTTACTTGGGACAGGGATATAGGACTGGTAATTCCTACCTCCCAATATTTTTTCTGTGAGGAGCACTAGTCCAAAGAAAACAAATTCTGCCAGTTTTCTTCCCGGCTTCAGCACTATCTTTAAAACAGGAATAGTCCAGGACTAACCTGGCAAATGAAAACTGTTAGTGCTGTAGCTCCTTAACAAAATTATGTGAGGTAGGAATAATCAATCCAACCTCCCTGCCCCAGGTACTTTCCATTTTTAAACAGTATTATCC
Source organism: Hymenochirus boettgeri (assembly GCA_019447015.1). Lineage (NCBI taxonomy): Eukaryota > Metazoa > Chordata > Amphibia > Anura > Pipidae > Hymenochirus > Hymenochirus boettgeri. The sequence continues at coordinate 182,574,428 of CM033475.1, read as the reverse complement.
TTTAATAGTAGGCAATTATATAGAATGCTCAGACGATGCAATTTGTATTTTAAATAAGGGAAAATTATAAGAAGAATTTAGTCTTCAAAAGATAAAAAAAAAAAAGCCCTACGATATTCCTGCCTTTCGATTACTTTTCTCTCCCCACAACGTTTTTCTTCCATCACACATTGTTGGGCTGTGTTCTCCCAAAAGTTTAATTTCTTGCACATGCGTAAACTGCCTGGATGTGCTCAGAACAGGATATTCAGGCATCATTTAAAGGTGGTAGGCATGTTCCAGGAGTGTGACATCACAAACGAGTACTGTGTACAACGAGAACAAATAACGTGAATGTTCAGGATAGAGCTGGTCAAGATGGAAGATGCAAATTAGGTCCCAAACCCTAAAAAAAGCACAGGTGTAGGCTTTTAAGGGGATGGGCCATCCATGAACAGACTTTTTTACAGGTAAGTACTTCAGGTATTGACAATATTGAGCACAGCTAATAAAGTACAGTTATGAACTACAACATTCATTATAGAACCTAAAATGTACCGTTATACATTCTCCATCATTCTGGTCACTTCTTTGCCCTCTTCTTTGCCTTTTAAAGTCCTTAGGTTCTTGATCATTTCCTAAGACATCTGTCTTTTTGAGAATTACAGATGGAACAAGTAAGCTCTCTTCATATTCCTGCAGCACAGAGATAGTCCTGTCCTGTTCGTGACTTTGTGCAGTTAGAATTACTGGGATTGGGTCGTTTGTTAATTCAGAAATACCTTTTAATGCCTTTTCTCCTTCTTTCTCATTAAATTCCAATGAATGATCTTTTAGAGATTCTACTATGCTGGGTTCCAGACTGCATTCTTCATTTTGGTTACCAGATACCACATTTGTAGATTGAAACTTTTTACACACTTCAACTGCTTCATATATTCCAAGCTCATTTGAAGCAAGGAGGACCTTCTGGATATTGTTTTGTGAAAGAGACAGCTCTCCAGTGTATAGAAAGTCAAGCATAAGTCCAATTACTTCAGCAAAGCTTTCATGTAAGATAATGTTCGTGGGAGTTCCATCACCATAAAGACTTTGGAAAAAAGGACTACTACAAGCTAAGATGCTCCAATGAGCTTTGAAATTAACATTGCCAACAACCAATGTAGCATCGCAGTATCTTCCTTCTTCCCTCTGTTTGTTAAGGGCATTGAGCACTTTTATACTGTGTTGGACAAACACATTGTCCATTGCCTGCAAAAGAAAGAGAAAAAGATTTAAAATAATGAAATGTTCACATTAGCAGTTTGAAATGAAATATATTAATATAAACACAAGCATATAACTAGTTGACCCAATTCACCTACAATGTTTGAAAAAATGTATCATAATCTACTACAGATTTATTTAACTTGCAAATACCAATTTCATTTAAATGTTACCAACCTTTCTACCCAAACCGCATACTATATGGATAACGGTCATAATAGTGAATTAACGACACTTAAAGGGTATGTCCACCCTTGAAATAAATTTTTGCTATAACAATCCCCCTGTCCCCCCAGCCCCAACCGCTATATTTATTTTATTAGAAAGTTCCCCAAACTTTACTTACCTCCCCTCTTTCCTCCGCCACGCTGCCGGCCCTCTGCTTGCGAGAAAATGCAAGCAGAGGGGCAGGACCGGCAGTCGCATCTTTGATTGGCTGAGCTGCAGCCAATCACGGACGCGGCTGCCAGTCATTCAGTGCGGCAGAGGAAAGAGGGGAGGTAAGTAATGTTTGGGGCACTTTCTAATAAAATAAACATAGCGGTTGGGGTTGGGGGGACAGGGGGATTATTATAGCAAAAGGGTTTTACACTAGGGGGAGGGAATCCTAATTGGGAGGGAGAGGGAGGGGAGAAGGGCTGCAGTACGCATGCCAAACTTCTCCCGGAGGCCACATAGGAGGCAGAGTCCTATATGGACTCTGCTATCCTCCTGGTGGGCAGTTTTTGGGACTTTGGGGGGGGGGGCCTACAGGAGAACCAGATGGAGCTGGGATGTGAGGTAAGGATTAAACTACACTACACAATGGGGCCAGTAGTGGGGGGGATTATAGTTTTGGGGGTGGACATGCCCTTTAACATACATTTTCCAGATACCTGCCCATCTGCTCATTGGCTGACTGATCCTGACAACATCAGGTAGCCTACATCTGATGAAACATCTACTGTTACAACCTGAGCACCAGACACTGTGCCTAGAAAAGATATTTTGGCCAGAACCCGATCAATCTTTTACAAAACTTATGATTAGACATGACATAAGAGAAAATCTTTGTACGCCTGTGTATTCATTCTATGACTGGCTTTTAAATATGGAACAAAACTCTAGATCTGGAGATTTTTTTAATTTAACCAAACTGTTTTTACATTTATAAATGGCTGGAAAATGGCAGCTAAAAATAAACTTGCCATGCTTAGCATTGATTCAAACAATATAGTGTGGGGTGGAAGCAGTATTGCATTTGCAACATTTATTTTTATCTCAGACACACAGACAAGAGAATTAATAAGCAATGTGTCTCTCTGTTGTTAGTCACAACGCATTATCTAGGACCGGGAACAAAATAATGTAAGAAAATTCGTTGTGACCTGACATTACTATCGATTTGGCTTTCAAGTCATGTTGGGCAAATGTATGGCCAGCATAATAAAGGCTTAGAGATATATCATTACTTACTGTATTGTGCATCCATGTAGTCAGAATAATGTCGGAAGCTAAAAAAAGTTTAGTGAAAATGCAGGTAAATTCATCAGACACAGTAATAATAAACCTCGAGGATGCAATAATTTAATTTCCCTTCATAAATAAAGAGCTACTTTGTCCTTTATGAATCAATCACAAAGCATGCATATTTTATAAATGTCAACTCCGAGTTAGACAATTTCAGTCCAGTCACAGAGCATACAGTTGGACCCAAAAGCTTTGTTAGATTTAGCAGCAAAAATAAAGATGGTTACCCCCAGTGGAAGAATTCACAAGTACGACTCTGTTATCAAAGGTCTGAGCAACATAAAAGTTGCCTCCACAACATGCATATATTTAATTATTTAGAGCCTAGGTCTTTGTTAGGCCAAATATAAGGAAATCTACTTTCTGAATAAAATGTGCAGCAAGCAATTCTCCTAGAAATGCTACGGTACTTGCAAACAAAGTGTATACTATAGAGCACATCAGGTTGTCATCACAATGTTTCCGCTTGCTTATACTAATATTTAAAATAATATTCTAATATGATGAGTGGACTACAGAAAAAATGACAAGTCTCAGAGAATAAATGTATTTATTTTCAGCCACAGGAAGTGCACAATGCCTAATAATATGGACTTAATATTTGTTTTTGTCTAGTTGCCCTTTAAAATTTGAGAAAATACCAGTTGTTTTCTGCACACCAGTTGGACACCATTTCACACTTCCTAATCATTTTGATATGGTCCACACAATATTAATACTTTAAGGACATTTCTAAAAGAACAGGAAAACCTTTGAAATTTGAGTGATCCTTTTATTTAACACTAAACAAACGGGTCTAAATAAGGACATGGGATTCATTAGCCACTATCATAAATATGTTTGATCCAACCACTATTATTCATTACGTTATTCGTATGGCGGCTCAGTGGTTAGCACTGATGCCTTGCAGTGCTGAGGTCCTGAGTTCGATTCCACCCTTGGACACATCTGCAAGGAGTTTGTATGTTCTTCCCCTGCTTGCGTGGGTTTCCTCCGGGCACTCCGGTTTCCCCCCACAATCATAAAGACATAATGATAGGTTGTATGTGTACATAAAGTGATTAGATTGTAAGCTCTTCGGGGCAGGCCCTTATGTGAATTGAGTAAATAATTGTAAAGTGCTGCAGAATGTGTAGCGCTATATAATAAAATACATACATACATTACACCAAATGTCTCCATAACCAGAGTAATCAATACAATTCCACAATGCCCTACAGTCATCAGCTGATCAAGAAACCAAAAATAAGTGAAGCCAAACCTTGGTGGCAAGATGAATGTAAATAAAACCCATTAACCCTATAACAGTTTATGTAGGAGACTGAGATAAATAACAATGAAAACAAATGTCAGATATCTCCCTGGTCCCATAATAGGGCAAAAGTTTGCCTGAGCTCTCAGTCTGCACCAACCAATCAGATGTTAGCTATTTACAGGTCTGCTGCAGTTAGATCACTTTCGATTGGTTGTTGATGTAAATTTATAGCACAGGCAAACTCAGCCCCATTGGATGCTTTACTATTGCTATAACAGCCTCCCACAGCCCATTTCCAGCACAGCGATGAATGAACAAAATGAACCGTACTTACCTCTAATAAACAATACCCTGAAAACACTGATGTACCGAGAACACTGCTCTCTACAAGGACCGCCCCTGTTTTCCAACACGCCCAGTCACGCTGTTTCCGGCTGTGAGGTATCGCGAGAAATACTATTTAAACCCGTGAACTCAGGAGAGGGAGATTTAACCTGCATTTGGCACCCTCTAGTGGTCAGGGAACGGAAGTTACATTACATGTGATGTTAACGAGGGCGAGAAGCGAGAAATCAATGCAATCTATCAGTGTTATATCCTGATAGCACCTCCCAATATGGTTATGGGCTGCTCTCATGTGCAGTTACCTGGTCCTATGTTGTGTAATGGGACAATAGAAGAATATTTATTAAATTATTATTATTATTATTACATTATTATATTGTTATATTATTATTATATTGGTATTATTACATTATTATTATTACATTATTATTAGTATTATTATATTAGTATTATATTATTAGAACTATTAGTAGTGTTTTATTAATGTTATAACTATATTATTATTATTAGTATTAGTATTATTAAATTATTATATTAGTATTATATTATTAGAATTTATTATAGTTGTATTGTTGTTATTATTGTTATAATATTATATTATTAAATTATTGTTATTATTTTTCATTTTATAGTAGTATGGACAATATATATATATATATATATTTCATTTTTTAAATTAAATTATTATTAATATATATAAATGATTATTGTTGTTATTATTTTTATTATTGTTACTATTATTATTGATATTTTTATAACTGTTATAATTGTTCTTATTATCATTCATTTTATAGTGGTATGGACAATATATATATATATAATACAAGCATTGTGGAAGCACTCCAATTAGGCTAATTTACAACTACATTTTGCGGAAGTGCTACTGATCTGGTCAAACATTTATACAAACATAGAAAAGATAATAAATGCACATTTCTAGGCCCCATACAATATGATATTATCTGCAAGAAAAGATAATAAATGCACATTTCTAGTAGGCCCCATACAATATCATATTATCTGCACACTGGCATACATTATAAACAAAGGGGTTTTAGTATACATTACTGTGATCACATGAATATAAAGCCTTCCAACCATGTCAAGGTAACCCCAGTCTGGAAGGTCCTAATTTATATATATAAATCACACATTCATCCAAAGAAACAGAAAACTGCTAAAACTTAAATTCAGAGCCAAAGGGACAGTAAAAGTGGGTACACACAGTAACAATCTGTCAAAGATGACAGACAGAATCTGCAAGATGGGAGTATACACAATCATGATCGTTCTACCTATATAAAGTATATATAAAGTATAGGGAGAACGTTAGTGACTGCCATACTCCCTATATAAAGTATATATAAAGTATAGGGAGAACGTTAGTGACAGCCATACTCCCTATATAAAGTATGTATAAAGTATAGGGAGAACGTTAGTGACCGCCATACTCCCTATATAAAGTATATACAAAGTATAGGGAGGACGTTAGTGACCGCCATACTCCCTATATAAAGTATGTGTAAAGTATAGGGAGAACGTTAGTGACCGCCATACTCCCTCTATTAAGTATGGTAAAGTATAGGGAACGTTAGTGACCGCCATACTCCCTATATAAGTAGTGTAAAGTATAGGGAGAACGTTAGTGACCGCCATACTCCCTATATAAAGTATGTATAAAGTATAGGAGAACGTTAGTGACCGCCATACTCCTATATAAAGTATGTATAAAGTATAGGGAGAACGTTAGTGACCGCCATACTCCTATATAAAGTATGTATAAAGTATAGGGAGAACGTTAGTGACCGCCAACTCCCTATATAAAGTATGTATAAAGTATAGGGAGAACGTTGTGACCGCCATACTCCCATATAAAGTAGTATAAAGTATAGGGAGAACGGTAGTGACCGCCATACTCCCTATATAAGTATGTATAAAGTATAGGGAGAACGTTAGTGACCGCCATACTCCCTATATAAAGTAGGTATAAAGTATAGGGAGAACGTTAGTGACCGCCATACTCCCATATAAAGAGGTATAAAATAGTATGGTTATACAGTATAGGGAGAACGTTAGTGACCGCCATACTCCCTATATAAAGTATGTATAAAGTATAGGGAGAACGTTAGTGACCGCCATACTCCCTATATTAAGTATGTGTAAAGTATAGGGAGAACGTTAGTGGACCGCCATACTCCCTATATAAGTAGTGTAAAGTATAGGGAGAACGTTAGTGACCGCCATACTCCCTATATAAAGTATGTATAAAGTATAGGAGAACGTTAGTGACCGCCATACTCCCTATATAAAGTTGTATAAAGTATAGGGGAACGGAGTGACCGCCATACTCCCTATATAAAGTATGTATAAAGTATAGGGAGAACGTTAGTGACCGCCATACTCCCTATATAAAGTATGTATAAAGTATAGGGAGAACGTTAGTGACCGCCAACCCTATATAAAGTATGTATAAAGTATAGGGAGAACGTTAGTGACCGCCATACTCCCTATATAAAGTATGTATAAAGTATAGGGAGACGTTAGTGACCGCCATACTCCCTATATAAAGTAGGATAAAGTATAGGGAGAACGGTAGTGACCGCCATACTCCCATATATAAAGTAGTATAAAGTATAGGGAGAACGTTAGTGACCGCCATACTCCCTATATAAAGTATGTATAAAAGTATAGGGAGAACGTTAGTGACCGCCCTACCCCTATATAAGTATTATAAGTATAGGAGAGAACGTTAGTGACCGCCATACTCCCTATATAAAGTATATATAAGTATAGGGAGAACGTTAGTGACCGCCATACTCCCTATATAAAGTAGGTATAAAGTATAGGGAGAACGTTAGTGACCGCCATACTCCCTATATAAAGTATGTATAAAGTATAGGGAGAACGTTAGTGACCGCCATACTCCCTATATAAAGTATGTATAAAGTATAGGGAGAACGTTAGTGACCGCCATACTCCCTATATAAAGGATGTATAAAGTATAGGGAGAACGTTAGTGACCGCCATACTCCCTATATAAAGTAGTATAAAGTATAGGGAGAACGTTAGTGACCGCCATACTCCCTATATAAAGTAGTATAAAGTATAGGGAGAACGTGTGACCGCCATAATCCCTATATAAAGTAGTATAAAGTATAGGGAGAACGTTAGTGACCGCCATACTCCCTATATAAAGTATGATAAAGTATAGGGGAAACGTTAGTGACCGCCATACTCCCTATATAAAGTATATATAAAGTATAGGGAGAACGTTAGTGACCGCCATACTCCCTATATAAAGTATATATAAGTATAGAGAGAACGTTAGTGACCGCCACATCCCTATATAAAGTATATATAAAGTATAGGGAGAACGTTAGTGACCGCCATACTCCCTATATAAAGTATATATAAAGTATAGGGAGAACGTTAGTGACCGCCATACTCCCTATATAAAGTATATATAAAGTATAGGGAGAATGTTTGTGACTGCCATAACCCCTATGAACGTGGCCAACTCCCTATACATTACAGGTACACAGTACAGGGAGCCAACTGCAAATGATGGAAAGTTTTTGTTCGAAATGACCATTACCGACATGGAACGTTTGTCGGCCTCGGAAAGCCACTTTCTTGTTATCATTGTTGTTACCGAAGGAATTGGCCTTTATTGGGAATGTGTGTACCCAGCTTAAGAAATGCATTGTAATTTAAAATCAATAAAAATATTGTTAAGAAGAAATGCATTATAATAAAAAATAGGCATCAGAAAGAGTAAGATAGATATGTAAATGTGACATAATAGAGATATGAAATGTTAAGTGGGCCCCTAAACTCGACTTGGTGGGCCCCTATTCTCAGATTCTCCGGTAGGCCCCAACACCCCAGTCCAATATTGGTTCAGTATTGTCAGTACCAGTCAGTCAGTCGGTCCAATCTCTAGCCTGTCAACATCCACCTCACGGACAATCTATCATAGTCAAAAAACATGCAAAGGCACCATTTGGATTTCATACTTGTTGTAGTTAAAAACATATAAGTGGGGGCAGATAACATGCACAAGATGGAGTGCTCTATCCTTCCCCACCTTCCTTCCTTCTCCAGCTTCTCCAGTTATTAAACCCAAGGTTCCCTTCTTGACAAATTTTTCCTTTCCTGACAATCAGCTGTTTCTTTTTGGGATATCTGTAAAGCTGCAACTTGGTCCTCTTATACATTGGTAAAGCGTTTTTAATTGGATATAGACTATGTTAGTGATGGTAAAGGTGGCTCTAATCTGATATCTTCTCTAAATAAATAAATAACTATTTCATTACACACCTCATTTATGTTGCTTGGGGAATTCCTGTTTGTAAAGAAAAAAGACATTCTTATAATACTTTCAGGGAGATTCAATAAAATCAGTTCTTATTTAACATTTGAAAGCTAATATCTGATTGGTTGGGGCAAAATTAGCACCATTTTAAACGATAAGAACTTTTATTGAATCTCTGTTAATTTCTTCCTGGATCAATATATGGCTATGGGCATTATACTAGCAATGCTTCACACTCAGATCAGGTTTAATCAGTAATGTTTCCTTTTTTCAGTATGTTTTGTACCAGCCAGACCTTTCATGAAAAAATACCCCAGGGGACAATATTAATAATGTATTACACCCAAGGGCCCTAACCATCACTATTTTGCAGGTACAATCCTGTTTTGAGGGAGTTGAGCCTTATACCTGCATGCTTGTAACCAGGCAGTTTCAGGTTTGGCATGTGGTTGGGTAATGCAAGTATCCCAAAAGAAAAAAGTATGGGCATAAATGGGCACACCCAACGCACAGTATAAGCTTTTATAAGCTTATTTAAAAAGTTTTGGCAAACACAATATCACAATCCCTAGAAAACCCACATAAAAACATCCCTCATTAAATGACCCCTACCTACCTAGCCAATATACCAGTATTGTGCATAAGTGCTACAAGTAAACAGTGGACCAAATCATGTAATACCAAATGTCAGCAATGAGGCAAACAATTGTCTAAAATACGATACCCGTACGGAGTCCACTTGAGACAGTGCTAGGAGAGGGAGACAAGATGGAGGGCCATTAAAAGTAGAAGCTGCCAGATGCATTTTGTCCGTGTGCGAACTTCCTCGATGGCGAAAGTTAATTGTTTTTATGCGGGTTTTCTAGGGATTGTGATAATGTGTGTGCCATATGTGGTTTATGAATGGAGAACGTGAACATAATATACATTATTAGCCATTTCGTATAATTCCTTCCTGTCTAACCCATTGTATGTAATGTTGGGTAATGCAAGGGCATGATTGGCTAGACCCCCAACCCCCACTGACTTTTAAAGCATCTTCAACCAAAAGTTGCAAGCCTACTGTCACTTACTTTCTAAAATAATGCTTGGATTTAATTCAGAATGGTCATTGGTGTTATATTTTGTTGGTTCATGACTGGATCTATGTGTGTACATCAGATTTGCTGACACACATAGTACATTTCTTTTGAGAAACTGCTGTGTCAGCTGGAATTGAGAACTTGACTGACTGCTGTCCCTAAATTAATAATGGTTAGTGGATGGCATAGTAATGGAGATTAACTAAAGACATATGTCCATGGCAATTAAAATTATATTTGCCAAGAAATTGTCAGAACACTGTCAACCTATTTCCATGTACTGTATGGCTGACTTAATGGAGATTCTGCAACATAGCAGGTGATAAGGCAGTGATCCAGCATCCTGGATTTCTAAAGCGTTGCAGGCTTTTGGAGCATGGACCTGCTACTCCTGCCAGCCCTTTTCAGGGAGTAGATAACACATTGCCTACATAGCCTTAAGATCTCAATGTCTCCCATCTGCAGAACTATTTTAGTTTCCTTTTACTTTACTCAATATGATTTAGATTTATACAGACATTATAATTAAAAATCTAATTTTGACTTATACTTAACTGGTTTTTTTTGCATTCAAATAAAATTCATTTAAATATAAAATCAGAACTGATAATGTGTGTTATTCCACATTTACAAAAATACGCATGATGCATTAACCATTTGTTTCTATTAGAAACGTTTATAACACACAGCCACTCAAATTTGAGAGCTTCTTATTAATAGAAGTTTTGTTTTTCAGATGCTTTTCCATTGATTACTGGTTTTATCACTTCCCTCCATAAGCTCCCTTGGGTGGGGTTTAGCTTGTCAGTATGGTATTAGTTATTTGTCATGTGATCAGCCAGTATCTAATTTAGCATTCAGTGTGCACATAAACCTGACAGGGAAGTGCATTTGCTTCTCTATTCATGATTACCGTAGTCTACTCTAATTGAGTATTTTTTTACTTTTTTATTATCCACAAGGGGGGTGCAAATATGTCAAGTGTTTTCTTAATTATAAATAATCATTTAACAATATTAAAATGTTATAGTCATTTTCTCAAAGCTGTTTAATGACAATCTACAAAAAAACCTGCAGTTTAATATTGGAGAGCAAAGCGCTCAGTCTCAGGGTAATTTCAATTAATTATTTGACCTTCTGATCAATATCTGGGCCTATCACAATTTAAAAGCCATCCCTATTTAACAAAGTGCATGATCTTACTCATCTCTGCAAGTTATTATACTTAATAACAAAATAATAGTCTTACATCGAATGGGAGAGAAGAAACCAAGGTAGTAGAAACCAATTCAATGACTTTCACTTTGCACTTCTAGATACCGGACAAGTTTTTCAATATCTGCTGCCCCACAATTGTGCTTCACATCCAAATGCAAGTTACTTATTGTCCATTAACAATTTAACAAGTAGCACTTGTTTAGTCAGTGGTGAGCTGGCCATTTTTTTTCAATATTCGCATATATCCCAGAAGGTACAAAAGCCATTGTTTTACTGGTCTTTGTGAATTTCCAGGTGAGAAAGAAAGAAACTAAATTGTAAATTACCAACTAAACTGACAATACTGGAACAAAGCATCTGCATTAATATATTACATACACACACCTCTTATATACTGTACTAAAGTTGGCCATACACATGTGATCCCACAGCATGTGTGCAGACAGATCAAATTGGTATCTGTTGGCACACATGTGGTAGGAACAGCACGCACATACCCAACCGATCCCCATACGCGGATCAGCACGCACATACCCAACCGATCCCCATTGGGATCAGTTGGCCTTGCGGCCATACACCGCACAATCGTATCAGCTTCCTCTGCTTCAAGTAAAGGGAGCCGATACCGACCAACGGAAATTTTCCATCATTCCCGATTAAATCGGAGTGCCGACTACGGTCGTTCGTCAGCACTCCGATCGGTTGGGAAAAGCCCCTACACACGAACAATAATAGGTAAATTCCACAGTTCCCCGACGGGATTTACCTATTATCGTTAATATGTATGGCCACCTTAAGGCTGTAAATATGTATTTGTAAAGACGCATTTGCACGAGCGCTGTGTCATTCAACCCCCTCCAACAATGTTGGAGCGATTCGTGCCACAGTGGGTGCGCGGCGTAGGATTTGCTAGTATGTAGAGTGCCCAAAGACACAGCAACTAGGTTCCAAATTTATTAGTCAAGTTTATATAGTGAATGATGTAGCCCCAACTGTAAATTATAAGGATATTAGAAGTCACCAAGGAGTTCCATGACCACATAAAAGAAAGAGGCAGAGTGCTTTTATAAAAGGTACGATACTCCTAGGTGACTTCTAATATCCGTATATGGGGGTAGATATGGGGGAATCTGCAGTCACTTACGCAATGCTATAATCAGACGATTATAAGGATATTATCGGTCAGTTGGGTCCCATCCATAAGAAGGGTGGATTATATATATAACTACAATATTTATATATGCATATTATATATTAACTGTATGATTTACTGCATTGAAAAGTACTGTTTACTTCATTTAAAAGCTGAGAGTGTAGCGCCAGCAAGTAAGTTTATCTGTGTAACCCGGTATTCTACATACAAAAAATAGAATTCTAGTGCACAAACAATTCTGATTGCATATTGATTGGCTACCTCCATAGTGTATAAGGTAGCCAATATGCAATTAGAATTGTTTGTGCACTAGAATTCTATTTTTTGTATGTAGAATATTTTTGGTCTCTGGTTGCACTTTAATATGGATGTACAACAGCCCAATTTTCTATATAACCTGGTATTCTATTATTCACAGGGAGGGGATGAGGCAATAAGGATGCAAGGAAAATGATTATAACGGTTTAGTGTCCCTTTGAGAATTTTACGATATTGTACGCAGGGGAACACCGCAGTGTAATGTTCCCCGCAGTGTTAACAGCCTGCTAGTGTGAACCTAACAGTTTATATTATTATGCAGTTTATATAATTCTTAATTGTACCTTGTTTGATCCCAAATGCCCCCAGGCCAGAAACATTTAGTAATTATTAATAATTAAGCACAAATAACAGTAGGATGATTGTTGACTAAAACACAGATAAATATGGTACAAACAGTCATAGCAGGCATTAATTAATAAATAAAATATTTATTCTTTTTATTTAAAAACATATTTGTTATATACAGTTTAAATCAAAAGGAATTTTTGCGGTAAAAGAAATATTTAGGGCAATACTTTACTGTTACAAAACAGTTTCTGTTAAAAAAAAAATGTTGCTGATTCAAGTGGTACTAAGTGCAATGATCTGAAATCACCTTATTTCCCACCGGTGTTAGTTTTTTTTTGTAAATAGAAATAGAAGTTAAAGGGATGATTTGAAGGAAGTGTTTGTTGCAGATTTCTACTCTTATAATCAATTGCTATTATGTTGTGTGCAGTGATAAGGTAACCTTGACTCCATCAGTATAGTGAAAATAGTGTTTCAGTCTTTTTGAAAATAGTGTTCATTCTGTGTTATAATGCAATTTTTAAAAATCATTAAAACAAGAAAAAAGCATTAGTAACACAACGTGCAATTTTATGATTGATCTTTCAACATGTTTTTTTTTTAACATGTAAGGCTAGGCTTGTAGCATTTTTGCATGTGAATTAGTATAAAGCCTAGTACACACCATAAGAACCTTCATGCTGACTATTTGGTACTTCAGACCGATTGGCCAGGACGAAGGACTGACTGTCTTGGCAAAAGTAGCCACGGCTGACAGTTTGTCGCTACTGAGCGTGTGGTCTATAGAGGACTGCATGATCTGCTGTGTTTTTTTTACACTTCCAATCGCCCATTCGTCTGAGCGAAAAGGTTGGATGTCAGTTGAAAGCCATGCAATTCTTTTAGACTGAATTGTAGGTCCATCGGGCCAAAAAATTGCATGGTGTGTAAACAACCTTTGTCCTTGGCCGAACTGTTCCTGAGATAAAACTAAAGAAGCTAAAACAAGATAAAACACACACACTTCCGTTTAGCAAGGTAAGCATTTCTCTTCAGTATAAATGTTGACATTGTAACACATCACATCTGACATAATTTCAGAAATAATCATGAAAATTTCTTTGTATAACAAAAATCGAACATCCAGTGCAAAACATTTAGAATAAACTAAAGCACCGAGTAATATGTGCAGCACTACATAAGAAAAAATAAATACATACATACAGATGGTTTGCCCATGTCATTATATATAGATTTGTGTTCACTTCCCAGAAACTGTACAAAATCTTATATTACATTGTATGGATTATTGAAAATTCCAAAAACATATTGAATAGAAATTACAGATTCCATCTGTTGTAGTTACTGGTATAAAGTGATGAAATGGCTTATCACATAGATAAATGCAAAAGCAACTGCATCTCAAAGTAAGTGAAACTTAGGTGACAGCCTACCAAGGTCTCCATATTTTCATATTGCATGGGGAGATTTGACATGAGGCTCCCTGTTGGAAGAAGGTTTTATAGGATTCAAGAAGTCTTGAGTCAGTCAATAGTGGACAATGGTATCTCTCCCCATAAGTCTGCCCTTGATCCTGGGTGTGCAGGAATCCCACTGTTTCTTTGAGACACCTATAATAACCCTGGTAATAGGAGTCTTGTCCATTTTCTTTAAGGAGTTCGGATTCTTAAAAAAAAAGAGAAAAAAAACAAAATGTACTTAATAAATCACAAAAAAATATGAAGCCTAGAAACTAAATAAACAATCTATAATAATAAATAACGGATATACTGTAAAATGCATATTTTCTGCATTGCTTTTTCTATCTTTGTATCCGGTCAGAATCTTTACATAGGAAATGCAACTTTATCTTCAGAAAAAAACACTGCCCATGCATGCCTGCTAAACATAGGTGTTGTAAAGTAACGTTGCGTTCGTAAAAATGTTGATTATTATTGGGTAATTTTTACGACCATGATTTTATATTACAACTGCTGCGGTTATAACACCTGCATCTGTCAAATGGGCCATTAAACCCCAATGATTTCCTGGCTGGATTATGCAACATCAGGAGGTACATTAACTAATGTATAGGCACCTTTAATCCAAAAGATCTGACATGAAGGTAAATCACGGATGATTGTGCAGACGTAAACCAATGGGCCTATAATTCCAACCAACAAAAGTATGTCCATGTGTATTATGCCATGGGAAGTGGTATTGTTCTCTGAAACCTGAAAGTTTCATCAAAACCACTGGTATTTACAGTAACTATTTTTTTTTATATTTTTCATGTACTTCCTAAAGAAAGCTGCACCAATCAAAAAGTTAAGATGGGGCTAATAACAGATACTACGTATGCTAAGGCAGTTTTATTACATATAAGAGAGGAAATTTGTCCTCAAGCTTTGAAGAAAATCTAACATAGCAATATAGTCAGGATAGATCGGTGGTATTCGGTTATAATTCACCAAATTGAGAAAGCCAGTCAGGTGACTAGGGAAACGTCTTCAAGAACTAAACTTCAAGTCCAGTTGATCTAACTGAATACAACAGATATACCATGACCTGAATAAATGAAAACCTTCACAAGCAATACAGTCAGGAATATCCTGTAAATTATACATGTTAATTCGAAATGGTGCTTAGCTACATTAACAATTGTAGTCATTGTAATTAACTATGTCATCAGTAGGACATCAGTAGAACATAACTGTTACTTGTGAATAATAGAACGCAAAAATATCAATAATGTCCTTTAAGTTCCATGACCTGTGTAAAATAATTGTCCTTATTTTTGCTTGTATATGTGTATGGAATTATTTGGGGACACCTACCCTATATTTAACAAGACCGTTTGTCTCGTTTTGAGTTAAAATATTAAAAAGGAAAACATACAGTAATCACATTAATTCATAGCCAAAAGTGAAATGACTTACGGTTGCACTGAAGTTTCTTCTGCTGCTGCAAGTAGCTCACTGCCATTTCCAGTATATCTGCCTTCTCCAGTTTGGAGTTAGAATGATGATGTGCCTGAAAGTTCTTCTCCAGTAACATCCGGAGCTGCTCAATGCTGCTGTTAATCCGATCTCTCCTCATCTTCTCAATCACTGGTTTTCTTGCCTGAGGACCAAAGCAGATATAAGATATATAGATCAATACATTAGAGAAAATCATAAATCAACTGCATACAGACATTACATAATACTGGTAATTTAGTACAAATGTCAGATTTGTTTATGAACACATAGTAGCATTTAAAAAAAAACTCTGCTATGGATGTGACCACATAATGCCATAAACATCCCTGATATCAACTATAAAGAATTTTACAAATAAAATATGACCATATTTATATATTTTTACATGGTCATTTCCTGTTCAGGAGCTAATGGAAAGTCTTGCAGTAAACAAATCCACGTGTCTATTTTTTTAGCTGCTGCAGTCCTCATGGCCACTTGACAATTAAAAGCTGAGACTTCCCTAATAGCAACTGTAATGCAGCAGACTAAACATCTTTGCCATATAAAGATGAAGAGGGGTTACAGAGAGCTGCAAATGCTCCTTCCCCACACCGCAGTACAGATTTAATATAATGTTTGCAGTATTATACAAACTGTGGCAGAAAACATTTTTAAAGAGACACAGCTACCACAAATCAAAAATTCTTGGTAAATTACAAACAGGTTAGTGTGACTTTAAGTCTGGATTTAGAAGTTTGCAGGTCTCTGTAAATTTCTCCCCTAGTGTCACACAGGGCTTTTCGCATTGACTTGCTGGAACTAAATGCCACAGGTGGAATTCCATTGCATAGATATACAAGGTGTGAGTCATTCTCAGTGGAAAATACCACCAGGCAGGATTCTGGTTTAATCTCTCTTATGCCCATACTTAAGGTCAATTAAAAGCAGCTTGTGGAACACCAACAATTTTAATTTTTGCATTTAAACTGCCAAATTACACACAAACACAAAATAAACATTTCAAATGACAAAACAACAAATATGTTCCAAATTCAGCAGTACCTTGTTTCTTCTTATGTCACACAGCTGTGATTTTGTGGCATCTGGTAGCATCTGCAAAGTGGGAGCCATTCTATGGCAGGAGTTGTAGTTGTTTGGAGTAAGGTTGAGTGCTTGTACTTCAGCTAACAATCATCTCTATTTATATACGCAGGCGTCTCACTGATTAGAAGGTCTTTTGCATGCCACAATTTCCCACACTGGTGAACCAATAGACGAAACAATAGACATAATAGAAGTGTGCCTGAGAGACCCAACCATAGCCTGAGGATCTCCTCCCCTCCTCCTCTGAGATAAACAGGTGGACTGGGCGTAGCACAACTGTAATATGACTTAAATGACTTTATCCGTGGGAAAGCTACAGTCTCATAAAAACCAGAGCAACTGCTTGATTTGTAGGCTGATTACATTCCTGCAATACCTGTTTTGAGATTTACAAAATAAAAAGGTACAGTGCTCACGGTACTGATGTTTAACCTACAGGCTGGTTCATTGCTACAATTGTTTTTTTTTGGGTTGTTGGCCCTAACAGTGTGTGTTTGAGTACTGGAAGCCCATCATCAATAACCACAGATTAATAAAATACTTGGGCTGCAAAACACTGTAGGCCTCTCTTTTTGACATCTTCTAATGTACCCTGATCTGTTGCAATGAGTTTCTGTGTGTATACACTACTCTCTGCTTAGTAACTACCACTGCAATTTTGCTGGGAGAGAAACTGCCTCCATTAATAAAAAGACCCCACAGAGCTGGCATGGATGCCTTTAATTTCCCAGTTTACATTTAGCCCAATTCTAGTTTATTTGCCCCAGTTAACATATAACAGTCTGACACAACTTAAGGGGTTGCTGCACATACTCACAACATATTGTTCCATTTTACGATAGTCTTTTAATATTACACATGGGGGGGAAAAGATCTTTCCCATTAATACATCTAGAGATTCTTCACCTAGAAAAGTCCCATGCATATGTAGCACCTGGAAGGGTTAAAAAGTAACCACACAAATAGTAATAATAATAATCCTAAGAAAATCCACTGTGTTTATCCAAAACTGTGTAATTCACTTGATCACCAGCATAATTACAAAATGTTCATCCAGTACTAAGTATGTTTTCCTGTTAGTGGTTCTCACGCTTACAATTCTATGGTAGAAAAGTCAATAGGACAGAGGGTCCTGTTTGAAGCTATACAGGTTACTGGATCTATGTTGCTGTGTATTGACCAGTGTCAAACTCATTTTACATTTTCTGCAGACCATTTTTCTGATTAATTTGCTTATCTACTTAACCCAATATCAATGATAGTAGGGGTTGAGATATTGTCCGGAACTGTACAGATCCACCCTTTTCATCAATTTGAGTGATGTGTTTTTTTTTCTTTAAAATAGAAATTTAGAAATTTAGACACCCATTAGAAATTTGATCTAAGATGAATGTCAACTCAATTGTAATGCCGAGTGGAGCAGCAGTTTAAAGCTAGGTACACACAGTACCGATAAAGCCCCGATATGATATTGGGGCTTTATCGCCACTGTGTGTGGCGTTTTTTTTGAACGAGTGTGGCCCTTGAACTTTCGGGTCAGCCGAGCGGTCATTCGGGAAAGACCGTAAATTTCCCTCATTCAAGCTTGTACTTGCCGATGTTCCCCAGACCAGCTGTCGCAGGAATATCAAGAGGTAGGTTTATAGCCAACTTTATCCTGTAAAGGAAACACTACCCTAACCACATTAAAGCACAACATAGGGAGAACATTGGGGACTGTGTGTTTCCCTCGACTGCGGCAAACTCCCCTATAGGAAGACTAGCGCGTCCAAAGGAAATTTACAGTCATTCAGGAAAGCGGCCACACACAGAGCAGATAAATCCCCGATACCGTTGGATCCGACGGTATCGGTGCTTTATCGGTACTGTGTGTACCTAGCTTTAGACCATATTTCTGTTGGGTGAGGACAAATTGCATATAAAATCCCTATGAATGATCATTATGCTCTAATGATAAACTGCAAATGAAAGGTCCAAGCTGGGGAACATCAGCAGTTATGTCCACTTGGCAGGTCAATGTTGAATTAACGTTGAATCAATCTAATATCAGTCCAGTTTAAAACCAGAATTACCCTTAATAAAGGGTGAAGTGTAGATAGATACATAAGTATGCAGGTTGTTAAACTTATTCTATTTAAATACAAACAAGTTCCAGCTGGGAACTCACATTACCAATAAAGGGCAAATCCCGTTGGTACCAATCGGCCATGGTCGGCCCCCTGTACTAAAGTGTAGAGAGTCGGCAAATATCATTAGGTGTATGGAAGTCACAAGCAAACTTCCTATACTTTATATAGGGAGAATGCTGGTGACTGTGTGTAGCCACATCCTCCAAAGATGACAAAGAAGACTCTTAAGGTGGCCATACATCTATGAGATATTACTTACCCGACCGAGCGATCACGCGATGTTCCTTCGATCCTGCCGGAACCGCTTCTCCTGATCTTACATTGGACCGACATGCGATCGCAAAATGAATGGGATTTTGCAATCGCATGTCGGTCAAATATACGATCAGGAGAAGCGGTTCCGGCAGCATCGATGAACATCGCGTGAGCGCTCGGTCGGGTAAGTAATATCTCATAGATGTATGGCCACCTTTAGGCTGGGTAAGCATGGGATGTGTTCATTCCAACTAACTGTTCGCCACTAACGAGCGGTTGGCCGGTACAAAGCGCTGTTGGATCACGGCCAACAGTTCCCCTGACCAAACTATGGTTTTCCAATCGCAAATATTCAGATTAAAAGAAACGGTCAGATGTCGGTTGCAGGCGCCCGAAAAAAACATCCAATATTTCGGGCTGGTCGATCGATACACTGAAATGTCAGTCGGTTGACCCATAATATGTTATTCTGCATACCCAGCTTAACAGACTCTGTCATCTTTAAAAGTTAGGTACTTTATGTTTACCCAGCTTTAGTTGGCCAATGACACAAAGCAGAACTGCCTTCACTATGGGCTCCTCTCTCTAGAAGATCACAGGCATTCCAGGGATACCTTTACATCTTTTTATATGACACAAACATAGATAGCAAAAAAAAAAAAAACAACAACCCGGTTTTAGGAAGCAACACTGGTGTGTCTGTAGCCTGTACTAGGCCTGTATTAGGTTGGTTCCCATTGATTTCATCAGCACCCCTGTCATTTTATAGCATTGTGGTAAATTAAGGTTTCTTTCAGGGGAGAGATTTAAAACTCTGGGTTCACATGAGATAACATCTCCTTGTGCTTTCTTTTCTTAGAATACTGATGTATTTCTGCCATATGTGCAATTAGTTTAGAATTAAAATCCGAAATGCAGAGATGAACAGATTCACACCATTACCGCACCCCATTATGAATAAAATAAACCTAAAGGCACAGCACTGTGTGCAGAACACTGTCCCATGGCAGCTATTATCAGTACACATGTGCCTCAGTTTTCCCACACCCCAGGATCACATTAGCATTAAGGACAATGGGTACATCGCTATCTTATCTGTGCAGACTGAAGAATTGATAACTTGCTCTTGGGTGCTCATTTGGATCAGGTGCAACTGAGACTGCAGATGAAAGATAAGGTTGGCCATATATCATTGTGACGCAGCCATGAGTTGTCTATGATTATATTACATTTGCACATCACAGTAAACCCGGAGTTATCCCTTTGTCTCCATTTGTCCTAAATGCTGTTAGACAACCTGTATTTATAACATGAAGATCTCAGTTTGTAACCTGCAGCAAAAAAATCAACAACTGCTCTTGAAGCTGCTACTTAAACAATTATACTAATGGAACACGGATTACTTTGCTCTCCAAATGAGCAGATACCATGTAAATTTTGGGGGTAATCACTTCCAAAGCACGTACCCCAAGCTTTCGCTAAAAAAAATCTGAGAATATAGGAGTATTTTGCAAAATATTCATTTACATAGTCTATATCCTTATACACATGCGAAGCCAGGTTGAAAATTCAGCATAGGGCGTGGCGATCCTGTCTAAAAGAATTAAAAAATGGTGTGCTCCCAATCGTGGGAGCACATTGCAATTGACTTCTATTGTAAATAGAGCGGGAGCACACAGCCATTTACTTTTATTGTAAGCGGAGCAGGAGATTGCTGCCATTGACTTCTATTATAAGTGGAGAGGGAACACGCTGCCACTGACTTCTATCATAAGTGGAGCAGGAGCACGCCACCATTGACTTTTATTATAAGTGGAGCAGGACCACACCGCCACTGACTTCTTTTGTAAGGACAGTGCCACTGGAGGCAATCTGCTTACAGTACTCCCACCACGAAGCATTCCAAAAATGATCGCTTTGGCCAAAAATCTACTGTGTACTCTAGTCTTGCCTGATTAAACAATGCCAGTGAACATTCCATTGCTCTTTGCAGGAGTGGGAGTTAACTCTTTTCTTCCCTGCCTATAAAACAGAGCAGACTGCCAACTGCATCATGAAGTACTGATATGCACTGTATTTTGCATCCATTTGGTATTTCTGATTGGATACCACAACTTTATAAACAGACCTCTTTAATTACTAAGCAAGCATATAGATTATATTTGACTGCCATATTTCAGGGAAATAATGCATGTCATCTCTTGTTAACTTTGTATGATATGGTTTGTGGTACTAAACAAATAAAATGTTCAAATGCAGTGCAAAGTAATTGACTCAGAAGGACTAGATGTTCATTAATGTTAAAGTAGGGTGTGCATTGTGTACAATAATCAACAAGTTAATAATATAGCTAAGTGCAGATTATAAGTGGTATAGCAAAGCTTTATTTATAAAGACGTCATTTACAGGATATGAAAGGATATTTTTGTGTCCTCATACTGTTTAGAGTAAATCATTGCAAATAACCATTAATAAAACAGGGGGTTTCTTTAGAAATTAAACCAACTGCTTGTGAATTGCACTAATGTTAACCTAATTGGGAGAACACATACTGTTCACACTTCCCATTGAGATCATGGCATTAAATCCTAGTGAAACCTGTAGCCCTACACAATGATGTGGTTTTGCATTGATTAATGGATCTTGTAGGGATAACTGCATGTCTCAACATGAACAATACAAAACCAAGCAGAGTTCTATTGTATGTATATACTGCTCTCTGTACACTGCACCATACTGTGAGCTGATACTAGTCCTGGATGAAAGGGTTTCTAGTGCTTTGCAATAACTTGTATAATGAAATCTCTGATAAATTCCAGAATAAATGGACATAAAGCTAGGTACACACGATGCAATAATTCAGCCCGACCGACCAACATTTCAGTGTTTTGGTCGGGTCAAATTATTGTATGGAGGCTATTTGCGACCACGACTGTTTGCTGACCGTTCGTCAATCAGATGAACAAATGATCGGACAGGTCAGAAAATAACAACCGATCATGCTGTCCTCTATGGACCACACGATCGGTCTCGCCTAACTGTCGGACGCGGCTACTTTTGCCGCAACCGACAATCCTTCCTCCTGGCCAACCAGTTGAAAGCCTCGAGTGGTCGGTCAGGAGGAAAGATTGTATAGTGTGTACCTGGCTTAAGGACACGGAAACAGATATGTTCAAGGACCACAAGACTCAAGTGAGCCCTAAAAATGGCAACACATTTGCCCCAAGCATTAAATAGCTTAAACATTAACTTTAGAGATCAACACACCTACTAAATTAGACAACACATCCACAACACCATCCTTTAAATAATGCAAAAAGAAACGTATTTTACAAAAATGCTCAGGAGAGCACAAAACATTTAATCCGGGAGAGTTGTAATCATGCAACTGAAACTGTTTTATATGTGCCAACACTATGACATTTCAGACAGAATGTATAACATTATAAAATTAAAGATATTTTAGTGGAAGGACAGAGGCAGAAAATAAGAGGAATAGCCACAGATGCTGTATACAACAGTTCAGGCTCAAACTGAGTTTACTGTAGTTAAAACAGCTACTCAATTTTTCAACCATATACAAGGTTTGTGCGTCACTGTGTTGGTGTTGTGGATTAGAAGGGGCAGTTTTGTTGGTACCATGCAATGTGCATCCTGCCACATGTATAGGAACCTGGAGCAGAGGTTCCAGGGAACCTATGTCTGTGTCAGGTGTGAGTGGCTTGCCCGTTTGGAAGCTGAGGTGGAGAGTCTAAGGGGGCAGCTTGCAGCATTGCAGGGATTGGTAAATCTGGGGGGTCAGCAGGCACTGGCTGGGGCCAGTATAGAGGTGGGTGGAAGTGGGACAGAGAAGGTTGGGGGGGGGAAGTAGTTTTGCTAGGGTTACTAGGGGAAGTGGGGGACGGAAGGGTAGGGTGGCTTCTTCCCAGATTGCCCATCCCAACAGATTTGCCGCCTTAGGTAATGAAGTGGAGGAGGACACCTCAGAATTAGCATGTATGGAAGGGGCTAGTCCCTTGAGCACTCAGGGGACTGCCATCTCTGATACAAGGGAGGAGGAACTAAGGATCAGGAATGATAGGCAAGTGGTAGTGGTAAGGGACTCCAATATAAGGAAGGTAGATAGGGTAATCTGCCGCCAAGACCCTACTGTGTGTTGCCTGCCTGGTGCTTGGGTTCGGCATGTGGTGGATCGTGTAGACAGATTACTGGGTGGGGCCAGGTGTGACCCGGCAGTCTTGGTTCACATTGGTGCCAATGACAAAGTTAGAGGAGGAGGTGAGGTCCTTAAACATGATTTTCGAGGGCTATGGGCCAAGTTAAAATAAGGACCTCCAGGGTAGTGTTTTCAGAAATACTACCACAGTCACGTGCTAAGCCAGGGAGACAGCAGGAGCTAAGGAGCATTAATGCGTGGCTAAGAGAGTGGTGTAAGGAAGAAGGGTTTGGGTTTATAGAGAACTGGGCAGACTTTGCTGTCGGCTACAGGCACTTTAGTAGGGATGGGTTGCACCTCACTGATGGCGGTGCAGCTGTTTTAGAGGAGAAGATGGCTAGAGGGTTGGGGGAGATTTTAAACTAGGTTTGGGGGGGAAGGCATTACCAGTCTCACTGGGATAGATAGCCTAGGGGGAAAGCATGGTGTAGATAGGCCAGTGGCGGGCGGAAAGGGGGGTGGGGCTAGCATAGAGTATAGGGAGGCATGTTTATTAAAGTGTACGAATAAATTACAGGATCATAATATAAAATGTATTTTTGCAAATGTGAGAAGCCTGGCTGACAAAATGGGTGAATTGGAAATTATAGAATTGAATGAAAAGTATGATGTAATAGGTATAGCAGAAATGTGGTTGAACAGTTCTCACGGCTGGGCTGTAAATTTAGAAGGATATGCCTTGCTTGTGAAGGTTCTCATTCATCCAGGTCATGGTATATCTGTTGTATTCAATTAGATCAACTGGACTTGAAATGTAGTTCTTGAAGACGTTTCGCTAGTCATCCGACTGGCTTTCTCAATTCAGAATGACTTGTACAAGAATCAGTGGCAATTATGTACCCTGGAAAATCCCAATTAGCATATCACAGCCAGGTGTTAAGGGTGTGATTGGATAGTGGCTAAGAGGAACGCCCAGAGTAAGGTGTTAAAACAGCAAAGGCTAGTACCATGCAGTATATGTCTGGATTCCACGGTTAAAGGCATCAGAGCCAAACAGATACTGCAAAAGGCTCAAACACAGCTCCTAAGTGAACGGGTATGACAGACGCATTTTACAGTCGATGCTTTAATGCACAACATTAGTCAACTAGAACAGAACCTGGCCTCACAGCTACCTGTGTCCATCTGGGACACAGGTAGCAGAGTGATGGAGCAAGCACAGCTTTCTCAGCACTGTAAGGGCAAACAAAGGCAACAGAACAAGTTCTCTATTCTGTCATCCCAGAACAGCCCCAAAGGAGAACAACTACCTTGGATACAAAAGGAGGGAAGTGTCACTTCATCAAACAAGGAGGAATGGGTGAGAAACTTGTCTAACAGGACCCTGACCCAGCCAGAAATGGAAGTCCTTGCTAAGGGCTTGAATTTTGCCATCACCCCTAAAGCCATCCCTGTGGTGGATATTATAGCAGCCACAGAAGCCTCTATCCACAGTAATAAGGTATCACAGAGTGAGGCAGAACAACTTCGCCTTAAGGTATCTGCAGCCTTAGCCAGTGCTAAAACTCCTTCATCTAACCTGACTACACAGGAAAGAAGAGCCTTAACATCCCTCAAGAAAGATTCCAGTATCACCATTCTACCGGCAGATAAAGGAAGATGCACAGTGGTACTCAACACCTCAGACTACCATGATAAGGTGACCATGCTCCTGGCCGATAACAACACATATGAGGCTTTAACAAGGGATCCCACCAGCCGTTACAAGAAAAGAGTCATAGACTTACTACAACAGCTTCAAAAGGATAAAGCCATTGACCGAGCAATGTATCATCGCCTCTACCCTGGTGAGGCACATCCATGCATATATGGACTCCCAAAGATACATAAGGAAGGGGCCCCACTAAGACCTATAGTCAGCAGCATCAACTCTGTAACATACAAGGTGGCAAAATATTTAGCTAACATCTTAGGACCTTTGGTGGGAAGTTCTAAGCATCACATCCAGAACTCTCAGGATTTCACCAACAAGATTGAAGATATAGTACTCGGTGTAGAAGAAACTATGGTGTCCTATGATGTGACATCTCTCTTCACTTGTATACCCACCAAGGAGGCTGTTGACATGGTGAGAAAACGGCTGGGCCAAGACAGCACTCTTACCAGCAGAACTAATCTCAACCCAGAACAGGTGTGTTCCTTGTTTTACTTGTGCCTGAATACCACCTATTTCAAATACAGGGATAAGTTCTATAAGCAAAAACATGGATGTGCTATGGGATCTCCAGTTTCACCCATTGTGGCCAACCTTTACATGGAGGAGGTAGAAACACAGGCGCTTAATACCTTTAAGGGCATAGCACCCAGCCACTGGTTCAGATATGTTGATGACACCTGGGTTAAAATCCACCAGAAGGAAGTACAAGCTTTCACAGAACACATTAATGCGGTAGACCAAAACATTAAATTCACAAGGGAAGAGGTACAAAACAACAAACTTGCTTTCTTGGACTGCTTGGTAGAAGTTAAGGAAAATGGTAAACTGGAAGTAGAGGTTTACAGAAAACCAACACACACAGATCAGTATTTGATGTTTGACTCCCACCACCCTTTAGATCACAAGCTGGGTATCATCAGAACCTTGCAACACAGAGCTGAGAACATCCCCACTAGCACAGAGGCGAAGGATAAAGAAATGAAACATCTCAGAGGAGCCCTTAAAACTTGTGGATATCCAGACTGGGCCTTTGTCAAAAGAAGTAGAAGGAAAGAAAAGAACACAAATACCAACAGTGAAGGGGAAAAGCAAGACAGGAGGAAGAACATGGTCATCCCATATGTAGCAGGGGTCTCCGAGAAATTAAGAAGAATTTTCAAAAAACATCGTATCCCTGTCTGCTTTAAACCGAACAACACACTGAGGCAGCAATTGGTACATCCGAAAGACCCAATACCAAAACACAAGAAAAGCGACATCATATATGCAGTGCAGTGCAGTGAAGAATGCTCTGATTTGTATGTGGGGGAGACCAAACAGCAACTGCATCAACGTATGGCCCAGCACAGAAGAGCAAATTCCTCGGGTCAGGACTCAACCGTGTACCTGCATCTTAAGGATAAAGGACATACCTTTGAAGATTGTAATGTTAACATATTGGCGAAGGAACATGACTGGTTCAAGAGAGGTGTTAAGGAGGCCATTTATGTGAAAATAAAGAAACCAAGCCTAAATAGAGGTGAGGGGGTTCGACACCAACTGTCTGCCATGTACAATGCTGTTTTAACACCTTACTCTGGGCGTTCCTCTTAGCCACTATCCAATCACACCCTTAACACCTGGCTGTGATATGCTAATTGGGATTTTCCAGGGTACATAATTGCCACTGATTCTTGTACAAGTCATTCTGAATTGAGAAAGCCAGTCGGATGACTAGCGAAACGTCTTCAAGAACTACATTTCAAGTCCAGTTGATCTAATTAAATACAACAGATAAGGATATGCCTTGTTTAAGCAGGACAGAGAAAAAATGAAAGGGGGAGAAGTATGTGTTTATGTTAAAAAAGAATTGAAGCCAAATTTAAAATTAGTGATAACTGACGATATGGATGTTAAAGTGGAGGAAATTAGGGTGGAATTAGGCAACAGGAAAGGGGGTAATGTCATTGTTGGTGTCTGCTATAAGCCACCAAATGCTAGCAGAGAGGAGGTGAGTCAACTTGATATCACGAAGAAACAATAGTGTCCTCTGCACTCGTACCAAGTGTGGGTGCTCACTCCTCCAAATAATCCAACCCTCAATGGATATTCAATACAGGAATCACAAATAGGCACGGGTGGCACGCCAAACTGTAATTTTATTCAATACAGACCAAACATCTCACAACATTTCGGGGGGTACGTGCCCCCTTCCTCAGGTGATGGAAGGGGGCACGTACCCCCCGAAACATTGTGAGAGTTGGATGTATTGAATAAAATTACAGTTTGGAGTGCCACCCGTGCCTATTTGTGATTCCTGGAGTCAACTTGATATGCAGTTGGCAAGGGCTGCAAGTTTGGGGAGTGTGCTCATTATGGGGGACTTTTACCCTGACATTGATTGGTGTGGTGGAACTGCCATCACAGAAAAAAGCGATGAGTTCCTGAATTTGCTGCAGGATAATTTTCTCTCACAGGTGGTTGAGGTTCCTACTAGAAAAGAAGCTCTGTTGGATTTAACATTGTGGAGCGCATTATAGATATAAAGGTGACTGGAGGCTTAGGGAATAGTGACCATGAAATAGTGGCAATTGGACTTTGTTATCGAAAGGAAAAGTGTGCTGGTTCAACAAAGACTTTTAATTTCGGGAAGGCAAATTTTCCCAGGTTAAAAGCAGCTCTTCAGAATGTCAACTGGGATAATGTATTATCAGGTAAAGGTACTGAACAGAAGTGGACTGTGTTCAAGGGGATTTTAAGCCAGTTAACATCTAAATTTATACCCTTGGGAAATAAATGTAAAAAAAATAAATCCGCGCCCATGTGACTGAATTCTGATGTAAAGAGGCAAATGGAAAGGAAGAAAAAGGCATTTAAAACCTTTAAGGCTGAGGGAACGGAAAGGGCCTTTAGGAATTATAAAAACTGTAACAAGGAGTGTAAGAAAGCAATCAAACTAGCTAAAATTAATAATGAAGTTAGTATAGCTGAACAAAGCATCACTAAGCCTAAACATTTTTTTAAGTATATTATAGTAAGAAGATGTGGACTGAGAATGTGGCACCATTAATTAATGGGGGGTAAGTTAGTTACGGAGGATGGCAATAAAGCAAATGTCTTGAATAACTTTTTCCCCTCTGTATACACTATAGAAGATACAAGTACAGATATCATAGAGTATAGTAGCAATAATGGTATAAAAGATTCAAGTGCACTTTGGTTAACCGAGGATATGGTACAGAAAGAACTAAATAAGGTTAATATTAATAAATCTCCTGGACTGGATAAAATACATCCTCGGGTACTTAGGGAGCTAAGTTCAGTTTTATCTAGGCCATTGTTTCTTATTTTTGCAGATTCCCTCATGTCCGGTGGTGTGCCTCTGTATTGGAAAAAGGCTGATTTTATTCCAATATTCAAAAAGGGTAGTCGTTCACAGCCGGGTAATTACAGGCCTGTAAGTTTAACTTCTGTGGTGGGGAAGATCCTGGAAAGTTTAATAAGGGAACATGTTCTAGAGTATGTTTCAAGGACTGACATTATAGTAGTAACCAGCATGGATTTAGGGGGCATAGATCTTGTCAAACTAACTTGCTTGGTTTTTTGGATGTAAGTAGAAATTTAGACTCTGGCATAGCAGTAGATGTAGTTTACTTGGATTTTGCAAAGGCTTTTGATACAGTCCCCCATAGACGACTAATGTATAAGCTAAGGTCTGTTGGTCTGGGGAGTCACATTTGTACATGGATAGAAAATTGGTTAATGAATAGGATGCAGAAAGTTGTTGTAAATGGGGCTTCATCATTATGGAATAAAGTGCTAAGTGGGGTGCCACAGGGTTCTGTGTTGTGGCCGCTTCTATTTAATCTATTTATTAGTGATTTGGAAGTGGGTATTGTCAGCAAGGTCTCTGTGTTTGCTGACGACACAAAACTGTGTCGACCATTAAAAACTTCAGAGGATGTGCAATTGTTGCAGGGGGATCTAGATAGATTGTCACATTGGGCTGCTAAGTGGCAGATGAAATTCAATGTTGATAAATGCTAGGTGATGCATTTTAGACTTAAAAATCCTTGTGCTACTTATACTATAAATGGCTCTGTGGTAAGTGAATCCCTGTTGGAAAGGGATCTTGGAGTTTTGGTGGATAACAACTAAAGGTAGCAAGCAGTGCCAGGCTTGTATAAAGAGAAGTATGGATTCAAGGGAGGAAAATGTAATTCTCCCTCTTTACAAAGCATTGGTAAGGCCTCATTTGGATAGCAGTGCAATTTTGGAATCCTGTGTACAAAAAGGACATCTTTGAAATGGAAAGGCTTCAGAGAAGGGCAACTAAATTATAAGGGGATTGGGGGAGCTTGAATATGAAGAGAGACTGGAAAGTTACATTATTACGCTGGAGAAATGGCGCTTGCGTGGGGATATGATTACTGTGTAGATAATACATTAACGGGCCATACAATAAACTATCTGGGGCATTGTTCACCAATAGAACATGTCAAATGACACGAGGACATCCCTTAAGACTTGAAGAAAAAAGGTTTAGGCTTCAAGTTTGGAAAGGGTTTTTCACTGTGAGAACGGTAAGGCTATGGAACTGTCTTACAGTGGACGTTGTAATGGCAGGTTCATTGGTCAGTTTCAAAAAAAAGCTGGATGAGTTTCTGCAAACAAGGAATGTTGCAAGTTACTGGTATTGATACATAAAGTAGAGTTGATCCAGGGAAAGTTCCGATTGCCACTTGGAGTCAGGAAGGAATTTTTACCCCCTTCATAAATTTGGGGTGGGTTTTTTGCCTTCCTCTGGATCAACAGTTAGGCAGGAAATGAGGATATTGCTAGATGGGTTGGACTGGATGGACATATGTCTTTATTCAACCTCAAATACTATAAACTACTTTCCAACAAGGCAGAAATGTCTCTCAGATTTACTAATCAGAAATTGATTGTATTGTAAA
This sequence comes from Hymenochirus boettgeri, assembly GCA_019447015.1. Classification (NCBI taxonomy): domain Eukaryota; kingdom Metazoa; phylum Chordata; class Amphibia; order Anura; family Pipidae; genus Hymenochirus; species Hymenochirus boettgeri. The sequence continues at coordinate 182,544,457 of CM033475.1, read as the reverse complement.
TACAACAAACCTGATACTATGTTAGCGAATAAGCTTAATCAAACCCTCACAGCCAACAGATATTTACCTGTAAGAGACAACAAAGGCCAGTTACATCATGATCCACAGTGGATCTCAAACCAATTCACAACTTACTACCAAGACTTATACAAAAGTAACACTGCACATAACACAAAGGACATACGAGACTCATTCCTCAGTGACAATAATCTTCCACAAGTTACACAAGCCCAAGCACACTCTCTAATAAGACCCATATCTCAGGAGGAAATAAATGATATCCTTAAGGAATGCAAACTGAGAAAAGCCCCAGGCCCAGATGGCTTTTTCAGCTCAATATTATAGATCATTTAAAAAGACTTTAATCCCGCACATGAACAACCTCTGAACACCATACTTTCAGAAACTGACGCCCCCCCCCCCCCCCCCCCCGGAAATGCTGGGAGGACACATCATTGTCCTCCCAAAAGGACTCCATGCAAATAACAAATTACAGACCGATTTCTTTGATCAATACGGACACAAAACTGGTTAAAAATGATTCTCCCCAACTTGATCCATTATGATCAAACAGGGTGCAAATCCGAGTGCAAAGGTCCGCAACATGGGGTACCCCTCACAAAATATCTACATTTATAATGGGGCGAGACAGGGTTGCTCACTTTCCCCGTTGTTATTTGCTCTGTCCATAGAGCCATTAGCTGCGAGTATCAGGAGAAATTGTCATATCTATGGGATACAAGCTTTTTCAGAACACATTGATGTGGTAGACCAAAACATCAAATTTACAAGGGAAGAGGTACAAAACAATAAACTGGCCTTCTTGGACTGCTTGGTAGAAGTTAAGTAAAATGGTAAACTGGAAGTAGAGGTTTACAGAAAAGCAACACACACAGATCAGTATTTGATGTTTGACTCCCACCACCATTTAGATTACAAGCTGGGTGTCATCAGAACCCTGCATCACAGAGCTGAGAACATCCCCACTAGCACCGAGGCAAAGGCGAAAGAAATGAAACATCTCAGAGAAGTCCTTAAAACTTGTGGATATCTAGACTGGGGTCAAAAGAAGTAGAAGGAAAGAAAAGAACACGAATACCAACAGTGAAGGGGAAAAGCAAGACAGGAGAAAGAACATGGTCATCCCATATGTAAGAAGAATTTTCAAAAAACACCGTATCCCTGTTTGCTTTTGACCGAACAACACACTGAGACACCAATTGGTACATCCGAAAGACCCAATACCGAAACACAAGAAAAGCGACATCATATATGCAGTGCAGTGCAGTGAAGAATGCTCTGATTTGTATGTGGGGGAGACCAAACAGCAACTGCATCAACGTATGGCCCAGCACAGAAGAGCCAATTCCTCGGGTCAGGACTCAGCCGTGTACCTGCATCTTAAGGATAAAGGACATACCTTTGAAGATTGTAATGTTAACACATTGGCAAAGGAACGTGACTGGTTCAAGAGAGGTGTTAAGGAGGCCATTTATGTGAAAATAAAGAAACCAAGCCTAAATAGAGGTGGGGGGGGTTTGACACCAACTGTCTGCCATGTACAATGCTGTTTTGACACCTTACTCAGGGCGTTCCTATAACACCTCTTAGCCACTATCCAATCACGCCCTTAAAGGGCATGTCCACCCTGAAATTTAACTTTTGATATGTGGTAGGGCATGCTCCCCCAGCCCCAACCGCATTAATATAACTGTTAGAAAGTCCCCCGATTCTTACTTACCTGCCCTCTCTCCTCCGCTGCAGTGTTCAGGCCCTCTGCTTGCATGTAATTGAAAGCAGGGGGTGGGACCGGCAGCCGTGTCCGTGATTGGCTGAGAGGCAGGGAGGGCTGCACTGAGCATGCCTCAACCTTGATGAGGTTGAGGAAGTCTCAGGCACAGCATGAGTCACACACTGCTCCTACACAGCAGTTTCCTGGACTTTGGAGGGGCACAGAAGGGGAACTATTTTAAACAGGAATGTAAGGTAAGGATTGTTTTAAACTACTTGATGTGGCCAGTAAGGGGTTAAATTTTAGTTTTGGGGGTGGACATGCCCTTTAACACTTGGCTGTGATATGCTAATTGGGATTTTCTAGGGTACATAATTGCCACAGATTCTTGTACAAGTCATTCTGAATTGAGAAAGCCAGTCAGATGACTAGCGAAACGTCTTCAAGAACTAAACTTCAAGTCCAGTTGATCTAATTGAATACAACAGATATACCATGACCTGGATGAATGAGAACCTTCACAAGCATATTGGGAACGTTGAAACTAAAATCTCACTATTTGCGATGACACACTGCTATACATAACACAACACTCACTACCAATAATATATAAAGATCTGGAACAGTTTAATAGAGTATCAGGATTCAATATCAATTAGGCAAAAACAGTAGCCTATACTATAGGTCTGTCCTTCGACAACAGTTAAGCTCCCAATTCCACTTTACGTGGACTCCTTCCGATACCTGGGGATCCAGCTAAGCGCTAATAAGCAAAACTTTACTCCCACAGCTATCCTAAAAATATAAAACACCTATAGTGCTTTTTTAAACAATGGACACAATACCCAATCTAGCTATTGGGTAGAATAAACGCAGTAAAAATGACCCTACTACCTAAAATCTTGTACCTGTTTGGAGCCTTACCTATCAGCTTAACTAAGAAGGATTTAGCGGGACTACAAAAAGAAATACATTTGTTTATATGGAAGAGTAAAAGACCTCGTATAAGAAAAGTATACTTAGCCAGACATAAAGATAAAGGTGGCTACCATGGCTTTGCACTTCCATTGCTATATACTTACCACACAGATGCGAGACTGGCACAAATGCTTCAGTGGCACAAAGCCCAGGCTCAACCAAATGGGTAGACCTGGAAAACATCACCATAGCCCCATTTCACACCTCCTCTATTTTATGGATTCCACCCCAGGATCTGAAACCAATCTGTCTAATAGATGATAATGTTATTAAGGACACACTTAGCACCTGGGACTTTTTCAACAGAAAACACTCCCTTATATCTTTTCCCTCAATCCTTATGCCCTTTTTCTTTACTCCTTACTTGGGAGGTAGAAATACAATCTTCATTGAAAAAGACTGGCACACACTGAACATCAACAGAATCTCAGATATCTTGGACTCCTCGTGTTTTCCCCTACAGTGGGACCAGGCCAAGACCAAACTAAAAATGCTAGAAGAATCAAACAAGCCTGTTCTTCCACACAGACATCAACCTTTGAATTATTCTGTATAAACAACCAATTATCCTGGGGTCTGATAACCTCCATATATAAACTAATATTTCATTAGACACAACCAACAAAATCCAAAGCATCCCTGATATGGGAGAATGCCTACAGCAACCCCTGGAGGAACAACAGTGGACCTCCATATATCGAGCATCTGCACAGTATACATCCAAAATTCTGAATAAGGGAAAAATCCTATAAGATCCTGTATGGCTGGCATGTCATCCCGGCCATCTTGAATAAAGTAGACCCTACATATGCTGGGCTCTGTTTCTGCAGATGCGGTAATCAGGCTGATCAACTCATTGTTGGTGGTGCTGCCCCGAAGTTCAGAAAGCCTGGGCAGGATGTGAACAACTTATAAATGAACAGGGTTATTTAATAAGAGTTCTTGACAAAGGCCTGTGTGCCGAAACGTTGTGTGTATTTGCTGTGTCTGCACCAATAAATGGGAGCACCCCAGATTGCATCCTAAAGGACTGGACAACCCTCATTTCAATAATTTGATACATATACTGGCAAGAAGGTGGCCAGGGAGGTGTTGGATGCCTGGTGGGTACCCTAAACACTTATTCTTACAAGAGTTCTTATTGTTCAAAATGGTGCTAATTTTGCCCCAACCAATCAGAATTTAGCTTTCAAATGCTAAATAAGAGCTGATTGGTTGGGGCAAAATCAACACCATTTTTACCAATAAGAACTTTTATTGAATCTTCCTGGAAGTATTTAATACTGAAATTAAACTCTCACCCTATGTAGCCATATTCAATCTCCCTCAGTAAAATTTCAACAAACAAGCCCAAACATTACTAAGATACATATGTGGGCAAACAGTGGCCTAATAGCTAAATACTGGATGGGTGGTATAATCACCAAAGAGGAGTTGGTAAATAAGATATGGTGGATTCAGGAAGGGGAATATATTGCACATACCTTACAGGGAAGTCTCAGGAAATGAACAAAAATCTGGGACATTTGTATCCTAAGAATGAAACGATAGTCTGTATCACTTCTATATCCGGGTCTCCGCGGATGCGCTTTTTGAGAGAGTTTGCAGTAAAAAGGTACAGTCAAGGGTACTTTAACCCTTTACCTTTTTATCATCACTTAGTAGCAGTAAATTAAATCTAATCCTCCCAGGTGCAGCACCAATGAAACAGTATATTGTGTGATCATATAAAAAAAGATATATATGTTAACAAAAGCAAAGCAGACAATGTTTTTTTTTATTGTAATTTCTATTGTGTCAAATGATGAAAATTTTTGAATAAAAACTTAATGAACAAAAAAAAAAAAAAAGTTTCACACAAGAGAAAAGCAGGGTGGATAAAAATCAATGATTTGTTAAATTTAAATCAGATTTTTTTGATTTAAATCGGATTTTTTTTTTAAATAAAATGCTTTTTGAGGAAAATATATTACTGTCCAAAGGTTTTCCATCATGAAATAAAGATTTGTTTTTTAAAATTTTGTAGAGTAAGGCTTTATATGTTTCATTTTTTGGTAAATAATCCATTCACAATGTCATGCTCTTCCAGAGGTTTTTCTAAGATTATTGGGCAGTTTCTCTGCCTACAGGATATCACAGATGCTTGGTTTACTTTCAGTTCTCAACACTGAATTTGACTCAGCAGAGATCACATGTCTCTTCTTCACAGCAACAATGTTATAACATGAGTTGAGAAAAAGACATTAATCCTGTTCTACAAACCTATGAATACAGAATCAAGTGTAAATGCTGTAATGTTATTGTTTCAGTTGAGTAAATCTATTTAAATTGTTATTATTCTACTTGCATATTAACGTTATACCAGCAAAAATTCTTTGTGTAGAAAAATATGATTTAAATCAAGCCTTACTGAATAGTGATTTAAATTGTGATTTAAATCAATTTGATTTAAATCAAATCCACTCTGGCTAAAAGCGCTAACAGTGATTTATTGTGGAGATACAACACAACATGTTTTTGACCAGTGTGTTCTTTCCTTGCACCTGAGGAAAGACCACACTAGTCTAAAAGATGTTGTGCTGTATCTCCAAAATAAATCACTGTAAGCGCTGACTTTTGGCTTTTGTGTGAGACAATTTTTTGTATCTTAGGAGATGACAATCCCCATTCCACTTCCAAACAAACCCTTTAATGAGAAGCCACATAAACGTAAAATAAACTAGAATTTATATTAAAGGTAATAATAATACAAGTTTGTTATGAAATAAATAAATAGATTTTAAACATAAATAAAATAAAGAAATTATGAATGGATGAATGAGATGATCGAGGCCTAGAAGTGGTCAAGAATTTTTACTTCTGCACATGTAAGGTAATTATCCTCTTTCCGTCGTTCCTGGTCATTTGATTGAAGAATGGGAGGTAAGGCATAGCTCCATAAACTCCTGGTCTTCGATCAATACATTAAAGGAATAGATGACTTTTCGAGTGAACTTTTCCTTTAAACATGTAATAAAATAAAAACATCATGAAATATGAATGGATGGGTGAAATGGAACATGGATTTCCCCCCACTGACACACACACACTTAGGCAGAGGAGATGATTAATTACAATTCAGATGATCAGATTAAATATACATACTGTCTGTCAGGGGAGGACTGGGACCTTTTGGCCTGGGGGGCAAATACAACCAACTAGCCCTTTCATGGTAGATTGCAACATTTGTAACCACGCTCACTTTGCTAAGGTCACACACTGTTTAAGTTATGCCCATTTTCAAGACTGTAGTAACTGTTGCTTATATAGACATTTTGTTTATGGGCATTCTTTTGTCATTATCTAAATACATACTTATTTGCTGTCCCACCCCGTCTTCCCTGTAGTCAGTAAGATGCAGGTAGTGGGCCTGCAAGGTGAATAAAACAGCTCTTGCCTTATTGTGTTTCCAGCAGATTATTGAACCTAAGAAGTTATCACTAAGACCATTGTTCCCATTTTAAATTGTTGCCTGCAACATTTTCAAGTGTATGATGTGGTTATAGGACAACTAATTACCTTCCCCTTACAAGTACCTGGGGTTAGGACCTGAATTGCCCCCACCCCTGGGTACACATCAAGTTATACTTACCCAAAGTTTCCTTTGAACTGGAGGGCTGACTAACACCAGCAAATGAGCTGGAGGGTTGACAAACACTGAATAATAAACTGGGGGGCTGATTAACACTGTCTAATGAACTGGAGGTCTGACAATACTGGGCTATGAACTGGAGGTCTGACCACACTGGCTAATGATCTGAAGGACTGACAACACTGGCTAATGTTCTTGATGGTTGACAACACTATTTAATGAACTAGAGGGCTGACAACACTGGCTAATGAAGTAGAGGGCTGATGACACTGGACACTGGACTGGAGGGCTAACTAACACTGCTAATGAACTTGAGGGCTGACTTGTAAACAATCTGAATTAGGACGAGTTTCCTGATTCTTGCACATGTTAGAGCTAGAGGTGTCAGCTGTGCCTTTCAAGCACGTAACTTAATAACATCTGTGGCAGCCCAAATTTTTTATTGGAGACCAGCTTGGGGGCATTTGCCCCTCAGCCTACTGGGCCAGTCCTCCCCTGCTGTCTGTGGCTGGGATGAATCAAGGGAAATATAGCTCTTTCTGCCTGGTCCTGCATCCACTGTCCGTCCTGGAATAGATGCCGACTACTACCTTCCCTTCCCCTGCGCTGAATCAAGGAGGAGGAGCCACCAATCCAAATCCAATCATAGAATGCCATGGACCAATGATGCATGGCGCAATGAGTGATACTGACCGCATTGGTGATGGCAGAATCACATTGGCAGAATTGCAGATGATGCACAGTGGCCGGCCGTAGGGAGTGACTTTGCAACGTCCCCTTATTAACTTCCGTGTTTACTCCAGTCATGATATGGTATGTAAAATTAAAGTAAGAAGCCGGACGTCACTTACTTTTAATAGCCTTGGGTCTCCAGGCCACAGAAACCTCTCCGGGCCCGGCACAGGAGTTCCTCCTCCCCCCCCCCTGATTGTGGCATTGCTTATAGTCCAACAAACACTGTTAAGTCTCAACCTCCAGTCCAGCAGACACTGCTAGGTCCCAACCTCCAGTCCAGAATATACTGAAATGTCAAAACCTCCAGTCTAGTAGACACTGTTAGGTCAAAACCTTCAGTCCAGCAGACACTGCTAGGTAACAGCCTCCAGTCCAACACACACACCCCTGGCCACTAGCACATCCTCTGCCCTGGCACCACCAGGACACCCCCCCAGGTGTGCTGGTGGTGCCAGTTGGGGCTGTGCTGGTGGTGCCAGGGGGATGTGCTGGTGGACAGGGGGGGATGTGCTGGGGGGGCAGAAGGTATAAACCCCTCCCCCCCCTGGCAACAAGCACATCCTCCTGGCACTACCACCAGCACACCTGGGGAACTCTTGGAAGGAAGGTAAGCTGGTGCTTGCCTTTCTGCCTCCTCTCTTTTCTTGCGCAAACCCAGCCCCAGGTGTCAGCGGGAAAAATGTACGGGCGCACACCCATGTGACGCACGCAGGCGCACAGCATGGCATAGTCACGCGCTGTGTGCCAATGCCGAAGGAACCGACAATGATTGATTCTGCCAGTGCAGACTCCTGATTGGAAGTCAGGGCCGGGCCCCCAACCGGACTCCGGCGCTATTAAAAGATAAAGGCCCAAAATTTGTAAATAGATACTGGGCCCCTTGACGGCTCCCGACGGGCCACCCAGGCATCTGGGCCCCGGGCACTTGCCTTGGGTGCCTTGTGCATAATCCGTCCATGGTTAGGTCTCAACCTCCAGTCCAGCTGACACTGTTAGACCGAAACCTTCAGTCCAGCAGACAGTTAGGCCGAAACCTCCAGTCCAGCAGACACTGTAAGATCAGAACCTCTAGTACAGCAGACACTGTTAGGTCAATACTTCTGAGCCCGCAGGTACTGTTAGGTCTTAACCTCCCCATCCAGTGAACACTGTTAGGTCAGAACCTCTAGTCCATAAGAACCTGTTAGGTCAACCCCCAGTCCAGCAGAAACTCTTAGGTCACAACCCTCCAATATAGCAGACACTGTTAGGTCTCAACCTCTAGTTAAGCAGACACTGTTAGGTCACAACCTCCAGTCCAGCAAACACAGTACGGTCAAAAACTTAAGTACAGCAGACACTGTTAGGTCATAACCCCAAGTCCTGCAGACACTGTTAGGTTAGAACCTCCAGTCCAGCAGACAGTTAGTTCTGAACCCTTCAGTCCAGCAGACACTGTTATGTCTGAACCTCCAGTCCAGCAGACACTGGTAGGTCAAAACCTCCATCAGAATTTTTAAAGCCCTATGCAAGGTAAATTATTGTGATTGCCTCCCCAGCGTTTTATCCCCCACATCACCCCCATTCCCCTGTTGAGTAAAAATGTTGGCCAAAAGATTTGTAAGCCCTGCTACCACGTCAAGGTAGACTCTTTCAGCAGGGCCCTAACTAACCTAATCTATCTAACCTAACCTAACCAAATCTATCTAAAGCTAACCTACGAAGTTCCAAATAAAAGTAGAAATGCTAATTATTAAGAGAAATAGTAAGTACAACACCTACTAACTAAAGTATAAGCTGTTATAATATATCTCAGGCCAACTATTCTTTATTAATAAGCAAGAGTCATTTAGTTAAATCTTTTGGCCGAAAAGTAACATATTTCCTAAATATTATAGAAAGTATATCTACAAGTATACAAGTAACTAGCTACTTCAGCAGCAACGTTTTACAATAAATGTATAGAGCAATAAATGGTAATAATCAATGGGGATCTTTCCCTCTGGCACCCCCAGCACATCCCCCTGCCCACCAGCACACACCCCCTTGGCCACCAGCACATCCCTCTGGCACCACCAGCACATCCCCCACTGGCCACCAGTACATTCCCCTGGCACCACCAGCACACACCCTATGCCACCAGTACATCCCTTGCCCTGGCACCACCAGTACCCCACAGATGTGCTGGTGATGCCAGTTGGGGCTGTGCTGGTGGTGCCAGGGGGAATGATCCCCCCTGGCCACCAGCACATTTTCCTGGCACCACCAGCACAGCCCCAACTGGCACCACTAGCACAGCCGCAACTGGCATCACCAACACACCTGGGATGTGTGCTGGTGGTGCCAGGGCAGGGGATGTGCTAGTGCTGGTGGCCAGAGGGGGATGTGCTGGGGCCACACAACACCACCACCCCCCTCTCCCTCACTGCCAGCATACAACTTTTGTAGATAAGAAATTTAAATATTATCTGGATATCAGTGTGGATGTCTAGCAGCAAGCAGATCATGGGTTGGAACTCTTGGAAGGAAGGTAAGCCAATGCTTGCTTTTCTGCCCCCACTCCTGCGTAAACCTAGCCCCAGATGTCAGCGGGAAAAACGCATGGACGTGCCCCCACGTGACCCACAGCATAATCATGCGCTGTGCGCCCAAGAACCTGCCAATGATTGATTCTGCCAGTGCTGATTCCTGATTGAAAGTCAGGACTGGGCCCCCCACCGGACTCCGGTGCTATTTAAAGGGCATGTCCACCCCTTTCACTAACGTTTTGCCAAATAATAGTTTACCTTCCCCCAGCCCCAACCGCTATAAATGATTTGTTAAAAAGTGCCCCGATAGTTACTTACCTTCCCTCTATCCTCTGCCGAACAGTCCCGGCCCTCTGCTTGTATAGAACTGCAAGCAGGGGGTGGGACCAGCAGCCGCGTCTGTTATTTGCTGAGAGGTAGCCAAACACGTACGCGGCTACCGGCTGCACTGAACGTCGGAGGATAGAGGGAAGGTAAGTAACTATCGGGGCACTTTCTAAGAAATCATTTATAGTGGTTGGGGCTGGGGGAATGTAAACTATTATTTGGCAAAGGGAAATTACACTAGGGGGAGGGATTGCAAAATGGGAGGGAGGGGGAGAATAGCTGCAGTGCGCCAAACTTCTCCCGGAGGGGAGACAGGAGGCAGAGTCCTATATGGACTCTGCTAACCTCCTGGTGGGCAGATTTTGGGACTTTGGGGGGGGATTACTGGAGAATTGGGGATATGGAGCTGGGATGAAGGTAAGGATTTTTATTCACTACAGAGTGGGGCCAGTAGGGGGGGATTATAGGTTTGGGGGTGGACATGCCCTTTAATCCTTTCAGTGCCAGAAGAATTTCATTATTTTTGCGTTAACTGACAGAAGAATTTTCAGGATTTTGCCCTTAATCGCTTTAGACTAATTTTACAGTAGGAAACCTTGCAGTAAATCAGGAATATTATACATTGTTTTTTTCAGCACAAAGTGTACTTTAACATAGTAACAGAATTTTGTAACTTTTCTGGAATTTTGACTGGAATTATGGGTAAAATATGTAAAAAAAATGAAAAATGTGCAGATTTTCATGGATATTTCCCATCTTTACTTATAGTTATCTTAAGGTTACACACAAAAATCTCACTGTTTCTAAAAGCTCTGATACTCCCGAGTACAACAATACCAGATATATGTAGGTACCCCCCTTTTCCTGTACAGGAGACCCCCCAAACTAAACTGCACCTTAAAGAATATTACACCAAATTAAAATGAATAACCACTACTGACAGTTAACATAGAATATCTACCAAATTAACTAAAATATCCCACAAGTGAGATATTTTTAGAAACTACACACCCGCAGGATTTTACGAGTGAGGTAAGTTTCAATCAAAATGCAGATACTTGAGCGCAGCACTTCACCCAATTGTAAGTTATTTTCTCACATTTTCCTTTTTTTCCTCAACTGTAAAATCAGAGACAAAATCAAATGCGAATTTCAGCTAAAAACTGTAGAGGAAAGTTCAAACGCATCTCAAATATGAAAGCCTAACCCCTCCCGAATAAAACGGTATGCCACATTCATGGGTGTACCCAGAGACATGGCTACCAACTAACCCAGAGCGTGACCAGTGCCAAATGTCAGTAGCAGCAAAAAAAAAAAATTAGCCAGTTTTGTATTTGAACAGTCTGCAGTTTTTCCACAAAACACCCCCATAACTTAGAAATAACCCCCACAAACTATATACACACCTTCAGCTATGTAACGCTGTAGTTTGTCAATGATGTGGGCACAGTTCTTCGAAGAAGTTTGCACTTTTCTGAAAAAATTAACAAAAACTTCAAAAGGTAGAAATCATGCCAAAACTGATGGAATAAAAAAAGTTACTAAATATCAATCTCCACAATGTCCTAATCAAACGGTATAACATGGCTGGTTACACACGCAGACGTGGAAGCGAATGGCCACAGTGAGACAATGCACAATGGCTCAGAAACAGCAAAAATATTCGCCAAATCTGAATTTGAACAGTCTGCAGTTTTTGCCCACAAACACACCCCCACAAACCATATATTTCTAGAATCCACACACTTTATCTACGTAATTCTGTAGTTTGTTCATTCATACCATCATGGTGGTGGGGCGCAGTTCTTCGTAGAATTTCGCAGTTTTAGCAGAGTTTCTAAAAAATTAGAAAAAAAACACTCTCAACTATCCACAAAGTGAGCCAATGAACAGTGGCTCAATTACAGCAACTTTTGAGATTTATCAGACTAAACACCCCTCTATATTAAAAATACCCCCCAAACTATATATTCTTGGAATCTACACACCTTCACCCACCAATGGTGTGATTCTTTTATGCATACCATTAATGGTGTGGGCGCAGTTTTGTGTAGACTTTCGCTTTTTTACCAGATTTTCAGGAAAAATTTATAAAAATACAATTCAAAGTTAAAAATCATGGCAAATTTCCTTGTTATGTAAAAAAAACTTGTCAGTTATCAATCTTCCAAATGCCCTGAATCAAACGGTATGCCATATGCATGGTTACACACACGGACATGAAAGCCACTAGTCACAAAGTGAGCCAATGCGTAGTGGCCCAATAACAGCAACTTTTAAGATTTTACATCTAAAGATTTTAAGATTTTATCTAAACACCCCTCTAACTCAAAAATACCTACCAAAAATATATATTCTCAGAATCTACATACCTTCAGCTAAGGAACGGTGCCATTTTTTTATTCATACCATCAATTGTGTGTGCGCAGATCTTCGTAGAATTTCGCACCTCTAGCATATTTTCTGAAAAAAAATAAAGAAACAACAAGTTTCAAAGTTAAAAACCCTGCCAAAACCCCAAGTAATGAAAAAAAAGTTAAAAATATCAATCTCCCACATGTCCTGCATCAAACGGTATGCCATATATGTGGATGCAAACAGAGACGTGGCCACCAACTAGCTCAAAAGGGACGCATGCTCAAATGCAATTACAAGAAAAAATCGAAGTGCTCTGTAATTTGAACAGTCTACCATTTTTCAAAGGAAACAGCCCCTGAAACTTGGAAATATCCCCAACAAACTATATATGTTTGGAATCTACACACCTTCAGCTACGTTACGGTGCCATGCTTTCATACATACATGAAGAATTCCAGACGCAGTAATCCAAAGAATTCTGTGTTTTTAGGAGATTTTGTGAAAAATAAAATAAGATGATTCAAAGGTTGAAATCCTATCTAAATCCACTTGACAAACAAAAAAACTCACTAAATGTGAATCTCCCACATGTCCTGAATCAAACGGTATGCCATATGCGTAGGTGCACACAGAGATGTGGCCACCAACTAGCTCAAATTGGATACATGCGTAATTTCAATTACAAGAAAAAATCAAAAACCGCCACAACACACCAACCCCACCCCACCCCCTTTTAGTGATATTTTAGTGAAAACCAGTTAGTCTGGAAGTTTTTGCACACTTTACTGATCCTAAAAATTCAATCTGGTCTTTTTTTGGTACCTCTGCAAAAGTTTCTACTAAAATAGGCTTAGTTTCCCTTGAAATCGGACAAATAATGATGCACATTTACTTTACCGATATCACCGGAGGCATTGGAAAGCTTGGAGAAGACTAATTTTTAGTTTTAGGGTAAAAAAAAAATGGTGTATGTATCACTTTAAGGATTTTTTGTGTGTGCATTTTCCCTTTTTTTTTTTTGGATCATTCCCAAAGATGATCATCAAATCATCTTAGGGAATGATAACGAACTTGGAATACGGGCATAAATGCCCATTTTCCAATTCGAAATCCGATCGGAAAAATCATAAATTTTGATCTCTGTCCCCATTTTTTTTCTAAGTCTTTGTGAATGGAACTTTGAGTTCCATTCAAAAAAAGTATAGTAAAGCTGTCACACTGACAGCTTTACTATACCAGGTACTGCACTGTGATCTGAATGGAGATCGCAGTGCAGTACCTCCACTACACCACCAGGGTGTAGCCTAAGGGAAGACCCCAGTGAAGAAGGAAATCCTGTGATGTCACCGGGGTCTCCCTTATCGCACAGACTTCCTCCTTCCTCCTGCTCCCGGCTGCGTCTCCTGGCTCTGCAGGTAAGTGCTGCTATCTCCTGATCCCCCCCCTCGGATTTGGATGAAACCGAGGGGGGATCGAGAGGGCTAGGGGGGCAGTTGAATGCTGCCCCCCGATTGCCCCTAGCACTTACAGATATTTTTTTTTAAAGGGGATGTAACAGATCGTATTTTCAGGATCTGTGGCAGTTTGAGCATTTCCTGCACAGATCGTGAATATACGATCTGTGGCAGTGAAAGGGTTAAAGGTAAAGCCCCAAAATTTGTAAATAGATACTAGGGCCTCTGGACGGCTACCGATGGGCCCCCCAGGCATCCAGGCCCCAGGCACTTGCCTCGGTGCCTTGTGAATAATCTGGCCCTGGTTAGGTCCTAACCTCTAGTCCAGCAGATATTGTTAGGCCGAAACCTCCAGTCCAGCAGACACTGTTAGGTCCCAACCTCCAGTCCAGCAGATACTGTTAGGTCAAAACCCCCAGCAGTGGCAGCGCTACACTGGGGCACAATGGGGCACGTGCCCCAGTTGGCAGATGCAGTGCCCCCCAAGTGCCCCCTTTCCAAATTCCAAACCCACTGGTGTAGTGTATTTACCAGGGTCGCAATCGCTACTTGGTCCGTGTACCTTGGGGGCCCGGCAAAAATCAGATTTGTACTTGTACACTAACTTCCTTTGACTGCAGTAAGATTCACTTCCGCATTCCGTGCGGAATCTATTTGAATTGAGTAATTACGCGCGCGCACACAGAGCAAGCAACCAGGAGCCAGAGCAAAGCTGTAACTAAGCTGGAAAGGAGAACAGCCTCAGCCCTCAGGTCAGAGTTTGAAGTTTCTGAGTCAGTGAGCTCATCCTAATCGGGGCTGGGGGGGACCAGTAAGTCTGTACCAGCTCACACAGTCTACCATATCTGTTATGTCTTTTTGTGGGCTGTGGCACTTCCTTTTCTTGATACTGACTGCGTGAGCAGAAGAATAATTGGTGATTTGGTGGTTTTGAATTCCCAGTGAGTGTTAATGGCAAATACAAGTTTCACCTCAGTGAGTATGACTGTCACATACAAGTTTGCCCCCAATGAATGTGACTGAAACATACATGTTTGTGCTCAGTGAGTGTGACTGGCACATGCAGGTTTGCCACCAATGAGTGTGAATAGCACATAAAAGTTTGCCCCAGTATGTGTGACTAGCACATACCAATTATTCCCTAGTGACGGGCACACACAATGTGAAAGTCCCATACAAGTTAACCCTAGTAAGTGTTATTGGAAATAAAATTTGCCACCAGTGAGTGTAACTGGCACATACAAATTTGCCCCCAGTGAGTGTGACTGGCACATACAAGTTTGCTCCAAGTGAGTGTAAATGGCAAATATAAGTTTGCCCCAAGTGAGTCTGACAGGCACATAAAAGTTTACCCTCAGTGAATGTGACTGGTACATCCAAATTGGCCCCCATGAGTGTGACTTGCACATACAGGTTTGCCCAAAGTGAGTGTGACTGGCACATGTAAGTTTGCCCCCAGTGAGTGTGACTGGCACATACAAGTTTGCCATAATTGAGTATAAATGGCAAATACAAGTTTGCCCCAAGTAAATTTGACTAGCACATATATGTTTGCCCCAGTGAGTGTGACTGGCACATACAAGTTTGCCCACAATGAGTGTGACTGACACATCCAAATTGGCCCCCATGATTGTGACTTGCACATACAGGTTTGCCCAAAGTGAGTGTGACTGGCACATGTAAGTTTGCCCCCAGTGAGTGTGACTGGCACATACAAGTTTGCCATAAGTGAGTATAAATGGCAAATACAAGTTTGCCCCAAGTAAATTTGACTAGCACATATATGTTTGCCCCAGTGAGTGTGACTGGCACATACAAGTTTGCCCACAATGAGTGTGACTAGCACATACAAGTTTTCCCAGTGAGTGTTAATGGCATATACAAGTTTGCCACCAATGAGGGTTACTGGTACATATATGTCTGCCCACAGTGAGTGCGACTTGCACAAACATATTTGCCCCAGTGAGTGTGACTGGCACACGCAAGTTTGCCATTAAAGTGTAAATGGCAAATACAGGTTTGTCTCAAGTGAGTGTGACTAGAACATTTAAGTTTCCCTCAATGAACAAGACAGTGAGTAACTGTCCCAGTAAGTGTAACTGTCACATACATGTTTGCCCCTGTGAGTGTGACTGGCCCATTCAAGTTTGTCCCTAATGAGTTTGCCCAGAGTGAGTGTGACTGGTATATACAAATTATCCCAGTGAGTGTGACTGGCACATATATGTTTGCCCCAATGAGTGTGACTGGCAAATACAAGTTTGCCCCCAATGAGTGTGACTGGCACATACAGGTTTTCCCCAGTGAGAGTTAATGGCATATAGAAGTTTGCCTCCAGTGAGGGTTACTGGTACATATATGTCTACCCACAATGAGTGCAACTGGTACATACGATCTGTACCCAGTGAGTGTGACTGGCACATGCATGTTTGCCACCAGCGTGACTGGCACATACAAGTTTGCCTGCAATGAGTGTGAATGGCACATACAAATTTGCCCCCAGTGAGTGTGACTGGCACATACAAGTTTGCCTTATGTCAGTGTAAATGGCAAATACAAGTTTTACCCAAGTGAGTGTGACTAGATCATTTAAGTTTCCCCCAATGAGCAAGACAGTGAGTGTGACTGGTATATATATGTTTGCCCCAGTGAATGTGACTGGTATATACAAATTGTCCCCAGTGAGTGTGACTGGCATATATGTTTGCGCCAGTGAGTGTGACTGGCACAAACAAGTTTGTCCCCAAAAAGTTTGACTGACACATACAAGTTTTTCCCAGTGAGTGTTAATGGCTTATACAAGTTTGCCCCCAGTGAGGGTTACTGGCACATATATGTCTGCCCACAGTGAGTGTGACTGGCACATACAAGTTTGCCTGCAATGAGTGTTACTGGCACATACAAATTTGCCCCCAGTGAGTGTGACTGGCACATACAAGTTTGCCTGCAATGAGTGTTACTGGCACATACAGATTTGCCCCCAGTGAGTGTGACTGGCACATACAAGTTTGCCACACACTCAGAGCTGGATTATCCATTAAGGCAACCTAGGCAGCTGCCTAGGGCCCAGTAAACACCACTATAGTACTACAGCCATACAATACAAGGACAAGAGGGGCTCAAATATCAGCTCTGTCTGGGGTCCAATTTTATCTTAATCCATCTCTGCACACACTGCCCACAGTGAGTATGACCCATACATACAATTTGTCCCCAGTGAGTGTGACTGGCACATGAATGTTTGCCCACAATGAGTGTGACTGACACATACAAATTTGCCTCCAGTAAGTGTGACTGGCATATACAAGTTTGCCATAAGTGAGTGTTAATGGCAAATAAAAGTTTCACCCAAGTGAGTATAACTAGAAAATTCAAGTTTCCCCCAATGAGCAAGACAGTGAGTGTGACTGGTATATAAAAATTGTCCCCAGTTAGTGTGAATCTCACATACATGTGTGCCCCTGTGAGTGTGACTGGCACATACAAGTTTGCCCCCAATGAGTGTGACTGGCACATACAAGTTTTTCCCACTGAGTGTTAATGGCATATACAAGTTTGCCTCCAGTGAGGCTTACTGGTACATATATGTCTGCCCACAGTGAGTGTCACTGGTACATACAATTTGCCCCAGTGAGTGTGAATCTCACATACATGGTTGCCCCTGTGAGTGTGACTGGCACGTACAAGTGTGCCCCTAATGAGTTTGCCCAGAGTAAGTGCGACTAATATATACAAATTGTCCCTAGTGAGTGTGACTGACACATATATGTTTGCCCCAGTGAGTGGGACTGGCACATACAAGTTTGCCCCTAATGAGTTTGCCCCGAGTGAGTGTGACTAATATATACAAATTTGTCCCCAGAGAGTGTGACTGGCACATACAAGTTTGCCATAAGTGAGTGTAAATGGCAAATACAAGTTTGCCCCAAGTGAGTGTGACTAGAAAATTCAGTTATCCCCATTCAGCAAGGCAGTGAGTGAGACTGGTATATAAAAACTGTCCCCAGTGAGTGTGAGTGGCACATACAAATTGTCCCCAGTGAGTGTAACTGGCACATATATGTTTGCCTCAGTGAGTGTGACTGGCAGATACAAGTTTTCCCCCAATGAGTGTGACTGGCACATACAATTTTTTTCCACTGAGTGTTAATGGCATATACAAGTTTGCCTCCAGTGAGGGTTACTGGTACATATATGTCTGCCCACAGTGAGTGTGACTGGTAGATACAATTTGCCACCATGAGTGTGACTGGCACATGCATGTTTGCCCCCCAGCGTGACTGGCACACAAAAATTTGCCAGCAATAAATGTGACTGGCACATACAAATTTGCCCCAGTGAGTGTGACTGGCACATACAAGTTTGCACCTTATGAGTTTGCCCAGAGTGAGTGTGACTGGTATAAACTAATTGTCACCAGTGAGTGGCACATATATGTTTGCCCCACTGAGTGTGACTGGCACATACAAATTTGCCCCCAATAAGTGTGATGGGCACATACAAGTTTTTCCCAGTGAGTGTTGATGGCATATAGAAGTTTGCCCCCTGTGATAGTCACTGGTACATATATATCTGCCCACAGTGAGAGCGACTGGTACATACAATTTTTCCCTTGTTAGTGTAACTGGCACATGCATGTTTGCCCCTAGCATGACTGTCACATACAAGTTTGCCTGCAATGAGTGTGACTGGCACATGCAAATTTGCCCCCAGTGAGTGTGACTGGCACATACAAGTTTACCATAAGTGAGTGTAAATGGCAAATACAAGTTTGCCCAAGTGAGTGTGACTGGAACATATATGTTTGCCCCGGTGAGTATTAATGGCATATACAAGTTTGCCCCAAGTGAGGGTTATTGGTACATATATATCTGCCCATAGTGAGTGCGACTGGTACATACAATTTTTCCCCAGTAAGTGTGACTACCATATGTATGTTTGCCCCCAGCGTGACTGGCACATACAAGTTTTCCTGCAATGAGTGTGACTGGCACATACAAATTTGCTCCCAGTGAGTGTGACTGGCACATACAAGTTTGCCATAAGTGAGTGTAAATGGCAAATACAAGTGAGTGTGACTGAAATATTTAAGTTTCCCCCAATGAGCAAGACAGTGAGAGTGACTGGTATATAAAAATTGTCCCCAGTAAGTGTGACTGTCACATACATGTTTGCCTCGTGAGTGTGACTGGCACGTACAAGTTTGCCCCTAATGAGTTTGCCCTGAGTAAGTGTGACTGTTATATAGAAATTGTCCCCAGTGAGTGTGACTGGCACATAAATGTTTGCCCCAGTGAGTGTGACTGGCACATACAAGTTTTTCCCAGTGAGCATATCCAAGTTTGCCGCAAGTGAGGGTTACTGGTACATATGTCTGCCCACAGTGAGTGCGACTGGTACATACAATTTGTCCCCTGTAAGTGTGACTGGCACATGCATGTTTGCCCCCAGCATGACTGGCACATACAAGTTTGCCTGCAATGAGTGTGACTGGCACATACAAATTTGCTCCCAGTGTGACTGGCACATACAGGTTTGCCATAAGTAAGTGTAAATGGCAAATACAAATCTGCCCCAAGTGAGTGTGACTAGAACATTTAAGTTTCCCCCAATGAGCAAGACAATGAGAGTAACTGGTATATAAAAATTGTCCCCACTAAGTGTGACTGTCACATAAATGTTTGCCCCCTTTGAGTGTGACTGGCACATACAAGTTTGCCCCTAATGAGTTTGCCCAGAGTGAGTGAGACTGGTATATACAAATTGTCCCCAGTGAGTGTGACTGGCACATACAAGTTTGCCCTCAATGAGTGTGACTGGCATATACAATTTTTTCCCAGTGAGTGTTAAAGGCATATACAAGTTTGCCCCCAGTGAGGGTTACTGGTACCTATATGTCTGCCAACAGTGATTGTGACTGGTACATACAATTTGTCCCCAGTGAGTGTGACTGGCACATACAAGTTTGCCCGCAATGAGTGTGACTGGCAAATACAAATTTGCCACCAGTGAGTGTGACTGGCACATACAAGTTTTTCCCAGTGAGTGTTAATGGCATATCCAAGTTTGCCACAAGTAAGGGTTACTGGTACATATATGTCTGCCCACAGTGAGTGCGACTTGTACATACAATTTGTCCCCTGTAAGTGTGACTGGCACATGCATGTTTGCCCCCAGCATGACTGGCACATATAAGTTTGCTGCAATGAGTGTGACTGGCACATACAAATTTGCTCCCAGTGTGACTGGCACATACAGGTTTGCCATAAGTGAGTGTAAATGGCAAATACAAGTTTGCCCCAAGTGAGTGTGACTGGAACATTTAAGTTTCCCCCAATGAGCAAGACAGTGAGAGTGACTGGTATATAAAAATTGTCCCCACTAAGTGTGACTGTCACATACATGTTTGCCCCCTGTGAGTGTGACTGGCACATACAAGTTTGCCCCTAATAAGTTTGCACAGAGTGAGTGTGACTGGTATATACAAATTGTCCCCAGTGAGTGTGACTGGCACATACAAGTTTTCCCTTAATGAGTGTGACTGGCATATACAATTTTTTCCCAGTGAGTGTTAAAGGCATATACAAGTTTGCCCCCAGTGAGGGTTACTGGTACCTATATTTCTGCCAACAGTGATTGTGACTGGTACATACAGTTTGTCCCCAGTGAGTGTGGCTGGCACATACAAGTTTGCCCGCAATGAGTGTGACTGGCACATACAAATTTGCCACCAGTGAGTGGGACTGGCACATACAAGTTTGCCATAAGTGAGTGTAATTGGCAAACACAATTCTGCCCCAAGTGTGAGTGACTAGAACTTTCAATTTTCCCCCAATGAGCAAGACAGTGAGTGTGACTGGTATATAAAAATTGTCCCCAGTGAGTATGGCTCTCACATACATTCTTGCCCCAGTGAATGTGACTGGCACATAAAAGTCTGCCCCTAATGAGTTTGCCCGTAGTGAGTGTGACTGGCATATACAAATTGTCCCCAGTGAGTGTGACTGGCACATACAAATTTGCCCCCAGTGAGTGTAAATGGCAAATACAGGTTTGCCCCAAGTGAGTGTGACTAGAACATTCAAGTTTCCCCCATTGAGCAAGACAGTGTGTGTGACTGGAATATTTAAGTTTCTCCCAATGAGCAAGACAGTGAGAGTGACTGGTATATGAAAATTGTCCCCAGTAAGTGTGACTGTCACATACATGTTTGCCCCCTGTGAGTGTGACTGTCACATGCAAATTTGCCCCCAGTGAGTGTAAATGGCAAATACAAGTTTGCCCCAAGTGAGTGTGACTAGAACATTCAAGTTTCCCCCATTGAGCAAGACATGAGTGTGACTGGTATATAAAAATTGTCCCCAGTGAGTGTTACTGGCACGTACAAGTTTGCCCCTAATTAGTTTGCCCAGAGTGAGTTTGACTGGTATATACAAATTGTCCCCAGTGAGTGTGACTGGCACATATGTTTGCCCCAGTGAGTGTGACTGGCACATATAAGTTTGCCCCAGTGAGTGTTAATGGCATATACAAGTTTGCCCCCAGTGAGGGTTACTGGTCCATATATGTCTGCCCACAGTGAGTGTGACTGGTACATACAATTTGTCCCCAGTGAGTGTGACTGATACATGAATGTTTGCCCTCAGCGTGACTGGTACATACAAGTTTGCCCACAATGAGTGTGACTGGCACATACAAATTTGCCTCCAGTAAGTGTGACTGACACATACATGTTTGCCATAAGTGAGTGTTAATGGCAAATAAAAGTTTAACCCAAGTGAGTATGACTGGAACATTCAAGTTTCTCCCAATGAGCAAGACAGTAAGTGTGACTGGTATATAAAAATTGTCCCCAGTTAGTGTGAATCTCACATACATGTTCGCCCCTGTGAGTGTGACTGGCACATACAAGTTTGCCCCTAATGAGTTTGCCCAGTGTGAGCGTGACTGGTATATACAAATTGTCCCCAGTGAGTGTGACTGACACATATATGTTTGCCCCAGTGAGTGGGACTGGCACATACAAATTTGCCCCCAGAGAATGTGACTGGCACACACAAGTTTGCCATAAGTGAGTGTAAATGGTAAATACAAGTTTGCCCCAAGTGAGTGTGACTAGAACATTCAAGTTTCCCAATTCAGCAAGACAGTGAGTGAGACTGGTATATAAAAATTGTCCCCAGTGAGTGTGAGTGGCTCATACAAATTGTCCCCAGTGAGTGTGACTGGCACATATATGTTTGCCCAAGTGAGTGTACAAGTTTGCCCCCAATAAGTGTGACGGGCACATACAAGTTTTTCCCAGTGAGTGCTAATGGCATATACAAGTTTGCCTCCAGTGAGAGTTACTTGTACATATATCTCTACCCTGGTACATACAATTTGTCCCGAGTGAGTGTGACTGGCACATACAAGTTTGCCTGCAATGAGTATGACTGGCACATACAAATTTGCCCCCAGTGAGTTTGAATGGCACATACATGTTTACCATAAGTGAGTCTAAATGGCAAATATAAGCTTGCCCCAAGTAATTGTGACTGGAACATTTAAGTTTCCGCCAATGAGCAAGACAGTGAGAGCGACTGGTATATAAAAAGTGTCCCCAGTAAGTGTGACTGTCACATACATGTTTGTCCCCTGTGAGTGTGACTGGAACATACAAGTTTGCCCCTAATGAGTTTGCCCAGAGTGAGTGTGACTGGCACATATATGTTTGCCCCAGTGAGTGTGACTGGCACATAAAAGTTTGCCCCCAATAAGTGTGACTGGCACATATAAGTTTGCCCCCAATAAGTGTGACGGGCACATACAAGTTTTTCCCAGTGAGTGCTAATGGCATATACAAGTTTGCCTCCAGTGAGGGTTACTTGTACATATATGTCTGCCCACAGTGAGTGACTAGTACATACAATTTGTCCCCAGTGAGTGTGACTGGCACATGCATGTTTGCCCCCAGCGTGACTGGCACACGCAAGTTTGCCAGCAATGAGTGTGACTGGCACATACAAATTTGCCCCCAGTGAGTGTGGTTGGCACATAAAAGTTTGACAAAAGTGAGTGTCAATGGAAAATACAAGTTTGCCACCTGTGAGTGTGACTGGCACATACAAGTTTGCCTCTAATGAGTTTGCCCAGAGTGAGTGTGACTGGTATATAAAAATGTCCCCAGTGAGTGTGACTGTCACATATATGTTTGTCCATGTTAGTGTGACTGGCACATACAAATTTGCCCCAGTGAGTGTGACTGGCACATACAAGTTTGCCATAAGTCAATGTAAATAGCAAATAAAAGTTTGCCCCAAGTGAGTGTGACTAGAACATTAAAGTTTCCCCAAATGACCAATACAGTGAGTGTGGCTGGTATATGCAAATTGTACCAGTGAGTGTGACTGGCACATATATGTTTGTCTCAGTGATTGTGACTGGCACATACAAGTTTGCCCCCAATGAGTGTAATTGGCATATACAAGTTTGCCCCCAGTGAGGGATATTGGTATGTATGTCTGCACACAGTGGGTGCGACTGGTACATACAAGTTTGCCCCCAAAGAGTGTGACTGGCACATACAAGTTTTTCCCAGTGAGTGTTAATGGCATATATAAGTTTGCACCTAGTGAGGGATATTGGTACGTATGTCTGCCCGCAGTGAGTGCGACTGGTACATACAAATTTGCCCCAAATTAGTTTGACTGGCACATACAAGTTTGCCATAAGTGAGTGTACATGGCAAATACAGGTTTGCCACCTGTGAGTGTGACTGGCACATGCAAGTTTGTCACTAATGAGTTTGCCCAGAGTGAGTGTGACTGGTATATAAAAATTGTCCCCAGTGAGTGTGACTGGCACATACAAGTTTGCCCCTAATAAGTTTGCCCAGAGTGAGTGTGACTGGTATATACAAATTGTCCCCAGTGAGTGTGACTGGCACATATATGTTTGCCCATGGTAGTGTGACTGGCAAATACAAATTTGCCCCAGTGAGTGTGACGGGCACATACAAGTTTGCCGTAAGTCAGTGTAAATAGCAAATGCAAGTTTGCCCCAAGTGAGTGTAACTAGAACATTAAAGTTTCCCCAAATGACCAATACAGTGAGTGTGGGTGGTATATACAAATTGTCCCAGTGAGTGTGACTGGCACATATATTTGTCCCAGTGAGTGTGACTGGCACATACAAGTTTGCCCCCAATGAGTGTTAGTTAATGGCATATACAAGTTTGCCCCCAGTAAGGGATATTGGTATGTATGTCTGCCCACAGTGAGTGCGGCTGGTACATACAAGTTTGCCCCCAATGAGTGTGACTGGCACATACAAGTTTTTCCCAGTGAGTGTTAATGGCATATACAAGTTTGCCCCCAGTGAGGGATATTGGTACGTATGTCTGCCCGCAGTGAGTGCGACTGGTACATACAAATTTGCCCCAAATGAGTGTGACTAAAATATTAAAGTTTCCCCCAATGAGCAAGACAGTGAATGTGACTGCTAAATACAAATTGTCCCCTGTGAGTATGACTGGCACATGAATGTTTGCCCCCAGCGTGACTGGCACATACAAGTTTGCCATAAGTGAGTGTAAATGGCAAATACAAGTTTTACCCAAGTGAGTGTGACTAGATCATTTAAGTTTCCCACAATGAGCAAGACAGTGAGTGTGACTGGTATATACAAATTGTCCCTAGTGAGTGTGACTGGCACATATATGTTTGTCCAAGTGAGTGTGACTGGCACATACAAGTTTGTCCCCAATAAGTGTGACTGGAACTTATATGTTTGCTCCAGTGAGTGTTAATGGCATATACAAATTGGCCCTAAGTGAGGGTTATTGGTACATATATGTCTGCCAACAGTGAGTTTGACTGGTACATACAGTTTTTCCTCAGTAAATGTGACTAGCATATGTATGTTTGCCCCCAGCTTGACTGGCACAGAGAAGTTTGCCTGCAATGAGTGTGACTGGCACATACAAATTTGCCATAAGTGAGTGTAAATGGCAAATACAAGTTTGCCCCAAGTGAGTGTGACTGGAACATTTAAGTTTCCCCCAATGAGCAAGACATTGAGAGTGACTGGTATACAACAATTGTCCCCATTAAGTGTGACTGTCACATACATGTTTGCTCCCTGTGAGTGTGACTGGCACATACAAGTTTTCCCCTAATGATTTTGACCAAAATGAGTGCGACTGGTACATACAATTTCTCCCCAGTGAGTGTGACTGGGACATGTATGTTTGTCCACAGCGTGACTGTGATATACAAGCTTGCCTGCAATGACTGTGACTGGCACATACAAATTTGCCACCAGTGAGTGTGACTGGCACATACAAGTTTGCCATAAGTGAGTGTAAATGGCAAATACAAGTTTGCCCCAAGTGAGTGTGACTAGAACATTCAAGTTTCCCCCATTGAGCAAGACATGAGTGTTACTGGTATATAAAAATTGTCCCCAGTAATTGTGACTGTCACATACATGTTTGCCCCTGTGAGTGTGACTGTCACATACAAGTTTGCCCCTAATGAGTTTGCCCAGAGTGAGTGTGACTGGTATATACAAATTGTCCCCAGTGAGTGTCACTGGCAAATATATGTTTGCCCCAGTGAGTGTTACTGGCACATACAAGTTTTTCCCAGTAAGTGTTAATGGCATATAGACTTTTGCCTCCAGTCATGGTTACTGGTACAGTACATATTTCTCTACCCACAGTGAGTGTGACTGGTACATACAATTGTACCCAGTGAGTGTGACTGGCACATGCATGTTTGCCCCCAGCGTGACTGGCACATACAAGTTTTCACGCAATGAGTGTGACTGGCACAAACAAATTTGTCCCCCAGTGAGTGTGACTGGCACATACAAGTTTGCCATAGGTCAGTGTAAATGGCAAATACAAGTTTTTCCCAAGATAGTGTCACTAGATCATTTAAGTTTCCCCCAATGAGCAAGACAGTGACTGGTATATAAAAATTTCCCCAGTGAGTGTGACTGTCACATATATGTTTGCCCCTTGAGTGTGACTGGCACATACAAGTTGCC
The DNA here is from genome assembly GCA_019447015.1 of Hymenochirus boettgeri. Classification (NCBI taxonomy): domain Eukaryota; kingdom Metazoa; phylum Chordata; class Amphibia; order Anura; family Pipidae; genus Hymenochirus; species Hymenochirus boettgeri. The sequence goes on along the minus strand of CM033475.1, from coordinate 182,518,702 downwards.
CGTAAGGAGTTTACCCAGAAGTGCAACTGGTATATACAAATTGTCACCAGTGAGTGAGACTGGCACATATATGTTTGCCCCCGTGAGTGTGACTGGCACATACAAATTTTACCCAGTGAGTGTGACTGGCACATACAAGTTTGCCCCTAATGAGTTTGCCCTGAGTAAGTATGACTGGTATATAGAAATTGTCCCCAGTGAGTGTGACTGGCACATACAAGTTTTTCCCAGTGAGTGTTAATGGCATATCCAAGTTTTCCCCAAGTGAGGGTTATTGGTACATATATGTATATAAAATATATATTTTTATATATGTATATAAAAATTTCCCCAGTGAGTGTGACTGTCACATATATGTTTGCCCCTTGAGTGTGACTGGCACATACAAGTTGCCCGTAAGGAGTTTACCCAGAAGTGCAACTGGTATATACAAATTGTCACCAGTGAGTGAGACTGGCACATATATGTTTGCCCCCGTGAGTGTGACTGGCACATACAAATTTTACCCAGTGAGTTTGACTGGCACATACAAGTTTGCCCCTAATGAGTTTGCCCACAGTGAGTGCGACTGATACATACAATTTGTCCCCTGTGAGTGTGACTGGCACATGCATGTTTGCCCCCAGCATGACTGGCACATACAAGTTTGCCTGCAATGAGTGTGACTGGCACATACAAATTTGCTCCCAGTGAGTGTGACTGGCACATACAAGTTTGCCATAAGTGTGTGTAAATGGCAAATACAAGTTTGCCCCAAGTGAGTGTGACTGAAACATTTAAGTTTCCCCCAATGAGCAAGACAGTGAGAGTGACTGGTACATAAAATTGTCCCCAGTAAGTGTGACTGTCACATACATGTTTGCCTCCTGTGAGTGTGACTGGCACATACAAGTTTGCCCTTAATGAGTTTGCCCAGAGTGAGTGTGACTGGTATATGCAAATTGTCCCCAATGAGTGTGACTGGCACATATATGTTTTTCCCAGTGAGTGTGCCTGGCACATACAAGTTTGCCCCAATGAGTGTGACTGGCACATACAAGTTTTTCCCAGTGAGTGTTAATGGCATATACAAGTTTGCCCCAAGTGAGGGATATTGGTACATATATGTCTGCCCACAGTGAGTGCGACTGGTAAATACAATTTTTTCCTAGTAAGTGTCATTAGCATGTGTATGTTTGCCCCCAGCGTGACTGGCACATACAAGTTTGCCCGCAATGAGTGTGACTGGCACATACAAATTTGCCCCCAGTGAGTGTGACTGGCACATACAAGTTTGCCATAAGTGAGTGTAAATGGCAAATACAAGTTTGCCCCAAGTGAGTGTGACTGGAACGTTTAAGTTTCCCCCAATGAGCAAGACAGTGAGAGTGACTGGTATATAAAATTGTCCCCAGTAATTGTAACTGTCACATACTTGTTTGCCCCCTGTGAGTGTGACTGGCACATACAAGTTTGCCCCTAATGAGTTTGCCCAGAGTGAGTGTGACTGGTATATACAAAGTGTCCCTAGTGAGTGTGACTGGCACATATATGTTTGTCCCAATGAGTGTGACTGGCACATACAAGTTTTCCCCCAATGAGTATGACTGGCACATTCAAGTTTTTCCCAGTGAGTGTTAATGGCATATACAGGTTTGCCTCCAGTGAGGGTTACTGGTACATATATGTCTGCCCCCAGTGAGTGTGACTGGCACATGCATGTTTGCTCCCAGCTTGACTGCGCACACAAAGTTGCCAGCAATGAATGTGACTGGCACATACAAATTTGCCCCATTGAGTGTGACTGGCACATACAAGTTTGCTATAAGTGAGTGAAAATGGCAAATACAAGTTTGCCCCCTATGAGTGTGACTGGCACATACAAGTTTGCCCCTAATGAGTTTGCCCAGAGTGAGTGTGACTGGTGTATAAAAATTGGCCCCAGTGAGTGTGACTGGCACATACAGTTTGCCCCTAATGAGTTTGCCCAGAGTGAGTGTGACTGGTATATACAAATTGTCTCCAGTGAGTGTGACTGTCACATATATGTTTGCCCCAGTGAGTGTGTCTGGCACATACAAGTTTACCCCCAATATAGATAAAGATAAATAGCTGGGCACACCAGTCTTAAGTGTTAACAAATTTATTGTAACGTTTCAGAACCTAGGTGTGGTTCCTTCCTCAGAAAAACATGTGACGGGCACATACAAGTTTTTCCCAGTGAGTTTTAATGGCATATACAAGTTTGCCCCCAGTGAAGGGGGGCAAAACTTGTATACTGGTACATATATGTCTGCCCACAGTGAGAGTGACTAGTACATACAATTTTTCCCCTATTAGTGTGACTGGCACATGCATGTTTGCCCCCAGCATGACTGTCACATACAAGTTTGCCCGCAATGAGTGTGACTGGCACATACAAATTTGCCCCAGTGAGTGTGACTGGCACATACAAGTTTACCATAAGTGAGTGTTAATGGCAAATACAAGTTTGCCCAAGTGAGTGTGACTGGAACATATATGTTTGCCCCAGTGAGTGTTAATGGCATAAACAAGTTTGCCCCAAGTGAGGGTTATTGGTACATATATGTCTGCCCATAGTGAGTGCGACTGGTACATACAATTTTTCCCCAGTAAGTGTGAATAGCATATGTATGTTTGCCCCCAGCGTGACTGGCACATACAAGTTTGCCTGCAATGAGTGTGACTGGCACATACAAATTTGCTCCCAGTGAGTGTGACTGGCACATACAAGTTTGCTATAAGTGAGTGTAATGGCAAATACAAGTTTGCATTCAAGTGAGTGTGACTGGAACATTTAAGTTTCCCACAAGTTTTTTGAGTTTGCCCATTGTAAGTGTGACTGGCACAAAAAAGTTTGCACCTAATGATTTTGCCCAGAGTGTGACTGGTAATACAAATTGACCCCAGTGAGTGTGGCTGGCACATATATGTTTGTCCCAGTGAGTGTGACTGGCACATACAAGTAAATAGCAAATACAAGTTTGCCCTAAGTAAGTGTGACTGGAACATTTAAGTTTCTCCCAATAAGCAAGACAGTGAGAGTGACTAGTATATAAAAATTGTCCCCAGTAAGCGTGACTTTCACATAAATGTTTGCCACCAGTGAGTGTGACTGGTACATACAAGTTTGTCCCTAATGAGTTTGCCCAAAGTGAGTTTGACTGGTATATACAAATTGTCCCCAGTGAGTGTGACTGGCAAGTGAGGGTAACTGGTACATATATGTCTGCCCACAGTGAGTGTGACTGGTACATACAATTTGTCCCCTGTAAGTGTGACTGGCACATGCATGTTTGCCCCCAGCATGACTGGCACATACAAGTTTGCCTGCAATGACTGTGACTGGCACATACAAATTTGCTCCCAATGTGACTGGCACATACATGTTTGCCATAAGTGTGTGTGACTGTCACATACATGTTTGCCCCCTGTGAGTGTGACTGGCACATACAAGTTTGCCCCTAATGAGTTTGCCCAGAGTAAGTGTGACTGGTATATACAAATTGTCCCCAGTGAGTGTGACTGGCACATACAAATTTGCCCTCAATGAGTGTGACTGGCATATACAAGTTTTTCCCAGTGAGTGTTAAAGGCATATACAAGTTTGCCCCCAGTGAGGGTTACTGGTACCTATATGTCTGCCAACAGTGATTGTGACTGGTACATACAATTTGTCCCCAGTGAGTGTGACTGGCACATACAAGTTTGCCTGCAATGAGTGTGACTGGCACATACAAATTTGCCACCAGTGAGTGTGACTGGCACATTCAAGTTTCCCCCAATGAGCAAGACAGTGAGTGTGACTGGTATATAAAAATTGTCCCCAGTGAGTATGGCTCTCACATACATTCTTGCCCCAGTGAATGTGACTGGCAAATAAAAGTTTGCCCCTAATGAGTTTGCCCAGAGTGAGTGTGACTGGTATATACAAATTGTCCCCAGCGAGTGTGAGTGGCACATACAAATTTGCCCCCAGTGAGTGTAAATGGCAAATACAATTTGCCCCAAGTGAGTGTGACTAGAACATTCAAGTTTCCCCCATTGAGCAAGACAGTAAATGTGACTGGAACATTTAAGTTTCTCCCAATGAGCAAGACAGTGAGAGTGACTGGTATATAAAAAATATCCCCGGTAAGTGTGACTGTCACATACATCTTTGCCCCCTGTGAGTGTGACTGGCACATACAAGTTTGCCCCTAATGAGTTTGCCCAGAGTGAGTGTGACTGGTATATACAAATTGTCCCTAGTGAGTATGACTGGTATATACAAATTGTCACCAGTGAGTGTGACTGGCACATATATGTTTGCCCCCAGTGAGTGTGACTGGCACATACAAATTTGCCATCAGTGAGTGTGACTGGCACATACAAGTTGCCATAATTGACTGAAAATGGCAAATACAAGTTTGCCCCAAGTGAGTGTGACTAGAACATTAAAGTTTCCCCCAATGAGCAAGGCAGTGAGTGTGACTGGTATATAAAAATTGTCCCTAGTGAGTGTGACTGGCACATATATGTGCCAGGCACATACAAGTTTGTACCCAATAAGTGTGACTGGTACATACAAGTAAATAGCAAATACAAGTTTGCCCTAAGTAAGTGTGACTGGAACATTTAAGTTTCTCCCAATAAGCAAGACAGTGAGAGTGACTGGTATATAAAAATTGTCCCCAGTAAGCGTGACTTTCACATAAATGTTTGCCACCAGTGAGTGTGACTGGCACATACAAGTTTGTCCCTAATGAGTTTGCCCAAAGTGAGTTTGACTGGTATATACAAATTGTCCCCAGTGAGTGTGACTGGCAAGTGAGGGTAACTGGTACATATATGTCTGCCCACAGTGAGTGCGACTGGTACATACAATTTGTCCCCTGTAATGGGGTTGGCACATGCATGTTTGCCCCCAGCATGACTGGCACATACAAGTTTGCCTGCAATGACTGTGACTGGCACATACAAATTTGCTTCCAGTGTGACTGGCACAAACAAGTTTGCCCCTAATGAGTTTGCCCAGAGTAAGTGTGACTGGTATATACAAATTGTCCCCAGTGAGTGTGACTGGCACATACAAGTTTGCCCTCAATGAGTGTGACTGGCATATACAAGTTTTCCCAGTGAGTGTTAAAGGCATATACAAGTTTGCCCCCAGTGAGTGTTACTGGTACCTATATGTCTGCCAACAGTGATTGTGACTGGTACATACAATTTGTCCCCAGTGAGTGTGACTGGCACATACAAGTTTGCCTGCAATGAGTGTGACAGGCACATACAAGTTTGCCATAAGTGAGTGTAAATGGCAAACACAAGTTTGCCCCAAGTGAGGGTGACTAGAACATTTAAGTTTGCCTGCAATGAGTGTGACTGGCACATAAAATTTGCCACCAGTGAGTGTGACTGACACATACAAGTTTGCCATAAGTGAGTGTAAAGGGCAAACACAAGTTTGCCCCAAGTGAGAGGGACTAGAACATTCAAGTTTCCCCCAATGAGCAAGACAGTGAGTGTGACTGGTATATAAAAACTGTCCCCAGTGAGTATGGCTCTCACATATTTCTTGCCCCAGTGAATGTGACTGGCACATAACGGTTTGCCCCTAATGAGTTTGCCCAGAGTGAGTGTGACTGGTATATACAAATTGTCCCCAGTGAGTGTGACTGGCACATATAAATTTGCCCCCAGTGAGTGTAAATGGCAAATACAAGTTTGCCCCAAGTGAATGTGACTAGAACATTCAATTTCCCCCATTGAGCAAGACATAAGTGTGACTGGTATATAAAAATTGTCCCCAGTGAGTGTTACTGGCACGTACAAGTTTGGCCCTAATGAATTTGCCCAGAGTGAGTTTGAGTGGTATATACAAGTTTGCCCCAGTGAGTGTTAATGGCATATACATGTTTGCGCCCAGTGAGGGTTACTGGTCCATATATGTCTGCCCACAGTGAGTGTGACTGGTACATACAATTTGTCCCCAGTGAGTGTGACTGGCACATGAATGTTTGTCCCCAGCGTGACTGGTACATACAAGTTTGCCCAAAATGAGTGTGACTGGCACATACAAATTTGCCTCCAGTAAGTGTGACTGGCACATACAAGTTTGCCGTAAGTGAGTGTTAATGGCAAATAAAAGTTTTACCCAAGTAAGTATGACTAGAACATTCAAGTTTCCCCCAATGAGCAAGACATTGAGTGTGACTGGCACATACAAGTTTGCCCCTAATGAGTTTGCCAAGTTTGAGTGTGAATGGTATATACAAATTGTCACCAGTGAGTGTGACTGGCACATATATGTCTGCCCCCAGTGAGTGTGACTGGCACATATAAATTTGCCCTCAGTGTGTGTGACTGGCACATACAAGTTGCCATAATTGACTGAAAATGGGGAAAAGTTGGCCCAAAATGAGTGTGACTGGCACATACAAATTTGCCTCCAGTAAGTGTGACTGGCACATACAAGTTTGCCGTAAGTGAGTGTTAATGGCAAATAAAAGTTTCACCCAAGTAAGTATGACTAGAACATTCAAGTTTCCCCCAATAAGCAAGACAGTGAGTCATTCTCACTGTCTTGCTTATTGGGAGAAACTTAAATGTTCCAGTCACACTTACTTGGGGCAAACTTGTATTTGCTATTTACTTGTATGTGCCAGTCACACTTATTGGGTACAAACTTGTATGTGCCAGTCACACTCACTGAGACAAACATATATGTGCCAGTCACACTCACTGGGGTCAATTTATATTACCAGTCACACTCTGGGCAAAATCATTAGGTGCAAACTTGTATGTGCCAGTCACACTTACAATGGGCAAAATTCAAAAAACTTGTGGGAAACTTAAATGTTCCAGTTCACAACATTCTCCTTCATCACTTGGGCAAACTTGAAATTTGCCATTACACACTCACGATTCAATATCGCAAACTTGTAATCGTGGCCAGTCACACTCATTGCAGGCAAACTTGTATGTGCCAGTCACGCTGGGGGCAAACATACATATGCTAGTCACACTTACTGGGGAAAAATTGTATGTACCATATATGTTTGCCCCAGTGAGTGTGACTGGCACATACAGCACCTGTGATACAATTTACACTCAGCAAATACAGTGCTAAAATTTAAAAGAGCACATTAAAAAGCTGGGTACACACACATAGTACAGATTTTTGAAAGATGACATAGTAACATAGTAATTGAGGTTGAATAAAGACATCAAGTCCAACCTATTCACAGTTCCACAGTTTCACCATTCTCACTGTAAAGTAAACCTTTCTAACCTGAAGATGAAACTTCTTTTCCTCCAACCTTAAAGGATGTTCACGAGTCCTCTAATGTGACCTATTCGTGAACAATGCACCAGAGAGTTTATTGTATGGCCCATTAATATATTTGTACAAGGTTATCATATCCCCATGCAAACATTACTTCTCCAATGTAAACAGCCCTAACTTGTCTAATCTGCCTGCATAGTCAAGCCCCTCCATTCCCTTTATTATTTTAGTTGCCCTTCTCTGAACTGCTTCTATTTCCAAGATGTCCCTTTTGTATATGGGATTCCAAAACTGCACTGCATATTGCAAATGAGGCCTCACCAGTGCCTTGTAAAGAGGGAGAATAATATTTTTCTCTCTTGAATCTATTCCCCTCTTTATACAAGACAATACCTTGCTAGCTCTAGTTGTGGCTGTCTGGCATTGTTTGCTATAGCTAAGACTGTTATCTACCAGAACCCCCAAATCTTTTTCCATTACAGATGAACTTAACACAGAGTTATTTATGGTGTAGATGGCACAGGGATTATTAAATCCCAAATGCATCACCTTACATTTATTAACATTGAATCTCATCTGCCATTCTGCTGCCCATTTTGATAATCTATCTAGGTCTGCTTGCAGCACTTGCACATCATTGGAAGTTTTCAAAGCTCTGAATAGTTTAGTGTCATCAGCAAACACAGACACCTTGCTCTCAATGTCCCCTTCTAAGTCATTTATAAACAGATTAAAAAGAAATGGCCCAGTACAGAACCCGGAGGAACTTTAGCCCAGATAGATGTAGCTTCATTTACCCCCACTCTCTGTTTGCGATCCAATAAGGGATCTTATTAGATCTTATTGGATCTTGCAGATCCTGTCTGTCATTTTTTCAAAGCTTTTCTTTGAAATTAACAACTGCAATGGCAAAGGCCAAACACATTTAACAGTATTTTTGGCATAACGCTGAAGCAATGACAAAAGCCAATTATATGTGACAGGCATTATACATAGTAAAGATAAAACGTAAGGTTAAAAGGGCAAGAGAAGTGCTTTCTATTCTGATTGTTACCTAGAATACATCAAATATTATTTAATATGATCAATGGTATCAAAGGTGACCCCTCAATCACCGTTAAAACAGGACTAAAATCATTGAGACTAAGATCAAGCTGGAACCAGAAATAAATTTAATATTGCATGAATCTAGGAACTAATACAGTAAATGGCCCTTAGGAGTGTGCATCCAGTGTCTCTTATTAGGATTATAAAGTGTAGCAGAACTATAACTCCCAATAGCCACTAAGATCTCATAAAACAGGAATAGGTTACATACTGTATCTCTCATTCTACACCCAATAGTGTTTTCAGAATAACTTCACTGCTAAAATTATTGTGTCCACCGCTATGCAGGTGATAGTGGAACATTCCAACTGCCATTTAAATCACTCAGCCACATGATGTCACCAACTGCCATTTCCATAAGGCCCTGGTACCACCCCTTACTACAGTTAATGGATTCGGCACTAAGCAGCAGCTGTACTGTGCCCTACGAATGTGATATGTGCACATTGGTCAGTACAATACTTGTTGGTTTTCCTATAAACCTTAACCAGATATCCCACCCCACCCGGATCTTCCGGGAGTCTCCCTAGAATTGGGGTGGTCTCCCACGCACCCATGAGACCACCCCAATCTCCCACGACGGAGAGGAATCCTGAATCTCCTCCCCATCACGCCCCCTTTTTGAGCAACACGCCCCCAAACCACCCATGCCACGCCCACAACCTGCCTCCTCCCACCCCGCCCCGCCCACAATGTGATGTAAATGATGTCACGCCCCTCTCCCTGCCCCTGCGTGACGTAAATGACGCCGCACCGCCACGCCCCATCTCCCCCCTTGGCAGGGTGGGATGTCTGCCTTAACCGATTCCCATGCTGGCCATACACATAGTGATTTCACCACAATCAGGACCATTTTATTATCATGGCAAAGTATATATATTGATATTTTTATCCCCGATCGGCTACATGTACGGCCGCCATTAAAAACCAACATTACAGATCAGTAAAACCAATTCCATACTTACTGAACAATTAAGTTAGGATTAGAGACTGCCAGTTACCGGGGCCAGCAAAGCCAATCCCAGCAACAAAGTTGAAGTTGTAAAGAGTCATATTAAAGATAAGAAACAAATAGGGGGAAAAAATCCAGAAAATGAAAAAAATATCAGCAAAAAGCAGAAAACTTGCTAAAAAAAAACTTCCTGCTTTGTCACTATCTCACAAGTGAAAAAAAAAACCTGTGAAATTCAATCCCTTTTATAGAGTGAATGACATCACTGATGACATCACCAAGGCCATTAAACCAAGTACAATACCAGATCGAAATTTCTAGAATACCTCCAAGAAAATCAAAGGGAATGACATCATCCAGGATATTAAACCAATAACATGTCTAAAAGCCATTTACCAAATAATTGGAACTAAGATCAAGCTGGAGCCAGAAACAAAATTAACATTGCATGAATCTAACAAATAATACAGTAAATGGCCCTTAGGAGTGTGCATCCAGTGTCTCTTATTAGGATTATCAAATGTAGCAGAACTATAACTCCCAACAGCCAATAAGATCTCATAAAATATCAGGAATAGGTTACATACTGTATCTCTCATTCTACACCCAATAGTGTTTTCTGAATAACTTCACTGCTAAAATTATTGTGTGTGTCCACCCCCCATGCAGGTAATAGTGGAACATTCCAACTGCCATTTCAATCACTCAGCCACATGATGTCACCAACTGCCATTTCCATACCTTATTATAGGAAAAGGCCAAGAGATTTTTACATTTTTTTCAAACTGACTCACAATTTTCCAAGTAAATTCCTGCCAAGCTGTGTATTTACTACAGGACTATTGTGTAATTACCACACACTATACATAGCATATTGCCATTGAATGTAAATAGCACAATATACAATTTGTAGTAAAACATGGAAAAGTGAAAATGTCTGTTACAATGTCTGATGTGATTAATACACAGAGCCATCCTGATCTACATTAGGGATAGAAGCAATAAATAAAACCTTCCCAGTTAAAGGACAATTATACTCACCTTCCCTCCGCTCCAGATCTTTCCATGCTAGAACTTTTATACAGGGTGAGGACCTGAACCGCTAGGTCCTCACCCCGGGATTCACAAACCTACCAGCAGCGTGTTGCAGCAACGCTGCTCTTGTAGGCTCCGCCCCCTCCGCCCCGTCGGCGACGAGGCCAATAGGAAGGCACGCTTGTTGCAGAGCGTGCCTTCCTATTGGCCTCGTCGCCGACAGGGAGGAGGGGGCGGAGCCTACAAGAGCAGCGTTGCTGCAACACGCTGCCAGTGATAACATTGATTTGGAGAGTTGTGGCGCTAATAAGAGCCGCAAATTTTGTGTAACTTATAGCTATTTTTATGTAGTATATCTGGGATATGTGTTAATACAACAGGTTTCCTGAGCTTTGTATGTCACTGAGAGCATGTGTGTTAGGGTGAAGCATTGTGAAATTCATTTATAAGGACCACATTATATCCATTTTTGGAGTGCATGAAATCACCATTTTTTTGGAGATCTTATTCTAATCTATTGCGCAAATCACAGCGGAAGGTGACGTGTGAAACTCGTGGTAATCACCCATGTTACTGTTCTGTCCAGTTACCCATTGTTGATGGTATTTTAGCCTTGGAGTCCATATGTACTAACAAAGGATATTAAATTTCTGGGTATGAAGAGGTTGTAGGATTATTTAAACAGTAGGATTAGGGTCCGAATATCACCGTAACCTACCGGGACTGGTTGGTCTGTTTGTAGCATCTTAAGGCTGGTACACACCATGCAATATTTTGGTCTGAACAATCAATAGTTCAGTTTATTGGTCGTCTGGGACAAAATAATTGCATGGGTTTTCGCCCGTGTCCGACCGACCTTTTGTCCAAATCGGACAAAATAACGATCAGACATGGTGGAAAACCATGCCCGATCGTGCGATAGGTCGTGGTAAACTGTCGGCCGCGGCCACTATTGCCACGACCAACAGTCCTTCCTCATGGCCGACCGGACGAAAGACTCGTTGGAACGTGTGTTTAGTTGCAAGCTGACCGATCCAGGGCACTATCGGTCAGTGGGACGGAAATATCTGCTGGTGTGTACCCAGCAGAGTCTTAGGGATAATGGAGAATTACTAGCTTTTAAATGCTACTGCATAGAATTGGTAATAAGTTGCTACACTGCTACTGTGTGGCCATCTGCTGCTTGATTGCAGCAACCTGGAAATCTCAAGCACACAAAGGCAGATTGTGGGTTTGCCAGACAGATTAGCTGTTACTCATGCGATTTCCACAGCATGTGTGCCGATAGATCACACTAGTATCTGTTGGCACACATGCTGTGGGAACTGCACACACGGACCCGACCAATCCCCATAGGTGGTATGTGGATCCGTTGGGCGTGCTTCCATACACGGTACAATCGGATTGGCTCCTTCTACTTAAAGTAAAGGGAGCCAATACTGACCGACGTAAATTTTCCGTCATTCCCAACTGATCGGAGTGTTGACTGGTCGTTTGTCTGCACTCCGATCGGTCGGGAACAGCCCCTTCACGCTGTCAATAATAGCGTGAACAAGCCCTTCCCTTGTTCGCACTCAGCCCCTTGTACAAAAGTATAGGGAGTTGGCCATGGATGAAGGGAATGTGTCAGTTACCAACGGTTTCCCTATACTTTATTTAGTGAATAATGTAATCCCAACTGTAAATTGTAACATCTAATATACTGTATTTATAATAGTCTATTATAGACCTTAGCTCCCTCTTCATTCAAATTGACTATTACTTTTTTAAAGTGACCAGTACATTTTTTTACAGCATGCCATCAGCTTCCCCATACATCCCCCATTTCATTTGTCCATGAATACACAGCAATCTTATCCTGTTAACTTCCTTCTCTCTGACGCAAATCAATGCAGTTCAGAACGTAACACAGAAGTCCAGGCAAAGGAGAAAGGAGGTCTACCGGAGTCCATTGTTACTCATTTCTCCCATGCCCCTTGTGTATTCATGGCCGCCACTCTTCTGTCTTAATACGGTATGTAGCAGTCTGGCCGAGGGTGTTGCTGCTGCCCGAAGGACTTCCGCATTATAATCAGTGCACTACTATGTATGATAAGAATATTTTTTACAGTTCAGCTCCATTATTTTTAATGGAAGGGATGGATTACATAGTGAGGGGGGGCTTGGGACTGTGTGTAGCCTAATCTTTAAAAAATGCCATAATCTTACAGATTCTGTTTGTCATCTTTGAAAGACTGTTACAGTGTGTACCCAGTTTTAAGCAGCCCATACACATTAGTGATAATAGCCACCTCTTGCTGGATCCGTTAGATTATTGGGTATGCTTTCAACCAATGCCAATGAACCATTATCGGTCACGGCATCAAGCTATTCCAGGCTGAAAATTCTCAGCATTACCACCTAGTGTAGGGAGCTGAAAACAATCATGCCATGTATAGTCACCCTAACAAGGTAAATATAGTAATATGTAGAAAGAAGCCACATATTACTGACAGATGTCAAGGAATCTTCTGTGTAATGTGTGATAAATGTTGTATGTGTATGGCTTACACTCAACATCCAGATAGTGGGAATTTATTAAATATCAGCTGTAGGAGGTCTATTAGCTTAGACATACCAAAATTAAACCATGCAGAGAGGAATATGCATCCGTGGTATCTGATAAATTGTCCCTAATAAGTTTAGATTTCAAAGGAGAACTTAAGTTTTGTTCAATCTACAAAACCTGAATCATAAAAGGTATTGGAAACACAATGCGTTTTTTTTATATTTTAATTGTATGCATTTTTATACAATGCGGTTCAATGAGTTTGTCCTAAATAAGAAACAGTACAAACTTGTAATGTCAGTTCCTGGGGACTGGGAGTTTCAGGAGCTGTTGGAAAGAGAGGAAGCAGGTTTGGTGCCAGTAAAGTATCCTGGGTACTTAACTTTCTGAGGGCCGTTCCTACTCCCAGCTCTTTCTGCAACCTGCAGATCTTAATCTGCTCTGACATTCCCCAGCTTTCTCACTACCCTGCATCATCTGTCATGAGCCAAAATATTTTATACAAAACAGCATGACACGCGGCAAATAATGGCAATAAACCAACTATTGACGTGACAGACCAGAAGAAACGTGATTGTTGGCCCTTCTTACCAAAAGTATTTGGCTTTAGATTTAAATCCTACAAATTTTAACTATTTCTAAACTACAACTCCCAGCAAGACCTCCTAGATGTATCTTAATACTGTAGTTTCAAAATTGCTGGTGTAAAGCTACCCATACATTGACCTTTTTTTTTCCAATCAGATTTTTCAAAATTCAATCAAAAATCCCATCTTGCACTGCAGATCCTCCATACATTTCAGCTTGAAATCTGCAGAGGTTAGGGACTGGAATTTTTTTTTTTTTTCAATCAACCAATCAATAGTATTGAGCGTAAAACCGCCATTGATAATTCATCTGATACAATCAAATTAGCTGAATTAGTCAAAATTTTGATGCCGTATTTGGCCAGCTTGACAGAACAATGTGCATTATTTAACTTTAAAATTGTGAACATTTACCCTAAACAATATCTATATGGTACATTACTTGTAAGTGAGCAAGTGTTTACTAGGAAGTGTAAAAATGGTGGCTGCGGAATTGACAGCGATACACAAACCCACTCAGGGAGATTCAATAAAAGTTCTTATCGTTTAAAATTGTGCTAATTTTGCCCCAACCAATCAGAACTTATATAACATTTGAAAGCTAACATCATTCTAATTGGGGCAAAATTAGCACCATTTTAAACAATAAGAACTTTTATTGAATAACCCCCAAGTTTCAGTCCACCATTGAGCCGGATGTGGGATTTCAAAGGACGAAACCAAAATTTCATGTTGAAACTGAAACTGACACTTTGTCAATTGAAACTACAGAAGTTTCCAGACCAGTAGTTTCAGCCAGAAACCAGGATCAGTGTAAGAAAAAAACTGTACATGCCTGGTAATGGGTGTGCAATACAACTTGGACTTCTGAACCAGCAATAGATGTAAATGATGCAAACTGGGATTTCTAGGGTTCATTAACATTCATTGCAAGAAAATACAAGGCTCACTTGATTCCTCTAAATAAATGATTGTATAGGAGCTTTAATCTCATCAACAATAAAAGGATCTGATGAACAAACATTTACACATATTTGTGTGTTTATATTTATCCCAATTTGGACAGTCAAATTGGCCAAGTAATAATTTTTCCAGCCAATCAGTCAAAAGCAAAAAACAGGCAGTTAGATGGCTCAGTACGTGTGACTATGATACAACCTAAAAGTGAGAAAGTCCAATAACCCCTCCTCACACACTTCTCATAACAAACAAATGATTGCCAAATCTTTATTAAAGTCCAGTCTAAAATGACATTTTCGCTGACTTAGGGCTAGGCGCGATTTTCTTGCATTTACGCATGTGTTTTTTTCCCGATCATTAGAATCCCGGCAACACACCGAAAAATGTATCTTGTCTAAAATCTTCCTTGGGCAAAATGCACGAGGGCTGACAGAGCGTTTTGGCTGAAGTTCCTGTATCTAAGGGCACTCATTTGGCATTCGTTCCTTAATCCGGCAGTACAGATCAAGGAACGACTGCTGACCGAGCACTCATACACAAATGATACTCAGTTGGAATGATTTGTATGTGTACGTAGCATAATAATAACAGTCTAGAAATCCCTGCAGTTTCTGCCCCCTCACTTACAATCATGCTCAGTGTGACTTAAGCTGGGTACACACATTACCAGTATAGGGAGAAAGTTTGTAAGTGCCATACTCCCTACGACCATTGGCACCAATGGGATTGGCCCTTTTTCAGGAAAGTGTACACCGAAATGTTCCTCGTCAGAGTCAGTCGTTTTGGGCAAAAAGTTTTCCTCGTTTGTGGTTGGCTCCCTGTACTAAGGTATAGGGAGTTGGTCACAATCGTAGTGAATATGGCACTTATGAACGTTCTCCCTATACTTTATATAGGGAGTACGATTGTGATTGTGTGCTTCCATCTTACAGATTCTGTCTGTCATCTTTGACAGATTGTTACAATGTGTACCCACCTTTACCCAGGACCCTTCAGCTACTTTGTATCTCCCTGTGCTCAATGTGAGGGAGAGAAATGTGTATGTATTATTCACAGGGAGGTGAGAACGCTTATTCCCACCTCCCTGTGAATAATAGATACAGATTTTGTGTACTTTTAAAAATTCAGTTTAGTGTCCCTTTAAATTAAAGTAGAAAAAAAATCAAAGACGCACACCCACCACTTAAGGCATCTCATAACATATACAAAGTAATCAAAGCAGGACTGCACTTTTAATTATTCCAAAAATTGGAATTTAAGGGTACTTAACACATTTATTAAAACCACACAGCACCACTACAATGTTTCGGGGGGGGGGGGGGGGGTTCACTCTCTCTTCATACCTGATGAAGGGAGGGTGAAGCCCCCCTGAAACATTGTAGTGGTGCTGTGTGGTTTTGAATAAATAGGTTAAGGTTAAGTGCTGTCCTGCTTTGATAACTATGTACCTTTAAATTAAGGTCCCATTTAAGTAAATGGAACACATTTCGATGGAGATTAAATTGTTCTTTGTCCCTTTGCCCATAGAGTAAAGGTTCGTACACACGTGCGATCGCGGGTCCCGGTGCCGCAAGCACGAAGTGACGAACAAACAGTTCGGCTGATAATCAGCCCGTGTGTAAGCACTTTATCGTCCGAAAAGGGACGTTCGCATACACACGGACAATTCTCGCCCGAAACAACCGTTCATCCATCAGGGGTCAATCCAATGTGTGTTTCGAACCTTTACCTTTTATGCATGTTACAACCACCAACCAAGGTAAGCAGGATTTTTCTCAATAAGAGCAGGATAGATTGTTTAACTTAACCGAGTGTTTAATATACATTATAACTATAAAAGTGCACAGTCTTCAAAGAAAAATACAAACAATGGCTACTTTTCACAGAAAATAAAGCTAAAATCTCTTGAACATTCCCTATGCAAAAAACAGCAGGGTGTATAAATAGACACAGTTCCATATAAAGGATTTTGGAAGACAATAGTGTTGGCCTAATGACCTTCATGGAAGGCAAACAATTAACATTTCAGAACAGTAATGCTGTTACATTAACATTCTCACTTATAATAAATAACATGATGTTTGTTTGTACAGATTAACAACAAATGCCAGCAACCAACTCACTGTTTTTTTAAAGGTAGCAGGCCATTCTTAATAACCAGGTGCAATAGAGACTGCAGTGCGAAGGTGGTTTTTAAATTCTACATCAAGAACTCTTTTCCACGTTAAAAAAGCTAGATCCCAATGCACCTGAACTTCTTAACTTATTAAAAGGTGACTCAATGCTAGCTTTAAAGGTTCCACAGCAACATGACTGCAGGGCCCCCAGAGCATAAACTTGTGCAAAAGGCCCAATCCCAAACAATACCTAAGCAATTGCCCAATATTTCAGTCACAGATCATGAAGATTTGCTGTAGGTACCAATGTTATGTACACATCTATGTATGTATTCATACATACCAGGCTTAAGATTTAAATGGAATGATTTATAAAAAGGGGGAAGGAAAGATTGTTATGGATCATATTGATCCCTGTCCCGGCCAAGTCAATATATATGTAAATAGACATACATATATTTTAAAGTCCATATGGAATCTGTTACCAGGGTCTCCATAGGTCCATAGTACTGTACCCCAGTGACGGCTGTTTAAAAGAAGGAGCTACAGTCTGGCAGGTATGTTCTCCCGTAGTCCTTCTTTCCTGGGTATTCATTAGCAGGTTCATTTCTGCAACTGTGTGTTTGTTTAAAGTGGAGAAACGAACAGGGTCATCCATGAGTGATGAGAAAACTTGTTTTCCAGATAGTACAGCTAAAAGAAACGAAGAGAACAGTCAAAATCTTCTATAGTCAGACATTTTAACATGGTAACAATGATTATTTTTATGGTCTATTATTTTTTAACAATTAGCCAAAAATGTTTTGAATAGCCAAGTGCGCGTAAAGTGCACGAGATCTAGGAATAATATAAGAAAATTCAAGTACCATATATACTCGAGTTTAAGCCGAGATACTTATTTTTACCTGAAAAACAAGTAAAACGGATTGACTCGAGTATAAGCTGAGGGTTGACTTTCTCCCATAGACAGTTCCACAGACAGTCCTATAGAAAGCCTCATACATTGCCCCATAGAAAGTCCAATAGTATAAACAGTCCCATACAAAGCCTCATACACAGATGTGCCCTGCATACCTTTTTGTGTAGCCTGAATATTAAGGATCCCTCCTTTAGAGATGTTTGTTGAATCCTGTTACTTCACGTTTTTTTCCTATTTCCCTTGCAGTCTGGGCTGAGCAGGAAACCAATTTCCCAATCCACCAAAAAATGAGGATTCTGTGTGTTTGAGGGTACAGCTTTTGCTTTCCTAGTGTTTTTGTCTAGCTGCTCCTTCAAGCATCCAGATCAGCCCAGACCTGAGTCCAAGCCGAGGGGAGACTTTCAGGATGATTTCTCGGCATATATACAGTATAATGTTTTAAAAGATAACATGGGTCTGATTACTCACTCTTTGTTGCAATTTGAATCTGTTGTCTCAGTAAATTCACAGCCATCTCCAGGATATCAGCTTTCTCTGGTTTGGATGGGAGATGATGGTTCTCAAACTCTTTCTCCAGTAACATCCGGAGCTGCTCAATGCTGCTGTTAATCCGATCTCTCCTCATCTTCTCAATCACTGGCTTCCTCAGCTGGAGAGAAGAATAAAAACTTGTCAGTATAGAACTTAATGGCAGTTTAGAAGTTTCTGGTTATCAGCAAAATCCTTTCTAGGCACTACTGGCTAACTGGGGCTAATAAAACACCAACAAATGCAGAGTTCAGCATTTTTTCAGCCTATAGCAGGGATATCAAGTTTTTCCCTTTCTAAATTGAAATAGTAAGATAATAAACCAATCACAAGAAATACCATAAATAAGTAACACATTTGGTAGAAAGGGACCAAGGGTCTTGGGACGTGGACTGGTCTATGGTGGGCTGGGAACTTATCCAACAATCAGTCTAATTAGAAAGTGTCCAAACAATGCAATTCTCATTGGGTAGAAAAGGACCAAGGGTCTTGGGATGTGGAATGGTCTACGGTGGGTTGGGAACTTATCCAACAATTAGAAAGTGTCCATACAATGCAATAAAACAAATTCAGTCTTTACAGCTGTATAAACTACAAATCCCATAATCCTCAGAAAGCACAGCTGTAATAAGACCTTCCTGTAGTAACTGTACAATAGTATTTCAGCCTCCAAGCAAAAAAAATACATTTGTAAAAACTAGTGTTCTCTCTAGGGTCTTTTAGCCGGATGGCCCACCCAGCTACTTTTTCATGCCACCCGGCTGAAAAATGATTCTTGAGAGAACACTTGTGATTTAATAAAGAACTTAGATGCAGGTTTTAATATTGGTTTCAATGTAGTTTTACTGCATGGGTTTAAAGGGCATGTGAAACCTTTAAGTAATTAAAAATAATTAATAATAAGTAGTAAAAATAGTGCACATTTAATTTTCCCTACCACTAAAATTTCCCATCCCACCTGGCTGGAAAAAAATTCTGGGGAGAACACTGAAAACAAACTATCACTGCTACTAGGGACAGAGTAACAGAACATACTGAACATTAAACACAGTATTATATAGATATAATAACTGAAATTTACCTTTCTTGATTCCCTTCCAGCTTTGTTCTCCAAGTCCTGCACCCTGTTACATGGAGCCATCCTAATACAAAACATGCAGCAAATCCTCAGTATAATGCAGACTGCCAATGAAGCCGGCTTGTTTTATAGGCTTACTGGGACTGGGAGTGGCCCAGTATGAAAAGCACTAGGTGCAGAGGTTCCCACAGTCAGCGACCAATCAGAGAAGCACCCCAAGATGATGGGGGTGGAGCAGCAAGTCTGCAGAGCTTCTGGAGCTGGTAATATAGTGTGGGAGGAAGAGAAGTGTGGGAAAGTGTTACCCCCATGTGATGCTGGGCCATTGATCTCCTCAGTTCTTCCTTTGACATCTGTTGTAATCAAAACATTGACTTTAAGCCTCTAACATGTGCTGACAGACATGCTGCACCCAGGCACAGTGTTTTGTTTACAAGGCCCATGTAATAAAATCCTGGGGCTGCCATATGAATACATGTCAGCTTTAAATGTTATTTCATTCAACATTAGAAATGAGCAATTATAACATTATATGCAATGTTAATTAATACAGGATCTATTTGATATAACCATGACATAATAATACAATAGAACCAGGCTACTGCCATCATTTCTCAGTCTTGTGATGTTAAAATGTGGGAGACAGGACAGGAAGTCAGAGTGTGAACCACCCCAGGGTTTGTCTGGGTGGAGTTTACACTGATTAGGAAGTGTGCAACACAGACAGACCTGGTTTGTACCAGCAAAGAATATCTGAGCACATCTTACCATTATATAGACCAATATTAAGTCCTTACCTTAATTTCATTGGTTAGAACAAAGTTGGCCAGAACATCATGTTTAACCGCAAGAAGATTTGTGCAATAGGCTGTGGAAAATAATAATAATAAGAGGGGGAACATAACTTTACATATTATAAATCATATCTCTTCACTTTGCATGAGACAAACATGGCTACTACAGGAACCTCTATAGATTAAAAAAAATAAATCTAAACTGTCTCCACCCCCATCTGAATTATAATGTGGTGCCAAACAGTTGTGCTGCCAGGGGGGCCTTTCTGGCTTGTATTTTAAGGCTAGGTACACAAGGAACAACAGTTTGGGCCAGACAACAGATATTTCGGTATCTGACCATGTGCACCAGGGCCTGCCTTAGGATAAATAACACCCTGTGCAAGATTTGTTAATGGCACCTAGAACCCCCTCCAAAACACCTTGCCTTGGCCTGCTTCAAATTAATTTCACCACCTGCACTTACTGTTTTCAGTATCTTTAGTGCGTGCTTTTATATAAAGTGCGTACATTACGTAACACGTAACGCACTAAATTCACAGACAGAACAGCATACAGACAGATAAGTAAGGCTTTGTATGTGGGGTGGTGCTGACACATATATTTGATCTGCAGGATTGAGAGGGCTGTGGCACTGACGCACAACTTTGACCTACAGGTCTGTGACCTAAGACTCCTGGCTGGCACCCCCCTGGTAATGCAACCTGTGTGGTCGCACAGGTCGCCCATATCAAAGACCGGGCCTGATGCGTACCTAGTCTATATGTGCCTCGTTCAATGTGTACAAAACCTTAAAAATATCTTCTGTAAGACTGTTAAATTGTCAGGGAAGTCTAGGTTGCTAACATCTTTTAAAACAGTTTACAATGATCTAAAAGTGTGCACTACGATGTTGATTTTACATTTTTCATTGATTAAACAATGGAGGGCTACACTATATTATCTGTTAAAGTTCTGTTACACCATTTATGGTATGTCTTTGCATAATTTGATTTCTCCACCCTGCAATGCTGCAGAATATGGATTCTCTAGTCTAGTTTGCAGAATTTGTACTGAATAGCTAATACTGTTGTTGGGAAGAAATTCCCATGGCAATGTAAATGAAAGACTTTGATCTTGTGGGAACCGCTTTGATGAGGAGATGGAAATGTGTCTGTTCCCTCCTTGGTCTCACCTTGCCTTTCCTATCATAGTGGTGTCAAATCTCACAAACCAGTGTGAAGTACTCTTTGTACACTAGTATCAGAGGAGCTGATCCTTTTAAACTTTAGCAAACTATAATTATATATTACTCTTCTTGGTGACAATACGTTGCAATAAGAATAGCCTGATTTTTATTGTTTTTTTTTTGTTTTTGTTGTATTTGCTTTAATCCAAACAGATAGCTTTCTATAGTTACATCATGTCAATAATTGTTTTAATTGCCCAGTGATAGCAAAATAACTGTAGCAGAAAATGTATAAGCCAAGTGGTTACAGACACAAGTCCTGCCCTTTGAAATTTTAAAAGCTGGGCATATGGGCATACACATGCAACATTGTCCCATATTCATGTCAGATTTCAAAGGGATCTGTTAGTAGTCTGTGCTAATATTGCTGTGTACATTAACAATCAGCCCTTCCATACAGTAGAAGCAACTAACACCAATATTTACAAAACCATGGTGTTATGGCAGAATTTAGATTTCTGTAAAAATTTTAGCTAAAATTTATATTCTGATAAAATGCCAAAAATATAAATCTGTGATTGCGAAGCTTCTCATTCACCCTGATCATGGTATATATGTGGTATTCAGTTAGATCAACTGGACTTAAAGTCTAGTTCTTAAAGACGTTTTACTAGTCATCCGACTAGCGAAATGTCTTTAAGTTGATCTAACTGAATACAACAGATATTTAAACCACTCGTTTGAGGAAAATGTAATTCTTATTAAGTCCACTAGAGGTGGCAGATCAACAGTTGGATATTTTCCTAATACAAGATCTTTAGTGCTGACTTGATTCTGCATTAACCTACGGAGGCCCACACATGATCCAATCTTCACTCAATATTGGACTATATATTGGGAGTGATATTGCACTATATTTTTTTCCGACCAATTCTGATTGTACAATCAGGATTGATCCGTGTATGGCCCACTTTAAGCTGCTTACACACCATGCAATTTTTGTGGCCGACTGATATTGATTGGTTCAAATGAACAATCTGCTGATGTGTTTTGTGTGTGTGGTATGAGCTTTAGTACAGCTATTTTGGAACACTGATTATTCCTCATACAGATTCTTCTGAGTAGGCGCTGTTTATAAAGGGGTTAACATGGGCTGATAATTTGGACAAATCTATCACCCAGCTTGATATTTTGATAACATAATAATATAAGTATTAGTAATAATATATATTTTAGCTGTGGGATAAAAAGTGATTTCCTACAAGACTCACTAACAAAACTCACTATTTCTGACCAACTTCTGGCAAAGCGATTGTCAGACGTAATGCCTGTTTCTTGGGCATTTGACAGTCGGGCGACATGTTCAAAATTGCATGTCTGTAACCTTGCTTAAGGCACTGTCAACCAATTTAAATAGGAGGAAAATATTGAAACGTGCCGGTTTGATGGCCTAATAAACGATTGTTTTTAACTACCTGGTTGTGGCTGCTGTTGCATTCAGAGTGCGAGGTCCATTATTTACCTGGTAAATGGTGAGTTCTGACCATTATTCAAAATGTCTTTTTGAAGTATGTGTTCAATTACCTATACGGTAAATCTGACAGATTACAATTCTATGTCTTATATTCATAGAGGTTTATTTACTGGCCACAGCTTGCTAGTATTATTAATCTGCTTTTTTTCCTTACTAGTCACATGACACCCAGATCTCTTCTGATCAATGGGAGAAAAGCGCTTTAGAAATGTTAGTGTTGTTGTTGTAATGTGTACCAGGCCTTGTCTTCTCAATGCTATAGACCTGCTATATCAGAACATAAAAGTCAGTGATTTCTTTCTGTGATCTGTGCCTGCAGCATAAGAAATTAGTACAGGCGTATGTAAGCCCTGGGGTGTCTGTACTTCCTTTCCCAGAAGTGTTGATTTTCACAGCACTGAAGGCAGCACACTTCCAGACTAGTGCTCATTGTCTAGGTTGTGATCAAAAGCAGCATTGAGTCTCAGGGCGGGATGTGTGAAAGTGTGCTTCCCAAATAGCCCCTATTCATATCCACTGCTTATCAAAGGAGGCCAAAACAACAGCTCATAAGAAATCTGAAGCTCTGGGATTTTACCATATCACATGATTATTATGCAAATATACCGAAACAACCAATACCAATACTGACACAATTCCAGATTTATAGCAAAACTTTTCTGGTTGATTTTCTAATTCCCCTTAAGAATTCTTACAACCATCCATTCTGTCTTATGTTACATCACATCTGTTTTAATAATTGGCTTACAATTGTAAAGAAACAACAAATATAAACACATAGAACCTCACCTGAGCTCTGCATTGAATCAAATGTCTGGTATTAGGAAACCCTGTAAAGGTGGTCATACATACCAATGATAATGGAACGATGGGATTTGCCCATTATCGTTTATGTGTATGGGCTTGTCACAACCGACCGGAGTACCGACGAACGACCGGAGTGGGGATCGTTCGGGTATGTGTAAGCGGTTCCCACAGCATGTGTGCTGACAGATACCAATGTGATCTGCCGGTACACATGCTGTACAAATCGCATGTGTATGGCCACCATAACAGCTCATCAGATCACCAGCACATTATTTTTTAAGGAGTGCAATGTCAACAAAACTAGGATATTGTATTTGGAAATTTTGAGAACTTTTCTCTTAAAATATGATATAACATTGAACTCAGTCCAGTCAAACTGATTTATGCCTAAACAACTACATTTTCTTGGAAGAAAACATATGTACAATAACCATCTAATTCATCATATAATAATTATAGCTAGCAGATAGGCAGGTAGGGATTTGGTCATATGGGCCCAAATGGGGTAAACCAGATCAGTGAAAAATCAGAGAATACCTATTATGAAACCAAATCAGAATGAATGAAATTTACCTGCAGCAATTGCTGCATTGATAATTCCATTAACTTAGCATTTCCTCCAAATAGCAGATAATCCCCAAGTCTGTACATAAATGGTATCTAGAGCAACATATTGACTTTGGGAGTTTTCTGTTCCAGGTTCTAAACCCCTTTCATAAAATTAATAGTCACATTATGAATTTAACCAGCTACAGACCCTTTATCCACCAGTATCTTCACCCCCCCCCCCCTTCAGATTTCCATGTTTTTCTTAAATGACCCCTAACAGGGCAGAGTGTGAAAGTGTGTTCACGCCAAGCTGTCAATTACATAGCTGCTGTGAAATGCAGGAAATTGCCATGAGACAACCCGGACATATAAAGAAACAGTAAAATGACATCTGATTTATTAGATTTTGGCTTTACTGCCCCTTTGCACTTTAACTCCACAAGTAGTCCAAGTCTCCAAACACAGAAAATTGGACTGAGAGAGACCTATAAGCCCTGGGGTGTCTGTACTTCCTTTCACAGAAGTGTTGATTTTCACAGCACTGAAGGCAGCACACTTCCAGACTAGTGCTCATTGTCTAGGTTGTGATCAAAAGCAGCAATGAGTCTCAGGGCGGAAGGTGTGAAAGTGTGCTTCCCAAATAGCCCCTATTCATATCCACTGCTCATCAAAGGAGGCCAATGGAAACGAAAACAACAGCACACATTGAAACTCTTTTAAAGTGCGCAGGGTCTCCTTCAACCTGTGGGCTGGGGTGTAACTACCAGGGGTACAAGGGATGCGACAGCACCAGGGCCCTTGGCCCCTCTTCAATTCAATGTACGAGTAATTTTGTTCTTATGGTATATAACTGCCTTTATTTATTATTATTTGGCGCCGGTTGTACCTCCTTAAAATTCGTTTTTGCTCAAAAAACAGCCTATCACAACATATTGATGTGAGTACCCCTATGAGTACTTATGTTTAGGCTGCTATTAGCTGAGAATTTATGATAATCACACAAACATCAATCTCCCATGTTTAAAGACCTTTGAAAGTGACCCCCTCGCACACCAAAATCCCACTAGCTAACTAGGAAAGTGTGTCATTGGTGCCGTCCCAGTATAATTAGATGGCTATGTAGATCATGTTATTGACTAGGAAGTTATTGTAGAGGGATATACCATTAGACAACAGCAATCCTTGTGATTTGTATTCGGTGCATATTGCATTATGATTTATACTGATTGGTGGTGGGGGATTAACATGCTGAGCTCCATTAGAGTCCAAATAATTGACATGTGATGTTAAAGCCCCACCCCCTATCTTCTATCTATGTGTGTGTGTGTGTATGTGTGTTTATGTTTATTGTGTTCCTGTGACTGGATCCCTGTATGTGTATATGACAATAGTCACTTTCCTTATTCTATAAACAGCTGATTCCTAAAAAATAAAACACCCGCAGGTCACATTTGCAGTTATAGGCGTTTTCCTTTCCTTCTGTGATCTATAAATCCCCATTGTGCTTTTTATGATTATCAGCCAGTAAAATGAATGAACCGTAGCTAGGTGAGTCAAAGGACTCCAGATGCACAAAGTTCTTTATCTCTTTCCCACACTTCCATGTCTGTCTTTGCACGGTCCCTGCTCGGCTGCTCCAGATGCTCTCCTGTCACAGTTTAATGGGACACACTTCATCTGTCCCGGGGAGTCTCCTGATTGGCTGCTGAGTGTGGGAACCTTTAGTACAGCAAAGCTCCACACTATTAGAGGGCGGGGCCAGAGGGATAAAAGAGGAAGGCTGAGCAGTGGGATGACAGACACAGATCGACCTTATACGAACAACAGATACATAATACAGAATGGCTCCATACAATGTCACCATGCAACCCAGCAACACAGCCCGGTCTGCAAGAAAGGTCAGTCCCCTTTAAATACCCTGTGTGTTCAAATATCTTCTTTACATCTGTCTGTCTCTGTGTACAGCACTGTACTAATACATTTATATTTGCTTCTCCAGTTGAGGAAGCCAGTGATTGAGAAGATGAGGAGAGATCGGATTAACAGCAGCATTGAGCAGCTCCGGATGTTACTGGAGAAAGAGTTTGAGAACCATCATCTCCCATCCAAACCAGAGAAAGCTGATATCCTGGAGATGACAGTGAGATTCCTGCAACAGCACATGGCTGGTCAATGTAAGTTACCTCTCTAATCAATCTGCCCCACTTCCCATAAATCTATCTATCTATCTATCTATCTATCTATCTATCTATCTATCTATCTCTAATATCATCTCCTATCAGCTATTGGTCTATCTATCTATCTATCTATCTATCTATCTATCTATCTAATCTATCTATCTATCTAATCTTATCTATCCTTTCACAACTTGTTTGATTGTAAAGGTTTGAGACAAACTAACTGAGCCTTTCCCTTGTGTTACAGCTGGTGAAACAGTGAGCCACTCCTATGAAGAGGGATATTCCAAGTGTGTTAGGACTCCCTACATTTCCTGTCCGCTCAAGATCTAAATCAACAGAAATCTACTAAAAAATTCCAGTCTCATTCAAGACCGTCCCAGCAGCAGAAGATGGTCCCTTTGCAGCTAACTGTGAGCAAAGCTCTATGGAGACCTGGTAATGGCCTAATAAGAGATATGGACATGATGTACTGTCACTTTGGACTTTATAGATTTACTGGATTTAATTGAATCTGATCAGGTTCTACCCCCGGAGAATTCTTGGAGAATTGCTGATTTACACTATGCTATTGTCTGTATAGATGAACATTTGTTTTCCTTATGACAGGGATCTATAAATACTATAACGTATTATTGACTGTACATTCCTATGGAATTCTTAAATGCTAAGTCCTAGGTTTAAGGTTCTCCTTGTTATGCAATATTTGCATTTTTTTAGTTCAGCTCTGTCTGAGTGTAATGTATTGGCATATTGCTTTAATTGTGTTTCCAGTAGAATTAAATGGCTGAATGCTAATATTGTATTTTTCGTGAGAATATAAATCAATTTGATTTTGCCCTTTGTATTTGAGAGCACAGTTTTTATTTTAGATTTGTGTGTTTCATCGAAACCAGATTAAATATTGTTTCTATGAAACAAGATTGTGAAAGTTAAACATTAATAGTAATTAATATTTGTAATATTCAGCACTCAGATGTTTACTGTACCCACCTAAATAACATACAGTTTGTTCAAATGTATAAACTTGTCCTATGTTTCATTGTTATTTAATCGGGGGGTGGTCAAACTTGCGGGTATCAGGTGTTTTTTAAACTACAACTTCCAGCATTTCATGGGTTCAGTCTCCAGTTCTACATTAATATCAGTGCGCCAGGTATCCTAAATGGTATTAAAAAACCCCTCAATATCACATACATTCATGTGCCCATGCCTTTGGCTTTTTAAAGGACCCATATAGCTTAGTTGGTTTTGCTCCCTGCCCACAGTTTGGTCTCTTACCATATTACCATAAAATAGTTAATTGGTCCATAGTCAATTAATCCATAAGTGCATATAAGGGTTCATTATGCTGCTACACTACATACACTTAACTAGTAAAATTTCAGTGTTCACAGTAAGGGCTAGGCCACACCAATCCTTTTAACACCCTATCTGATCGCAATTGTCATATGAAAAGTGTGTTGGCCAATAGGTCTGGACAAACTAGGTGTGCTGGTGTTCGTTGCCATTTTTGGTGGGATTTTCATGGGCTTCAATACCTATATTACAGTGATCACAGCGCAAGTGGACAGTAACACACAAGCGCATGCATGCGCTACTGTCCGATCTAGTGTGCCTCACCCTAAAAATGCATTTAATTGCCCTTTATTTTACATTGTGTCCACTGTCACAGCAGATTATTATGGTATGTAAATTCAGGTACAGGCATTAGAATTGTCATCGGTATAAGTGCAGGAGGCACACTCATTATTAAATCAATAAATGTTCACTTATTAATCAGAATCAGAAATGTCACTTCCAACTGTTGTTGGGTAATTTTTGTCAATGATGGTCACATAGACTGGGTGCTCGTTTTTTGCAGAGTAGCCTACCAGAAAATTACAGGGGCCCAAAATGAAGCATTATAACTGTTTCTTTACCTTTGTATCTAAGTATCAACAATTTAAAAATGCTTTTATGGGTTAATTATTTGTGGGCCCACTGGGGATTTCTCTGGTACCTGGTGGCCTAGTATCACACTAACTGGGAAAGCGGACCACCTGCAGTGTGTGTTGGGTACAATGGCCATCTGCCATTGTGTGTCGTATAGGGATTTTACTTGAGGCCCTGTATAGAGGCCCCTTGTGCCAAAAAAGTACCCAGGGTGAGAACCTAAAGCACTAGGTACTCACCCTGGGTACTTCCTTAGAGGGGGAATCCAGTGTTGTTGCCATTAAAGCGGGGTACAACACATCCAATAATTCATCCGACTGACCAAAATTTCAGTGTATCAGTCAATCGGGCCGAAATAGTGGTTTCTGTGCTTGCCGTGACCGACCGTCAAACCCGAAAACCACGAATAATCGTGCCATCCATGTGCCATCCATATAGAACTGTGAAACTGACAGTCCTTTGTCCTGGCTGACCAATCAGAAGTGCCGAACATATGTATAAACATATGCATACATACATACAGTCGGTGGGACAAGGAGGCCAATTGGAGTATTAAATAGTACTGAATGGAGGCTAAGTGCATACAGGTAAACTAGCTTAGTTAACCTGGGGATTGTCGGACATTTATGCTTCTGATGCCAGAGGATTGAAATAAAAAACTGGGGGTTAAACCGGTTTTCAAATGGGTGTTTGAAGGTTGGTATGTCATTGAGCTTTGAAGACATATCGGTTGTGGAAGAGTGCATAGATTGTAAGCTGTTTGCGACAGATCTGATGTGAATGGATAAAATAATTATTATCCTTTAGAATTTGCTCAGCACTTCATAAAAAGACAAATTTATAATAGAAATAATCTAATATAAATCTGTGTTATTGGTGAGCTAGCCAAGGGCTTGTACCCTATACTAAACCATTCCTATTGCCATTCAGCCTATGGCTGGGTACACACATGATTCTTCGTCCCAGGCAGTTCGAAGGATTGTCTAGCATGGCAAAGTAGTGGTTGTCGACATTTTGCCGCAAATTGTCGACTACCACTACTTTTGGTCCATATAGAACCCCACTATCGCTATGGTTTCCTGACCCGTCTGATCTCCAATTTGGATGGACGCTGATCCCGTCCGTACTGATGGGATTGACCCTTTATCGGTAATGCGTGTACCCAGCTTAAAGGCCCGTACATATGGTAATTTTCCTTGGGCGTAGTGCCTGAGGCTACCCAAGCTTTCCAGACAAGGATTGCATCTGTATGGGTGCCTTAAGGCTGGGTACACATAAGACGATTTTTATCTCCTACAGAGAGATTTTTGCTTTTGGCATCCCTTGCTGTCGGATGAATTTTACAGCACTGTCCAATTGATTCAGACAAGTGTTCAGCCTACATCGGCCCATAATATCAAAATGTGTGTACACAGCCTAAGAAACTCTGCCGATTGCTGTATTCACTAACACCCCAGTGTTTACATTGTTATTGCCCAGACTGTATAAAACATTTAGATCTTCTCTTGTTTACTTATATATGTTCTCTGTAGTCCAGAGCAGTCATGTGATAGTTGTTCAAATACAGGACCTCATGTACCATCTTCCCAGACTGACACCATAACAAATCATTTACCTGCTGTGCTAGGTTAGTTGTGTCATTCACACCTATTAGTGAAGTTGCCAAAGTGTGCTGCATTGCACCCCCCAGGGAAGGTGGGGGGACTGGGCAGCTTTCCTGCCTTTGATGCGGCACACTTCCACACTTCCTTGGCAGGATCTACACTTCCCATGTTGGCCAAAGATTACACCCGCTGTTTTCATCGCTTTAACAGAAGGGATCAGATGCCCTATAAATTACCCAATGATCTTGTCACTGCAAAGGACAATATTAACATAATAGGTTTCTATGGTACCACTGGTAACAGAGGGCAATGTACTTATCTCTGTTGGCCAACCTGCTGCTAAATAGAGATAAGCCATCTTGAACCCCAGTGACTTTTGGAGATAGTTTGGTCCGTTTTACTGAAAAGGCTGCAGGGCAATTAAGAGACATCAATTCATCCAATTGATGCCTGCTCCTCCAAGGGCAGACACTTTCCCACAGTGTATTCCTGTTCATAAGGGGTTTTCCTATTGCCCCCCCTCCCAGATGTTTCTTCTGTCTCCTGCTCCATTTCACTGAGACTGGAGTCTATTGTCCAACCCCATAACTAACCCCCTGCTGTGTGTGTGTGGGAAAGGAAGGAGAAGCTGAGACCCACACAAGTACAAGCGTCTGTCTTGCTGCCTCATGGGATAAATCCCTCTGTATTAAATTTACATGGGGGTTTGCTGGCAGTTGTCACTTATTAGCATTAGAAATTAATTTAATGTACTTTAGAACTACTCAGAGACACAGCAATAAACACACAAGAACAAGATACACAATGTTTACTATAGAACATTACACCGATTAGACAGTACAAAGATTAGGCATTTCACCGATTAGACATTTAACAGATTAGACATTACACCAATTAGACAGTACAAAATTTAGGCATTTCACTGATTAGACATTTAACCGATTAGACAGTACACCGATTAGACATTTTACTGATTAGACAGTAAAACAGATTAGACATTTCGTCGATTAGACAGTACACTGATTAGATATCACATTGATTAGACATTTCACAGATTATACAGTACACAGATTACACATTACACTGATTAGACATTGTACAGATTAAACATTACACCTCTGGCAGGAAATGTGGGTATCACTGAGTAGGTTGGATTGGATGGCTGTATGCTTTTATTCAACCTCAAATACTATACTATACAGTACTAATTCGACATTTCACCGATTAGACAGTCAACAGATTGATGGTACACCGATTAGACATTACATTGATTACAGATTTCCCATTACACAAATTAGACATTTCACCAGACGTCCATCTGAGATAAATGTTGAATTGATTGTAATGTGGAGTGGAGCAGCGGTATCCTCAAACGATAAACCCATTTTTGTTACTGTGAATCACTGCTGTTGCTGCCACTCTGCCTGTAGCAAAACATCAATTCCAATTTTGAATAATTCGCCGGAGTATAGTGTTGCAAATTGTGCTAAAGTTTATTCACCAATTGTACAAAAAAATGCCAATTTTTCGGGCAAGTCTTGCCCTTTCTCAAGCCTAGAGTGGAGCAGCGGTGTTACATTTCCCAACTAGATTAATTTGAGACGCAAAATGATCAGGCCAGGTTGTTGTTGAAAAATCGAGCGAGCATTAAGTTGTGTACACCACCAGCCAATTTTCCCCACACACAGACTACACATTGTTAAACCGATTGATAGACTGTCTGTTGCAATATAAAGCAGTGCTTCTGATACTTAAGCCATTTCATGCTTTAAAATTGTGTAAAATCCTTTTTTTAAAAAAAAAAACTGGTTTGACTGAAATTTTGGCCAATTAGAGACATAACAACTTAAGAGCTGCATACAACTTAGCTAGCAATACACAGGCAGATGTTCTTTCGATCAAGTGCAACTATTTTAAATCCAATCAAAAGTACCCCACCCCCGCCTCCGATATTTCAAGGGGAAATCTGCAGAGAGATGAGGATTGAAAATGGGGTTGGCGGAAATTTCTGCCTGGCCCAATCTCAATTCTTGAGATAAACCCCACATTTCAATTTCAATTTGGAAAACCGCAAAATAGTTTAGTTAAAAAAATCAAAAAGATACATCTCTTTCATATACTCACATATACTCACAATTTATCCATTTCAGAGAGCAACAGTCAAAGAACAGCCACTATTAGGGCTAATCCACACTAGCGCGTTTTCGCTCACGATTGCGCCCACAATTTTTGCCAAAACGGAATCACGGAAACTGATTTCCGATGGCCATGTGATGCACATCATTTCCGTTATGATAATGCATGCGTTCACCTTTTTGGTGCATTAACGCATACGTTTTCCATAATGAAAATGCAGAATTGCGTGCAAAACCCACGCGCAAGAATCGCGCACCAATCGCATGCGATAAACGATCGCAATTGCATGCGCGATTTAGTGCGTTGTAGTGTGGCCTCAGCCTTAAAGAAACAGTCCCCCGGCAATAACTGTTGAACATGAATCGGGGTGGAGGGTAGGGAGGATGATTTAAAACATGCAAGTCCTTTAATGCAATTTTGGATTAAAACACACTATACTGTCCTGTTTCCTCTTTAAATGTAATACTTATGAAATAGTATGTGCAATCTTTAAAAGCTGCAGGGGAAAGCTAATGGTACTGTGGAATTGGCTGTGAAATGTGACATGATTGATTTCACCTAAAATATTTTCTGCATAATCATTCAGTTCAAAATGTCACACATGTACTTTAGACTTTAGGTAACATATATAGTCCAATGGTTTTACAATCAGATTTTCAATCTGTAAAAAAAAGAAAAAGAGTCTGGAAGATGGGGGTGGACGGAAAATTTTCCACCTTGCCCGTCAGTTTTTTCAATAGACTGACCGGAAAAATGTACCCAATATTCTGATCAATTTTATCAAATTTGCTTAATTGACCAGAATAACAATGCCATGTATGGGGGCCTTTACCCAATGTATCAACAAACTTATTGCTCTATTATCTATGATACTGATATTTATGAGTTCCCAAGATCTGGTAAGGCTGTGTACACACCATGCAATTTTTTCTGCCAATCAACTGATAGACCAGTGTATCAGTCAATCAGGTCGAAAAAATTGCATGGCTTTTCAGCAGGCCATTGTCCGACTGTCTATCTGAATCGGGCTCGTTTGAAAACCATGGGCGATCGTAACGGTATAGGGACCACACGTTGGGTCACGGCAAACTGTCGGCTGCAGCGACTCAGTCGGGACAAAGAATCTAAGGCAGGTACACACCATGCAATATTTCAGTCCGTTCGACCGATAGTTCAGTGTATGGGTTTTCGGATGCGACCAACATTCAGGACAGTTCGGAAAACCACAGCCGATCAAGCGGTCCTTTATGGCTGCACGCTCAGTCATGGCAAACTGACGAACGCAGCCACTATTGCTGCGAATGACAGTCCCTCCGCTAGATGACCGGTTGGAAGAGCCAGACGGTCAGTCAAGAGGAAAAGTTGCATAGTGTGTACCATGCTTAAAGGTGTATACTAGGCGTAACTCACATTAGAGAGATATCGAGAGCTTCCCGACCCGGGACGCACAATGTATACGAACAAATGTTTCGGATGCTAATCGGCCCGTGTGTAGGCACTTTATCGCCTGTAACGGTAATTTCGGGTGATAAAGTGCCTACACACAGGCCGATATCATCGTACCACCGTGCGTCGTGTGGCACTTGTGTACGAACCTTTATAAATAATTTATATTTTTAACCTTCCCCTTGATAAGGAAATGTTACCTGCCACATACTGAAGATAAAAGACACACACTTTCACACCTAGGTGTTAACTCTTATTCTACTTTTTTTAACTCTAATCAGTGGCCATACACCACCTTGACATTACAGCTATTGAAATTCAATCCAGGATAAATGTCAAATGGTATTGTTAAGTGAGGCTGTGACATTTCCCAGCTAGATTATGTTTGCAATCATATTACAATCTATGTTGATCATAATATCAATCGCAAAATGATCCCGCCAGGCGGTTATTGGAACATCGCAGGTATGTCGGGAGGTAAGGTTGTAGTGTATGGCCAGGTTACATTTTCAGAGTTCCTGATAAACCAGTCATGGCAGCTTATTAGAGATGGACTAATATTACAATATTTCAACTTGATTGGCCGAAAGTTCAGTGTATGGACCACACGCTCGCTCCTACTGTTGCCGCGCTACTTTGCCACGACGACAGTACTTGCCGAGCAGTTGGAAGTCTGAACGGTCGGTCACGAGGAAATATCTGACGTGTGACCCAGCTTTAGTTTTATCACAAACTTGGTTATGTAATTTCATAAATTTCACTGTGTGAAATGTTTCAGTGCCATAAAGCCCTTCATAAGAATTCCATGGTAATAAGGAAGGCTAAACCAATCACCCCCTACCAGAACAATTATCATTGAGAGAGGCAGGGACTCTTAGCAGCTGATGATGAACTTGGATAGTGTCAAAAAACACAGTTTTCTGTTCCTCTACAGCTAGCAGGAGTGGGAGATGGGAGGGAGAGGGAGAATGCAGCTGACAGGACATAGGAAAGTGTTAGACGTAGAAGTAGTTGTCACCATCATGTGAAATTGTGTTTGACTGCAGATTGTACCAAATTGTCTATAGACAGAACCTAGATAATAATGGGAAAGTAACCTTAGAAGTTTTTTTGGTTTTCTTACTTTCCTTCCTTGATATCAATGGAAATTACCATACTTAAGCCAGGTATAGGCACGTTGATCAATATTGTGCAGTCATTGCAAATATATAGTTAGCTTAAACGGCCAATACCGTGTTGCTGCATTGAAATGCAATATTGCTTTTTTATATATTAGATATTTCACATACACACAACGATAATGGGTAATATACCTATTATTGTCAGTGTGTAGGGGCTGTTCCCAACCATAGTCGGCACTCCGATCGCTCAGGAATGATGGAAAATTTCCGTCGGTCGGTATCGGCTCCCATAGACATATTTACAATGAGATGGTCTTACGTCCATTTGAACAACCAGGAAACATGTTGGTTACCTAAAACTATAAAACAGCCTGTAGCAATTATTTCTTTGGAATAGTATCTTCGTACAAATCTTTCCCACATATCCCCTCCTACTCACACTTTGCCTGCTGCTTCCTATAGAACATAGGACTCCATATGCCCCCTTATGTGACCACGTCTATTGTACCTGCAGGGGCTGGGATTGGCTACTGGTGTGGGAACCTCTGCACAGCCTGATCCTCACACATTGATATGCAAAGAGAGGACTATAAAGAGGGACAGGCTGCTCACTAGCTGCATCTTTCTCTCTGAGATCAGATATCACAGAACATTACCAGCAATCAGCTACATTCACTTACTGAGCAGGATGGCTCCTTACACTAGTGTTGGGCTACACACTGCTGATCACAGCCACGGCACAGAAATAGAAAGGTAGGTACTGACATTTAGGGCTACTGCTGTTATGGGGTTAAAGGAGAATCCTATAAAAGGGAATCTCTGTAGTTGGACTGATGCTAACAAGTTCTATACAGGGAATTGCTGCACAGTGACCCTAATGTATTATTGTATTTCCTTCTCCAGCTGAGGAAGCCAGTGATTGAGAAGATGAGGAGAGATCGGATTAACAGCAGCATTGAGCAGCTCCGGATGTTACTGGAGAAAGAGTTTGAGAACCATCATCTCCCATCCAAACCAGAGAAAGCTGATATCCTGAGAGACAGTGAGATTCCGCAGCACACTGGCTGGTCAATGTAAGTATCCACCTCTATGTGTCACCTATAGATACAAGCTGATTCTTTATAAGAATTGTAAAGTAGATGTTTAAATCAGAAACTAATAATTTATTCTGTTTTCTCTCTTATCAGCTGCACCATCATTCAGACACGAGAAGGGTAAAGACCTCTCCAGCACTCTTCATGGCTCTATTCATTCGTTCCTCCTTTTCAGAAGATGGGGCCCAAAGAAGTTCAGTATTGATCCTTCTTTGACAGTCAAGAGAGCTGCCAAACTTCTTTGGAGACCCTGGTAGAAACCAAATCTTTTCCAAATGAACTTCGTTCCGAGATTGCTGCCTCCAGCTGTGTCTCTTCGAGGAAATTACCAAAATGAAAAACCGTTCCAAAAAAGAACATACAAGGAAATCTTTATAAGCAATGGCCTGGGTGTACAACATCTAGGGGGTCTATTCATATAAATTGTTTTTAATAAGATAACTATAGCTATATATTTTATATATTATATATATATATATATATAATATTTATATATATAATATATTATATATAAAATAATTAATATATATACATACCGTAGATTATAAAGTATTAGAAGCCTTTGTTGAGTGTTGTGTCCATATAGTCCTGTGGTCTATTCAGGTTTAATATATGTTCCAGGTGTGGAAACCATGTAAGTATATAAAGAGATCCTAATATTTATTAGCCATGAAACACAAGGCAAAATGATCCAATGAAAATTCCAATGTAGTATTAGAGCATCAATTTAGAGTCTAAACAAAATACTCCAAGGTATATAACCATTGTTGTACATTACAATATATATATATATATATATGTATCCTCAATGAGGATTAACTATCACAGTATGTTTAATATTTGAATGTTTATTGTATTTTGCATAATGATATTTATGATGAT
Source organism: Hymenochirus boettgeri (assembly GCA_019447015.1). Classification (NCBI taxonomy): domain Eukaryota; kingdom Metazoa; phylum Chordata; class Amphibia; order Anura; family Pipidae; genus Hymenochirus; species Hymenochirus boettgeri. Next base: position 182,482,357 of record CM033475.1, on the reverse strand, counting down.
TCTATGCAATATTTGGAAAGATAAGAAAGAATAATATATGTTTTATGGTTTGCAATATTTGCAGCCTGTATTGGTGTTTTAAAAACAATTTACATTTATTTAATGAAAGTATTTGCAAAAACAATACAATAAAGTTATTGTATGTATATCTATTCTTAGATATATCTACATATCTACCTACCGTACCTATTATCTGTTTATACACAGGGTTATTCAATACAAGTTCTTATCGTTAAAAATGGTGCTATTTTGCCCCAACCAATCAGATGCTGCTTTCAAAAGTAAAATAATATCTATTGGTTGGGGCAAAATTAGCACCATTTATAGCAATAAGAACTTTATTGAATCTCCCTGATAGAGTATACAAACAAGGGGATAAGTGCAAGTCATTATACAGATAGATAAAAATTAAATTAAATACAATTGCATACATCGGTTAAGAAAGCATATATATAATTATGTATAATTGATATAAGTGCAACAAGCCATGACACATTAGGAATGAGATCCCTGCCCCAAAGAGCTTACAATCTAAATGGGAGGGACAACATACAGATATAAGTTGGGGGGATGGGTACAAAGTGCTTAAAAGGGCTAACACTCATTTGTTCTGCTGATGCTCAGAAAGGTAGGATACCAGTCTAGATTTGAAAGTATTAATGGATGTCACCAGGTAAAGTGAAGAGGGAGAGAGTTCCAAGGTAGGGAGCAGCAAGAGAGAATGGTTTAGACGGGAGGCAGCAGTTGTAGTTGGGGTCTGTGGAGAAGATTTCTTGAGAGGACGAAGGGCACGGCCTGGGACATAAGGGACCAACAGAGAAGAACAGTAGGGAGGTGCAGTAGAGCGAAGGATTTAAAGGTTAAAGCAGGGTATTGAATATGATTCTTTGTTTAATGGGAAGCCACCTATGGACTGAAGTATCGGGGTTGCGGGTTCTCTTTTGGAGGAGAGCGAGATGATCCGAGCTGCCGAGTTTAAGATAGAATGGAGAGGAGAGAGATGAGAGGCCGGGAGTCCAAGTAGTAGAATGTTACAGTAGTCAAGACGGGAGATTATAAGGGCATGGATGAGCCTTTTAGTAGTGGAGAGAGAGAAAGGGCAGATCTTGGCAATATTGCGAAGGAGAAAACGACAGGTCCTAGTGACATTGTTAATGTGATGGTGGAAGAAAGAGAGAATCAAAGATTAGTCCAGGCAGCGTGCAGATTCAACTGGGTTAATGACCATATTGTCAATAGAGATGGAGAAGGTGGACTAGGTCCCAGTTTAGGGGGGGAATTATTCATTCTGTTTTGGATAGATTGAGTTTAAGGCAGCGGTGCACCTCCAGAAAGAGATAGAGAGCAGACATTTAGAGATTTGGGATTGAACTTCAGGGGTTAGCGCGGGGTGGACAAGTAAATTTAGGTATCATCAGCATATAAGTGATACTTAAAACCGAAAGAACTGATTTTTCTCCCAGAGAGATAGTGTAGAGGGAAACAGCAAGGGTCCTTAAATGAGCCCTGAGGGACCCCCACACTAAGCGGAACAGGAAGTCTTACTAGCAAAAGAGACAAGATCTATAAGAGATAAGACAACCACTCTGCAGCTTGATTTTGGATGCCCAGAGATATAGAATCTGCATAAGAGAGAGTGTCCACGGTATCAAAGGCAGCCGATAGGTAAAGGAGAATGAGGACTGAGAACTGTCTTTGGCTTTGGAAGCTTGTAGGTCATTTGAGACTTTGCAGAGGGCCGTTTCAGTTAAATGACCCGGTCAGAATCCTGATTGTAACGAGTCCATAATTAATTTAGCATGGAGGTATTTAGTAGTGTGTAGAGACGAGACGTTCAAGGAGTTTTGATGCAAACGGTAAAAGGAGACAGGGCAGTGGTTGAAGACAGGTAGGGTCCAGAGAGGGTTTTTTAAGAAGAGGTTTGACACACGCATGTTTAAAGGCAGCAGGAAAAATCCCAGAGGTCAGGGAGGAATTAAAAATGTGAGAAAGAGCGGTGGAAAGTATTTTAGCGCAGTGTCTGCGTAGGAAGGAGGGCTGGGATCAAGGGTACACATTGTAACCGAAGGACAACAGGAGTTTGAAGACTTCAGTCAGAATGGTGACAGGGGTGGAGGATTCCGAACTGCAGTGGTGGGGGCAGGCAAAAGAAGGCAAGAGTGTCCTGGGGTGAGGAGGATTAGAGTACGGATTTCATCTATTTTATTTCTAAAGTAGTCTGCAAAATCCTGAAACGTTAATGAAGAAGGCGTATCCATAGAGGAGGGCTGCAAGAGAGTGTTAAATAGCGAAAATAGACGATGTCGGTTACTTTTGTTTTGTTTTCGGATTGTTTAGCTGCCGAAAGAGCCGAATTAAGACACCACATGAGCTTGAAATGGTTAAAGTCTGTGTGTGTGTGGGGGTGGGGTGGGGGGGTGGAGGGCGGAGGTTAAAACTGGCAATAGTCTCTGGACATTAATAGGGGGGTAATATTTAGGGCCGAGTCCTAGTATATATCGATTAGCCTCTGATCTAATTATCTATCCATCCATGAACTATATATATATATATGGTCATTAGGTAGTCTCAGTCCCGGTAGTCTCTGGACATTAATATGAGAAATAAAAGGGTGAATCCTAGTATATAATGTGAAGCCTATCTATCTATCTATCTATCTATCTATCTATCTATCTATCTATCATCTATCTATCCTTCTATCATCCATCTATCTATCCATCTATCTATATATATCCTCTATCTATCTATCTACTATCTACTATCCTTCTATCTATCTATCAGGAACTGAACCGGAAGTTCGGGTCCGGTCTTTAAACAACTGAACATGCGTATATTTCATTCATACGCGCAATCTCCTGTTTAAAAACCGTTCTCGTCCTGCGCAGATTAGGGGCTTGTGGCGGGCCCTTCTACCGTCGGAAGCGGCCGCGGGGTGGGGGGCCGTATCTATCTATCATCTATCTTTCTAATCAACCAGCTTTCTAATTCTCTATATCTATTGTATCAACATCTATATCTATCTATCTATATATCTATCTATCCATAAACTATCTCTCTCTTTTTCTATCTTTCATAACTATCTATCTATCTATCTATCTATCTATCTATCTATCTATCTATCTATCTATCTATTGTGTGAGAGTCAATATACTACAATAAAGTTGCTTACTTCACCTCGGTGGGTCATGTTTTCAAGAACTGAAAGCTGGAGAGTTAAGGTGGCCATACGTATACCCGATATTACTTACCCGACCAAGCGCTCACGCCATGTTCGTTCGATCCTGCCGGAACCGTATGCGACTGATATGCAAGCGCTCAAGCAACGTTTGTTCGATCCTGTCGGAACCACTTCTCCCGATATTCTATGCAACCAACATGCGATCGCAAAATCCCATTCATTTTGTGAACACATGCCGGTCGCATAGAAGATCAGGAGAAGCGGTTCCAGCGGATCGAATGAACGTTGTGTGAGCGCTCGGTCGGGTAAGTAATATCAGGTATATGTTTGGCCACCTAAGTCCCAAGAAAGAAAGCGAAAGAGCAGCAGAGACTTTCATCTCATAAAAGGCAGGTACTGATATAAAGACAAAGTTTGAGAATTACGGCACCTAAAAAGGTTAAAAATTATGAAGGTAAAAAAGGTTTAAAAGTTAGGACCCAGCAGAATAAAGCAAACCGTGAAGTGGTTGCTGGGCTTAATTTTTGGTTAAGTTAGTGAACTAATTGCTTTAATTATCCAGAGAGAAGGGCAGGCTTTTTAAGTCGCAATACAATGGTAAGTAAAAATTAAGCAATTAATTGGATGTGCACTAGGCTTCTAATTTTGTATGTACTTCACCAGAGGGTTATTGTATGTTGGAAATATTGGTTTGCCGTGGAAGTGGTACATGCACATGGGACAGCAACATGGGACCAACAAATTGGCATGTTGTTTTGATTATTTTCATATCTATCTTTTTCTATTTTCATTATCTAATCTATCTACTATCTATCTCTATCTATCTATCTATCTATCTATCTATCATCTATCTATCGATCTGTCTGTCTGTCTGTCTGCTGTCTGTTCGTCTGTCTGTCTGTCCTGTCTGTCTCGTCTTCTGTCTGTGCTGCTGTCGTTGCGTGCTGTGGCTGTCTGCTGGCTGTGGTCTGTCTGCTGTCTGTGCGATCTATCCCTAGTCGTCTATCATCTATCATCATATCTATGCTAGTCTATCTATCATCTTCTTCTATTATCTACTATCTATCTTCTATCTATCGATCTATACTATCTATCACTCTATCACCATCTATCTAATCTATCTATCTATCTATCTATCTATCTTCCTATCTATCTATCTCTTCTATCATCTATCTATCTATCTATCCTTATATCTTATCATCTATCTATCTATCTATCTCTCATCATCCTATCTACTATCCTATATCTATCTATCTTTTATAGATAGGTTATAGGGTGTTATAACTGGACTGGTAGTCTCTGGGGTAATATAAAGGCAATAATATAATATATAAAGGCTGGTCCTAGTATATATCTATTACTTTCTAATCAGTTAGCTTTTATCTACCTATATCAAAACACCCCGAAGATCGATAGTTCTGTGTATCGTCGCTCGGCTGTCCAGAAAAATTGCATGGTGTGGGAGGGGGGTGGCCACAACCAAGCTCAGTTGCCCGTCATCTGGATCTGACAAATAAGCAATCAGTGGCTGTTAGTAAAATTATAGGCGAATTACTAGTTCTCTCGTGTTTTTTGGAGAAGGCGTGAAATTTGTCTTTCTTAACGCAGCGCGCGCGCAAGAACATCATCGCCATGTTCGTGCTAACATCCCCGGGGGAAACAGCTGTGTTACCTGGCAAGGAAATGATGTACATTTGACAATCTCACGGGGCAGTCCTAAAAACATGATTAAAGTGGAGCAGGAAGCCAGCAAGATTGAAGTAGGTAGGGGATGGGAGGCTATTAGAAAACACAAAAAAAACTTTATATTTAAAGCCACAGCTATCCAGTAAGGTACAGTTCTTTTTTACTTTGTACATACCCTTTAAAGGACAACAATACCCCCTGCTGGCCCCCAGCTCACCCCCTACACATTGCTATTCCTCTTCCCTGTTTTCAAACTAAAACTGGTTTTATTTACCAGACCTTACATTCACAATTTCTTGCTTCTTAATTCCACCACCTTAAAACCATTCACACCCCACCCCCCTTCACAACCCACCTTCTTCCTTTTCTTTCTTCGGCTTCTCTTTCCTCCTCATCCCTCCCCCCTTCCTCTCCCCCTTCCCCCTTCCCCCCCGTTCCCCTCCCCCCCCTTACTACCCCCCTCCTTTCTCCCCCCCCCCCCCCTCCATCTTTTTTCCCCCCTCCTCTCCCTTATCTTCCCCGTTTGGGCACTCCTGGTCCGCGCTCGGTCCACCTTCTTCTATCCTCTCCATTATCGTCCCGCCGCCTACCCCTTTCACCACCCCCCCTCCCCCTGCCCGACCCTCCCCCTAGCTCTTTCATCTGCTACGCCCCTACCCCTCCACCCTCATGGCTCCGTGTCGGGCCCTTCCTGGTCTGGGTTTTTTCCCCCCTATTTTCTCCCCTTCTTCCCTCTCCTTTCTTCCCCTGTCGCCCTCTTTATCTTTTCTCCCCACCCTTTTTTTTACCCCCCCCACCTTTTTGTCGCCTCCGTTCTTGGTCGCCTCTTTCCCCCCCTCCCCCACTTTGGACTTTCGCTTTTTTCCTCCCGCCGTGCTCACCCCCCGATGGTCCCCCCGTCCTTCCTCCTCCTCCTCCTTTTTTTTTGTGTTTTGGCCACCCCTCAGCTGCGGTTTCCCCACGTCCCGTCCCTTTCACCCCCTGGTGCCCCGAGTTTTTTCTCCAACTTTGCGTTCCGTTCCCGCCTTCCCATTTGCCCCGCTCTGCGGTGTCCGGCCCTGCCTACAAGTGGCCATTTATTTATCCTTCCCAATGGGTTCCCTGGAAGGTGTGTCAGTACATTGTGGAGTGTTTTCTCATACTAACTAGAAAGGGAAAGTTTAAGTATAAAAACTTTGAATGGGCTTGAAAAAAAAGGGCTGCATTTTGGGAAGGAATATGTGTGTTTTGCTGCAGTTTTTAGAACTCGATAATGGAGAATGATGAGTTTTGTAGTGAACGCTTGTTTATGACAAAAAAAACTTTTTGTGTGTACCCAGACCCAAAGTGGTGCTAATTTTTTGATCCAATCCAAATCGAAAGCTCAACATCTGATTGGTTAGGCTATCTATCTATCTATCTATCTATCTATCTATCTATCTATCTATCTATCCTTTCAAACTTGTTTGATGTTAAATGTTTGAGACAAAACTAACTGAGCCTTTCCCTTGTGTTACAGCTGGTGAAACAGTGAGCCACTCCTATGAAGAGGGATATTCCAAGTGTGTTAAGGACTCCCTACATTTCCTGTCCGCTCAAGATCTAAATCAACAAGGAAATCTACTAAAAAGATTCCAGTCTCATTCAAGACCGTCCCAGCAGCAGAAGATGGTCCCTTTGCAGCTAACTGTGAGCAAAGCTCTATGGAGACCCTGGTAATGGGCCTAATAAGAGATATGGACATGATGTACTGTCACTTTGGACTTTATAGATTTACTGGATTTAATTGAATCTGATCAGGTTCTACCCCCGGAGAATTCTTGGAGAATTGCTGATTTACACTATGCTATTGTCTGTATAGATGAGACATTTGTTTTCCTTATGACAGGGATCTATAAATACTATAACGTATTATTGACTGTACATTCCTATGGAATTCTTTAAATGCTTAAGTCCTAGGTTTAATGGTTTCTCCTATGTTATGCAATATTTGCATTTTTTATAGTTCAGCTCTGTCTGAGTGTAATGTATTAGGCATATTGCTTTAATTGTGTTTTCCAGTAGAATTAAATGGCTGAATGCTAATTATTGTATTTTCTGTGAGAATATAAATCAATTTGATTTTGCCCTTTGTATTTGAGAGCACAGTTTTTATTTTAGATTTGTGTGTTTCATCGAAACCAGATTAAATATTGTTTCTATGAAACAAGATTGTGTAAAGTTAAACTATTAATAGTAATTTAATATTTGTAATATTCAGCACTCAGATGTTTACTGTACCCACCTAAATAAACATACAGTTTGTTCAAATGTATAAACTTGTCCTATGTTTCATTGTTATTTATATCGGGGGGTGGTCAAACTTGCGGGTATCCAGGTGTTTTTAAACTACAACTTCCAGCATTTCATGGGTTCAGTCTCCAGTTCTACATTAATATCAGTGCGCCAGGTATCCTAAATGGTATTAACAAAACCCCTCAATATCACATACATTCATGTAGCCCATGCCTTTGGCTTTTTAAAGGACCCATATAGCTTAGTTGGGTTTTGCTCCCTGCCCACAGTTTGGTCTCTTACCATATTACCAATAAAATAGTTAATTGGTCCATAGTCAATTAATCCATTAAGTGCATATAAGGGTTCATTATGCTGCTACACTACATACACTTTAACATAGTAAAATTTCAGTGTTCACAGTAAGGGCTAGGCCACACCAATCCTTTTAACACCCTATCTGATCGCAATTGTCATATGAAAAGTGTGTTGGCCAATAGGTCTGGACAAACTAGGTGTGCTGGTGTTCGTTGCCATTTTTGGTGGGATTTTCATGGGCTTCAATACCTAAATATTACAGTGATCACAGCGCAAGTGGACAGTAACACACAAAGCGCATGCATGCGCTACTGTCCGATCTAGTGTGGCCTCACCCTAAAAATGCATTTTAATTGCCCTTTATTTTACATTGTGTCCCACTGTCACAGCAGATTATTATGGTATGTAAATTCAGGTACAGGCATTAGAATTGTCAATCGGTATAAAGTTGCAGGGAGGCACACTCATTATTAAATCAATAAATGTTCACTTATTAATCAGAATCAGAAATGTCACTTCCAACTGTTGTTGGGTAATTTTTGTCAATGATGGTCACATAGACTGGGTGCTCGTTTTTTGCAGAGTAGCCTACCAGAAAATTACAGGGGCCCAAAATGAAGCATTATAACTGTTTCTTTACCTTTGTATCTAAGTATCAACAATTTAAAAATGCTTTTATGGGTTAATTATTTGTGGGCCCACTGGGGATTTCTCTGGTACCTGGTGGCCTAGTATCACACTAACTGGGAAAGCGGACCACCTGCAGTGTGTGTTGGGTAACAATGGCCATCTGCCATTGTGTGTCGTATAGGGATTTTACTTTGAGGCCCTGTATAGAGGCCCCTTGTGCCAAAAAAAGTACCCAGGGTGAGAACCTAAAGCACTAGGTACTCACCCTGGGTACTTTCCTTGAGAGGGGGAAATCCAGTGTTGTTGCCATTAAAGCGGGGTACACACCATCCAATAATTCATCCGACTGACCAAAATTTCAGTGTATCAGTCAATCGGGCCGAAATAGTGGTTTCTTGGCTTGCCGTGACCGACCGTCAAACCCGAAAACCACGAATAATCGTGCCATCCATGTGCCATCCATATAGAACTGTGAAACTGACAGTCCTTTGTCCTGGCTGACCAATCAGAAGTGCCGAACATATGTATAAACATATGCATACATACATACAGTCGGTTGGGACAAGGAGGCCAATTGGAGTATTAAATAGTACTGAATGAGGCTAAGTGCATACAGGTAAACTAGCTTAGTTAACCTGGGGATTGTCGGACATTTATGCTTCTGATGCCAGAGGATTGGAAATAAAAAACTGGGGGTTAAACCGGTTTTCAAATGGGTGTTTGAAGGTTGGTATGTCATTGAGCTTTGAAGACATATCGGTTGTGGAAGAGTGCATAGATTGTAAGCTGTTTGCGACAGGATCTGATGTGAATGGATAAAATAATTATTAATCCTTTAGAATTTGCTCAGCACTTCATAAAAAGACAAATTTATAATAGAAATAATCTAATATAAATCTGTGTTATTGGTGAGCTAGCCAAGGGCTTGTACCCTATACTAAACCATTCCTATTGCCATTCAGCCTATGGCTGGGTACACACAATGGGATTCTTCGTCCCAGGCAGTTCGAAGGATTGTCTAGCATGGCAAAAGTAGTGGTTGTCGACATTTTGCCGCAAATTGTCGACTACCACTACTTTTGGTCCATATAGAACCCCACTATCGCTATGGTTTCCTGACCCGTCTGATCATCCAATTTGGATGGACGACTGATCCCGTCCGTACTGATGGGATTGACCCTTTATCGGTAATGCGTGTACCCAGCTTAAAGGCCCGTACATATGGTAATTTTCCTTGGGCGTAGTGCCTGAGGGCTACCCAAGCTTTCCAGACAAGGATTGCATCTGTATGGGTGCCTTAAGGCTGGGTACACATAAGACGATTTTTATCTCCTACAGAGAGATTTTTGCTTTTGGCATCCCTTGCTGTCGGATGAATTTTACAGCACTGTCCAATTGATTCAGACAAGTGTTCAGCCTACATCGGCCCATAATATCAAAATGTGTGTACACAGCCTAAGAAACTCTGCCATTGCTGTATTCACTAACACCCCAGTGTTTACATTGTTATTGCCCAGACTGTATAAAACATTTAGATCTTCTCTTGTTTACTTATATATGTTCTCTGTAGTCCAGAGCAGTCATGTGATAGTTGTTCAAATACAGGACCTCATGTACCATCTTCCCAGACTGACACCAATAACAGAATCATTTACTGCTGTGCTAGGTTAGTTGTGTCATTCACACCTATTAGTGAAGTTGCCAAAGTGTGCTGCATATTGCACCCCCCAGGGAAGGTGGGGGGACTGGGCAGCTTTCCTGCCTTTGATGCGGCACACTTCCACACTTCCTTGGCAGGATCTACACTTCCCATGTTGGCCAAAGATTACACCCTGCTGTTTTCATCGCTTTACACAGAAGGGATCAGATTGCCCTATAAATTACCCAATGATCTTGTCACTGCAAAGGACAATATTAACATAATAGGTTTCTATGGTACCACTGGTAACAGAGGGCAATGTACTTATCTCTGTTGGCCAGACCTGCTGCTAAATAGAGATAAGCCATCTTGAACCCCAGTGACATTTTGGAGATAGTTTGGTCCGTTTTACTGAAAAGGCTGCAGGGCAATTAAGAGACATCAATTCATCCAATTGATGCCTGCTCCTCCAAGGGCAGACATTTCCCACAGTGTATTCCTGTTCATAAGGGGTTTTCCTATTGCCCCCCCTCCCAGATGTTTCTTCTGTCTCCTGCTCCATTTCACTGAGACTGGAGTCTATTGTCCAACCCCATAACTAACCCCCTGCTGTGTGTGTGTGGGAAAGGAAGGAGAAGCTGAGACCCACACAAGTACAAGCGTCTGTCTTGCTGCCTCATGGGATAAATCCCTCTGTATTAAATTTACATGGGGGTTTGCTGGCAGTTGTCACTTATTAGCATTAGAAATTAATTTAATGTACTTTAGAACTACTCAGAGACACAGCAATAAACACACAAAGAACAAGATACACAATGTTTACTATAGAACATTACACCGATTAGACAGTACAAAGATTAGGCATTTCACCGATTAGACATTTAACAGATTAGACATTACACCAATTAGACAGTACAAAATTTAGGCATTTCACTGATTAGACATTTAACCGATTAGACAGTACACCGATTAGACATTTTACTGATTAGACAGTAAACAGATTAGACATTTCGTCGATTAGACAGTACACTGATTAGATATCACATTGATTAGACATTTCACAGATTATACAGTACACAGATTACACATTACACTGATTAGACATTGTACAGATTAAACATTACACCTCTGGCAGGAAATGTGGGTATCACTGAGTAGGTTGGATTGGATGGCTGTATGTCTTTATTCAACCTCAAATACTATACTATACAGTACTAATTCGACATTTCACCGATTAGACAGTACACAGATTAGATGGTACACCGATTAGACATTACATTGATTACAGATTTCACATTACACAAATTAGACATTTCACCAGACGTTCCATCTGAGATAAATGTTGAATTGATTGTAATGTGGAGTGGAGCAGCGGTATCCTCAAACGATAAACCCAGTTTTGTTACTGTGAATCACTGCTGTTGCTGGCCACTCTGCCTGTAGGCAAAACATCAATTCCAATTTTGAATAATTCAGCCGGAGTATAGTGTTGCAAATTGTGCTAAAGTTTATTCACCAATTGTACAAAAAAAATGCCAATTTTTCGGGCAAGTCTTTGCCCTTTCTCAAGCCTAGAGTGGAGCAGCGGTGTTACATTTCCCAACTAGATTAATTTTGAACGCAAAATGATCAGGCCAGGTTGTTGTTGAAAAATCGAGCGAGCATTAAGTTGTGTACACACCAGCCAATTTTCCCCACACACAGACTACACATTGTTAAACCCGATTGATAGACTGTCTGTTGCAATATAAAGCAGTGCTTCTGATACTTAAGCCATTTCATGCTTTAAAATTGTGTAAAATCCTTTTTTTTAAAAAAAAAAACTTGGTTGTGACTGAAATTTTGGCCAATTAGAGACATAACAACTTTAAGAGCTGCATACAACTTAAGCTAGCAATACACAGGCAGATGTTCTTTCGATCAAGTGCAACTATTTTAAATCCAATCAAAAGTACCCCACCCCCGCCTCCGATATTTCAAGGGGAAATCTGCAGAGAGATGAGGATTGAAAATGGGGTTGGCGGAGAAATTTCTGCCTGGCCCAATCTCAATTCTTGAGATAAACCCCACATTTCAATTTCAATTTGGAAAACCGCAAAATAGTTTAGTTAAAAAATCAAAAAGATACATCTCTTTCATATACTCACATATACTCACAATTTATCCATTTCAGAGAGCAACAGTCAAAGAACAGCCACTATTAGGGCTAATCCACACTAGCGCGTTTTCGCTCACGATTGCGCCCACAATTTTTGCCAAAACGGAAATCACGGAAACTGATTTCCGATGGCCATGTGATTGCACATACATTTCCGTTATGATAATGCATGCGTTCACCATTTTTGGTGCATTAACGCATACGTTTCCATAATGGAAAATGGCAGAATTGCACGTGCAAAACCCACGCGCAAGAATCGCGCACACAATCGCATGCGATAACGATCGCAATTGCATGCGCGATTTAGTGCGTTGTAGTGTGGCCTCAGCCTTAAAGAAACAGTCCCCCAGGCAATAACTGTTGAACATGAATCGGGGTGGAGGGTAGGGAGGATGATTTAAAACATGCAAGTCCTTTAATGCAATTTTGGATTAAAACACACTATACTGTCCTGTTTCCTCTTTAAATGTATACTTATAGAAATAGTATGGTGCAATTCTTTAAAAGCTGCAGGGGAAAGCTAATGGTACTGTGGAATTGGCTGTGAAATGTGACATGATTGATTTCACCTAAAATATTTTCTGCATAATCATTCAGTTCAAAATGTCACACATGTACTTTAGACTTTAGGTAACATATATAGTCCAATGGTTTTACAATCAGATTTTCAATCTGTAAAATAAAAGAAAAAGAGTCTGGAAGATGGGGTGGACGGAAAATTTTCCACCTTGCCCGATCATGTTTTTTCAATAGACTGACCGGAAAAATGTACCCAATATTCTGATCAATTTTATCAAATTTGCTTAATTGACCAGAATAACAATGCCATGTATGGGGGCCTTTACCCAATGTATCAACAGAAACTTATTGCTCTATTATCTATGATACTGATATTTATGAGTTCCCAAGATCTGGTAAGGCTGTGTACACACCATGCAATTTTTCTGGCCAATCAACTGATAGACCAGTGTATCAGTCAATCAGGTCGAAAAAATTGCATGGCTTTTCAGCAGGCCATTGTCCGACTGTCTATCTGAATCGGGCTCGTTTGAAAACCATGGGCGATCGTACGGTTATAGGGGACCACACGTTGGGTCACGGCAAACTGTCGGCTGCAGCTACTCAGTCGGGACAAAGAATCTAAAGGCAGGTACACACCATGCAATATTTCAGTCCGTTCGACCGATAGTTCAGTGTATGGGTTTTCGGATGCGACCAACCATTCAGGACAGTTCGGAAAACCACAGCCGATCAAGCGGTCCTTTATGGACTGCACGCTCAGTCATGGCAAACTGACGAACGCAGCCACTATTGCTGCGAATGACAGTCCCTCCGCCTAGATGACCGGTTGGAAGAGCCAGACGGTCAGTCAAGAGGAAAAGTTGCATAGTGTGTACCATGCTTAAAGGTGTATACTAGGCGTAACTCACATTAGAGAGATACTGAGAGCTTCCCGACCCGGGACGCACAATGTATACGAACAAATGTTTCGGATGCTAATCGGCCCGTGTGTAGGCACTTTATCGCCTGTAACGGTAATTTCGGGTGATAAAGTGCCTACACACAGGCCGATTATCATCGTACACATCGTGCGTCGTGTGGCACGTGTGTACGAACCTTTATAAATAATTTATATTTTTAACCTTCCCCTTTGATAAGGAAATGTTACCTGCCACATACTGAAGATAAAAGACACACACTTTCACACCTAGGTGTTAACTCTTATTCTACTTTTTTTAACTCTAATCAGTGGCCATACACCACCTTGACATTACAGCTATTGAAATTCAATCCAGGATAAATGTCAAATGGTATTGTTAAGTGAGGCTGTGACATTTCCCAGCTAGATTATGTTTGCAATCATAATTACAATCTATGTTATGATCATAATATCAATCGCAAAATGATCCCGCCAGGCGGTTATTGGAACATCGCAGGTATGTCGGGAGGTAAGGTTGTAGTGTATGGCCAGGTTACATTTTCAGAGTTCCTGATAGAACCAGGTCATGGCAATGCTTATTAGAGATGGACTAATATTACAATATTTCAACTTGATTGGCCGAAAGTTCAGTGTATGGACCACACGCTCGCTCCTAACTGTTGGCCGCGGCTACTTTTGCCACGACGACAGTACTTGCCGAGCAGTTGGAAGTGCTGAACGGTCGGTCACGAGGAAATATCTGACAGTGTGTACCCAGCTTTAGTTTTATCACAAACTTGGTTATGTAATTTCATAAATTTCACCTGTGTGAAATGTTTCAGTGCCATAAAGCCCTTCATAAGAATTCCATGGTAATAAGGAAGGCTAAACCAATCACCCCTACCAGAACAATTATCATTGAGAGAGGCAGGGACTCTATAGCAGCTGATGATGAACTTGGATAGTGTCAAAAAACACAGTTTCTGTTCCTCTACAGCCTAGCAGGAGTGGGAGATGGGAGGGATAGAGGGAGAATGCAGCTGACAGGACATAGGAAAGTGTTAGACGTAGAAGTAGTTGTCACCATCATGTGAAATTGTGTTTGACTGCAGGATTGTACCAAATTGTCTATAGACAGAACCTAGATAATAATGGGAAAGTAACCTTAGAAGTTTTTTGTGGTTTTCTTACTTTCCTTCCCTTGATATCAATGGAAATTAAGCCATACTTAAGCCAGGTATAGGCACAGGTTGATATCAATATTGTGCAGTCATTGCAAATATATAGTTAGCTTAAACGGCCAATACCGTGTTGCTGCATTGAAATGCAATAATTGCTTTTTTATTAATTAAGATATTTCACATACACACGAACGATAATGGGTAAATATACCTATTATTGTCAGTGTGTAGGGGCTGTTCCCAACCATAGTCGGCACTCCGATCGCTCAGGAATGATGGAAAATTTCCGTCGGTCGGTATCGGCTCCCATAGACATATTTACAATGAGATGGTCTTACGTTCCATTTGAACAACCAGGAAACATGTTGGTTACCTAAAACTATAAAACAGCCTGTAGCAATTAATTTCTTTGGAATAGTATCTTCGTACAAATCTTTCCCACATATCCCCTCCTACTCACACTTTGCCTGCTGCTTCCTATAGAACATAGGACTCCATATGCCCCCATTAATGTGACACACGTCTATTGTACCTGCAGGGGCTGGGATTGGCTACTGAGTGTGGGAACCTCTGCACAGCCTGATCCTCACACATTGATATGCAAAGAGAGGACTATAAAGAGGGACAGGCTGCTCACTAGCTGCATCTTTCTCTCTGAGATCAGATATCACAGAACATTATCCAGCAATCCAGCTACATTCACTTACTGAGCAGGATGGCTCCTTACACTAGTGTTGGGCTACACACTGCTGATCACAGCCACAAGGCACAGGAAATAAGAAAGGTAGGTACTGACATTTAGGGCTACTGCTGTTATGGGGTTAAAGGAGAATCCTATAAAAGGGAATCTCTGTAGTTGGACTGATGCTAACAATGTTCTATACAGGGAATTGCTGCACAGTGACCCTAATGTATTATTGTATTTCCTTCTCCAGCTGAGGAAGCCAGTGATTGAGAAGATGAGGAGAGATCGGATTAACAGCAGCATTGAGCAGCTCCGGATGTTACTGGAGAAAGAGTTTGAGAACCATCATCTCCCATCCAAACCAGAGAAAGCTGATATCCTGGAGATGACAGTGAGATTCCTGCAGCAGCACATGGCTGGTCAATGTAAGTATCCACCTCTATGTGTCACCTATAGATACAAGCTGATTCTTTATAAGATATTGTAAAGTAGATGTTTAAATCAGAAACTAATAATTTATTTCTGTTTTCTCTCTTATCAGCTGCACCATCATTCAGACACGAGAAGGGTAAAGACCTCTCCAGCACTCTTCATGGCTCTATTCAGTTCCTCCCTTTTCAGAAGATGGAGGCCCAAGAGAAGTTCAGTATTGATCCTTCTTTGACAGTCAAGAGAGCTGCCAAACTTCTTTGGAGACCCTGGTAGAAACCAAATCTTTTCCAAATGAACTTCGTTCCGATGATTGCTGCCTCCAGCTGTGTCTCTTCGAGGAAATTACCAAAATGAAAAACCGTTCCTAAAAAAAGAACATACAAGGAAATCTTTATAAGCAATGGCCTGGGTGATACAAACATCTAGGGGGTCTATTCATATAAATTGTTTTTAATAAGATAACTATAGCTATATATTTTATATATTATATTATATATATATATATAATATTTATATATATAATATATTATTATAAAATAATTAATATATTATACATACCGTAGATTATAAAGTATTAGAAGCCTTTGTTGAGTGTTGTGTCCATATAGTCCTGTGGTCTATTACAGGTTTAATATATAGGTTCCAGGTGTGGAAACCATGTAAGTATATAAAGAGATCCTAATATTTATTAGCCATGAAACACAAGGCAAAATGATCCAATGAAAATTACCAATGTAGTATTAGAGCATCAATTTAGAGTCTAAACAAAATACTCCAAGGTATATAAACCATTGTTGTACATTACAATATATATATATATATATATATGTATCCTCAATGAGGATTAACTATCACAGTATGTTTAATATTTGAATGTTTATTGTATTTTGCATAATGATATTTATGATGATTCTATGCAATATTTGGAAAGATAAGAAAGAATAATATATGTTTTATGGTTTGCAATATTTGCAGCCTGTTATTGGTGTTTAAAAACAAATTTACATTTATTTAATGAAAGTATTTGCAAAAACAATACAATAAAGTTATTGTATGTATGATCATATTCTTAGATATATCTACATATCTACCTACCGTACCTATTATCTGTTTATACACAGGGTTATTCAATACAAGTTCTTATCGTTAAAAATGGTGCTAATTTTGCCCCAACCAATCAGATGCTAGCTTTCAAAAGTTAAATAATATCTGATTGGTTGGGGCAAAATTAGCACCATTTATAGCAATAAGAACTTTTATTGAATCTCCCTGATAGAGTATACAAACAAGGGGATAAGTGCAAGTCATTATACAGATAGATAAAAATTAAATTAAATACAATTGCATACATCGGTTAAGAAAGCATATATATAAATTATGTATAAATTGATATAAGTGCAACAAGCCATGACACATTAGGAATGAGATCCCTGCCCCAAAGAGCTTACAATCTAAATGGGAGGGACAACATACAGATATAAGTTGGGGGGATGGGTACAAAGTGCTTAAAAGGGCTAACACTCATTTGTTCTGCTGATGCTCAGAAAGGTAGGATACCAGTCTAGATTTGAAAGTATTAATGGATGTCACCAGGTAAAGTGAGAGAGGGAGAGAGTTCCAAAGGTAGGGAGCAGCAAGAGAGAATGGTTTAAGACGGGAGGCAGCAGTGTTAGTTGGGGGTCTGTGGAGAAGATTTCCTTGAGAGGAGCGAAGGGCACGGCCTGGGACATAAGGGACCAACAGAGAAGAACAGTAGGGAGGTGCAGTAGAGCGAAGGGATTTAAAGGTTAAAAGCAGGGTATTGAATATGATTCTTTGTTTAATGGGAAGCCACCCTATGGACTGAAGTATCGGGGTTGCGGGTTCTCTTTTGGAGGAGAGCGAGATGATCCGAGCTGCCGAGTTTAAGATAGAATGGAGAGGAGAGAGATGAGAGGCCGGGAGTCCAAGTAGTAGAATGTTACAGTAGTCAAGACGGGAGATTATAAGGGCATGGATGAGCCTTTTAGTAGTGGAGAGAGAGAAAAGGGCAGATCTTGGCAATATTGCGAAGGAGAAAACGACAGGTCCTAGTGACATTGTTAATGTGATGGTGGAAGGAAAGAGAGGAATCAAAGATTAGTCCAAGGCAGCGTGCAGATTCAACTGGGTTAATGACCATATTGTCAATAGAGATGGAGAAGGGTGGACTAGGTCCCAGTTTAGGGGGGGAAATTATTCATTCTGTTTTGGATAGATTGAGTTTAAGGCAGCGGTGCACCATCCAGAAAGAGATAGAGAGCAGACATTTAGAGATTTGGGATTGAACTTCAGGGGTTAGCGCGGGGGTGGACAAGTAAATTTAGGTATCATCAGCATATAAGTGATACTTAAAACCGAAAGAACTGATTATTTCTCCCAGAGAGATAGTGTAGAGGGAAAACAGCAAGGGTCCTTAAACTGAGCCCTGAGGGACCCCCACACTAAGCGGAACAGGAAGTCTTACTAGCAAAAGAGACAAAGATCTATAAGAGATAAGACAACCACTCTGCAGCTTGATTTTGGATGCCCAGAGAATATAGAATCTGCATAAGAAGAGAGTGGTCCACGGTATCAAAGGCAGCCGATAGGTAAAGGAGAATGAGGACTGAGAACTGTCCTTTGGCTTTGGAAGCTTGTAGGTCATTTGAGACTTTGCAGAGGGCCGTTTCAGTTAAATGACCCGGTCAGAATCCTGATTGTAACGAGTCCAATAAGTTATTAGCATGGAGGTATTTAGTAATGTGTGTAGAGACGAGACGTTCAAGGAGTTTTGATGCAAACGGTAAAAGGGAGACAGGGCAGTGGTTGAGAGACAGGTAGGGTCCAGAGAGGGTTTTTTAAGAAGAGGTTTGACACACGCATGTTTAAAGGCAGCAGGAAAAATCCCAGAGGTCAGGGAGGAATTAAAAATGTGAGAAAGAGCGGTGGAAAGTATTTTAGCGCAGTGTCTGCGTAGGAAGGAGGGCATGGGATCAAGGGTACACATTGTAAGCCGCAAGGACAACAGGAGTTTGAAGACTTCAGTCAGAATGGGTGACAGGGGTGGAGGATTCCAGAACTGCAGGTGGTGGGGCAGGCAAAAGAAGGCAAGAGTTGTCCTGGGGTGAGGGGATTAGAGTACGGATTTCATCTATTTTATTTCTAAAGTAGTCTGCAAAATCCTGAGAAACGTTAATGGAATGAAGCGTATCCATAGAGGAGGGCTGCAAGAGAGTGTTAAATAGCGAAAATAGACGATGTCGGTTACTTTTGTTTTGTTTTCGGAGTGTTTAGCTGCCGAAAGAGCCGAATTAAGACACAACAACATGAGCTTGAAATGGTTAAAGTCTGTGTGTGTGTGGGGGGGGGGGTGGGGGGGTGGAGGGCGTAAGGTTATAACTGGACAGATAGTCTCTGGACATTAATATGGGGGTAATATTTAGGGCCGAGTCCTAGTATATATCGATTAGCCTTCTGATCTAATTATCTATCCATCCATGAACTATATATATATATATATATGGTCATTAGGTAGTCTCAGTCCCAGGTAGTCTCTGGACATTAATATGAGAAATATAAAAGGGTTGAATCCTAGTATATAATGATGAAGCCTATCTATCTATCTATCTATCTATCTATCTATCTATCTATCTAATCCTTCTATCTATCATCATATCTATCCATCTATCTATATATCTATCCTTCTATCTATCTATCTATCTATCTATCTATCCTTCTATCTATCTATCAGGAACTGAACCGGAAGTTCGGGTCCGGTCTTTTAAACAACTGAACATGCGTATATTTCATTCATACGCGCAATCTCCTGTTTAAAACCGTCTCGTCCTGCGCAGATTAGGGGCTTGTGGCGGGCCCTTCTACCGTCCGGAAGCGGCCGCGGGGGTGGCGGGGGCCGTATCTATCTATCATCTATCTTTCTAATCAACCAGCTTTCTTAATTCTCTATATATCTATATGTATCTAACATCTATATCTATCTATCTATATATCTATCTATCCATAAACTATCTCTCTCTTTTTCTATCTTTCATTAACTATCTATCTATCTATCTATCTATCTATCTATCTATCTATCTATCTATCTATCTATTGTGTGAGAGTCAATATACTACAATAAAGTTGCTTACTTCACCTCGGTGGGTCATGTTTTCAAGAACTGAAAGCTGGAGAGTTAAGGTGGCCATACGTATACCCGATATTACTTACCCGACCAAGCGCTCACGCCATGTTCGTTCGATCCTGCCGGAACCGTATGCGACTGATATGCAAGCGCTCAAGCAACGTTTGTTCGATCCTGTCGGAACCACTTCTCCCGATATTCTATGCAACCAACATGCGATCGCAAAATCCCATTCATTTTGTGAACACATGCCGGTCGCATAGAAGATCAGGAGAAGCGGTTCCAGCAGGATCGAATGAACGTTGTGTGAGCGCTCGGTCGGGTAAGTAATATCAGGTATATGTTTGGCCACCTTAAGTCCCAAGAAAGAAAGCGAAAGAGCAGCAGAGACTTTCATCTCATAAAAGGCAGGTACTGATATAAAGACAAAGTTTGAGAATTACGGCACCTAAAAAGGTTAAAAATTATGAAGGTAAAAAAGGTTAAAAGTTAGGACCCAGCAGAATAAAGCAAACCGTGAAGTGGTTGCTGGGCTTAATATAATTTGGTTAAGTTAGTGAACTAATTGCTTTAATTTATCCAGAGAGAAGGGCAGGCTTTTTAAGTCGCAATACAATGGTAAAGTAAAATATAAGCAAATTAATTGGATGTGCACTAGGCTTCTAATTTTTGTATGTACTTCACCAGAGGGTATATTGTATGTTGGAAATATTGGTTTGCCGTGGAAGTGGTACATGGCTACATGGGACAGCAACATGGGGACCAACAAATTGGCATGTTGTTTTGATTATTTTCATATCTATCTTTTTTCATTCTCTACTCTCTCTATCTATCTATCTATCTATCTATCTATCTATCATCTATCTATCTATCTATCTATCTATCTATCTATCTATCTATCTATCTATCTATCTATCTATCTATCTATCTATCTATCTATCTATCTATCCTTCTATCTATCCATCTATCTATCTATCTATCTATCTATCTATCTATCTATCTATCTATCTATCTATCTATCTATCTATCTATCTATCTATCCTTATATCTATCCATCTATCTATCTATCTATCTCTCTATCTATCTATCTATCTATCTTATAGATAGGTTATAGGTGTTATAACTGGACTGGTAGTCTCTGGGGGTAATATAAAGGCAATAATATAATATATAAAGGGCTGAGTCCTAGTATATATCTATTAGCTTTCTAATCAGTTAGCTTTCTTATCTATCTCTATATCAAAACACCGAAGATCGATAGTTCTGTGTATCGTCGCTCGGCTGTCCAGAAAAAT
The DNA here is from genome assembly GCA_019447015.1 of Hymenochirus boettgeri. Classification (NCBI taxonomy): domain Eukaryota; kingdom Metazoa; phylum Chordata; class Amphibia; order Anura; family Pipidae; genus Hymenochirus; species Hymenochirus boettgeri. The sequence continues at coordinate 182,461,341 of CM033475.1, read as the reverse complement.
TGCATGGTGTGGGAGGGGGTGGCCACAACCAAGCTCAGTTGCCCGTTCATCTGGATCTGACAAATAAGCAATCAGGGCTGTTAGTAAATTATAGGCGAATTACTGTCTCTCGTGTTTTTTGGAGGAAGGCGTGAAATTTGTCTTTCTTATAGCCAGCGCGCGCAAAGACATCATCGCCATGTTCGTGCTAACATCCCCGGGGGAAACAGCTGTGTTACCTGGCAAAGGAAATGATGTACATTTGGACAATCTCACAGGGGCAGTCCTAAAAACATGATTAAAGTGGAGCAGGAAGCCAGCAAGATTGAAGTAGGTAGGGGATGGGAGGCTATTAGAACAACAAAAAAAACTTTATATTTAAAGCCACAGCTATCCAGTAAGGTACAGTTCTTTTTTACATTGTACATACCCTTTAAAGGACAACAATACCCCCTGCTGGCCCCCCAGCTCACCCCCTACATTGCTAGTTCCTCTTCCCTGGTTTTACCTTTATCAATGGGAAATCTGGTCCGAGATCGGTCCAAAGTATTTAGTACTTAATTTAGGAAGCAGAATAAAATTTAACTGAAGTCAAAAATATCTATTTCATTGATAGACCATACAATCATGGCTACGTGTAGGGCAATTCATGGTCTGGGATTTTTCCCAATATTTTCTCCACTTCTTAAACTATCCTTCTTCAATGTAGACTATTTATTTATAAAAAATTTTTAAACTTTTCGCCTCCGTTATTGCTGCCTTTTCACCAAATTTGGACTTTTCGCTTTTTATAAAGCAGTGATAACCAGTGGTAAAAAGTCATTACTACTACTTTTTGCCATACATCGCTGCGGTTACCGTTCAAGTACATTTAAAAAATGGTGAAAAGTGTTTTATTGCGTTAAGTTCAGCCATTCAAATTTGCCAAGTCTGAGGTGTCGGAAATGCATAAGTGGCCATTTATTTATCCTGCCAATGGGTCCATGGAAGGTGTCAGTACATTGTGGAGTGTTTCTCAATACTAACTAGAAAGGGAAAGTTTAAGTATAAACTTTGAATTTGGCTTGAAGGGCTGCATTTTGGAAGGGAATATGTGTGTTTGCTGCAGTTTTTAGAACTCGATAATGGGAATGATGAGTTTGTAGTGAACGCTTGTTTAGGACAAAAAAAACTTTTGTGTGTACCCAGCCCAAAGTGGTGCTAATTTTGATCCAATCAATCAGAAAGCTAACATCTGATTGGTTAGGGAAAAATTAGCACCATTTTCAACGATAAGAACTTTTATTGAATCTCTCTGTATCTTTTTGATGATTGGTCAAAATGTGTTTTTTTTTTAACTTTAGTTACCCTTTAAGTATGGCTGCCACAGTAATGGATAAGTAGATTAGTAGGTGTGTGTACCTGGGTCTGGTTGAGGGGGTATGGCTTTTTTGTGTTTATAACCAGAAAACTATCTTTTATTGAGGATAAATCTAAATAAGTTTTTTTGCCTTTAGTTATCCTTTAAATATGGCTTCCATGGGAATGGAAAGGTAGGTCAGTAGGTGGGTGTATTTATGACCATGAAAAAAAACTGTTTTGAAATATGCACATTTGAGGATTGTTACCATTATAGTCTATGGGGAAAAATGTCCGGAAATTTGCTGATAACACCGCAGCACTTCCGCGGATTCCTTAGCTAGAAGATAGCACACTTCTCCTATATGCCCCGCACGTCTGTACTGAATTTCATGTCTCTAGTTCAAAAACGGTGGGAGGAGATACGGTCCAAAAAAGCGGAAGAAGAAAACGGAAGAAGAAACAGAAGAAGAAGAAATAGCCAAATTAATAAGTACCAAATTAATAAGTACCCAGGGGGGTGTTAGACTATTTTCCAGCATTTACTGTAATAAGATCTGAGATTTCGTTTTTTAAGGTTTTTTTTCGCCTTTTTAAGAGTGTTTTTTTTTTTTAAAGTTCTGATTTTTTTTTGTTTACCAATAAAGTCAAATGGGGGTCTAAGGGACATATTTATATAGGGGCACTACTTTTGCTTTTTTTGCCACCAAAATTTTAAACTTTCAACTTTTCTAATGAAGTAATTAAATGACAACAATCTAAAAAAAAAAAACATCACCCCCATTACATGTCCACACTTACAGCAGCTGAAATCACTTACTCACATTTACAGCCGTGCTGCCCTCCCTTAGATATCACACAGCAAAGACGAGTGCTAAAAGCCCGCCTCCTAGACAGCCCAGGGCCTTGATTAACATATCACTTGTCATTCGCTGGGAATGTCTGTTACAACGTCTTTCCTCCTCCTCTGCCGGTTAAACAAACTTGAAATTACCTGTTGCTAGGATACAGCCTACATAATCAAGCTGATAAAGGATGGTTGGAGGAGTGCTTTCTCGCATGCTAGCTCTGAGTGACAGTTAGAGGCAGACAGAATTGTTATGCCCCTTTCACAGCATCAAAATCAGGGAAAAAATGTATGGGAAGGGCTGCATACCTTTACTCTTTTTAAAGTAATTTTTTTTTAAATGCATTGATGCAATACAGTTATCCTTTAAAAAGGTGAATTTTCATCAAAGAAGAAGAATTATGTATCAAAAAGTAGCACTAACAATGCTTAAAGGGCATGTCCACCCCCAAAACTATAATCTCCCCATCTACTGGCCCCACCATTGGCTGCCGCTCAGCCAATCACAGACGCGACTGCCGGTCCCGCCCCTCTGCTTGCATTCTCGCAAGCAGAGGGCCGGCAGTGCGGCGGAGGATCGAGGGGAGGTAAGTAAGAGTTTGGGGAGCTTTTTGAAAAAAAAAAACATGCGGTTGGGGCTGGGGGACATGGGGGAGCAGAATATTAAAAATCGATTTTCGGGGTGGACATACCCTTTAAAATCCTTAATATATAAGATTCCCCCTGGTCTCCCAGCCCCAACCGCTATATTGATATGTTTGTAAAGCTCCCCAAACTTTACTTACCTCTCCTCTTTCCTCCGCCGAAGTGAGCTGCCGGCAGCCGCGTCCGTGATTGGCTGCCACTCAGCCAATCACAGACGCGGCTGCCGGTCCCGCCGGGAGCGCGGCGGAGGAAAGAGGGGAGGTAAGTAGAGTTTGGGGAGCTTTCTTAAAATATAAATATAGCGGTTGGGGCTGGCAGACCAGGGGGAATCTTATATCCAAAAAAAACACATGTGGTGTTTTTTTCAGCAAAAAACATGATAGTGTAAATCTCACCCAGGCAAATTTTCTGTTTTTTATTAATAGGACTAATTTTTTTAGTATTGCTTATTTTCAGCAAACTGCAGCTAATTATCAAACCAGTTCCATTAATATGGGAACATACCATAGTGCTGTGTAAGAAATAAGTCATGTTAATGAAACATTCCAGTAAGTAATGATGTTTGGTGAAAATCCTGTTAAAACTGCAAAAAACGCAACAAAAGGGAGAAAAGGGGCAAAAAGGGGAAATTACACCTACTTATTAATAGGTTCAAATAAAAAAAAACATCCCTGCAGCGTTACTTTTCCACGAAAACTAGTGTTTTTATAAATACGGTGAAAATATCGCTCCTTGTCATTGCGATGTCCTGCGATAGCCAAATGTTGAAAACAGCAATTGTTTATAAATATGCACCTTAGATTTGAATGATAAAGGCCACATAAGTTTTATTAACTAAGCAAATTAAATTATAAACATCAACCCACATTTATTACCAGCCAACAAGCTTCTCCATGGACACCCTCTATCCCTTATTCAATGGCCCCTCTTAACCATTGCTAACTGTTCTTCATCTCTCCTATGGACCATTGCCAATTGCTTGCTGTGACTATAACCCCCTTATCCTTCCTCTGGGAATTGCCTTCTTACACACTGATTCTCTTGAGCATACCATAGGGACATTGTCACCCAGCTCACTTACACACTCCTTCTGCCCAATCACCTGGCTCCCACTTTCCATTTTAATATAAATTACCCCTAGTGCCCTTGCCAGGCTTCTTGTTTCCAGACACTGTACAAAGCCCCCTCTAGGATTCTCTTGTTTCTTGTCCTTTTCACCAGGGACTAATTTGAAGAAAATCCCCAACCCAGATGGCTCTTAGAGTAGGGTTTCAATTTATCACACACTGAGTTCAAATCATATTGCTTATGATGCATATAGTATGGCACACTTCTATTGTTCAGCACTGAGTGTGAGAAACTTTATGGAACGCCAGCTCACACAGCGCTGCCAAAAAGCAAGTCTGTACAGCCAATGTCCCTGTTAGACAAACACCTGTCTGAAAGATCTCTTCAAGCATTTACTGTGTCCTTAACGGAATGAAGAGGCAAATTTATGGAGGTAAAGACGCGCTAACCAGTTCGCTACCGGTTAGTATTACTTTAACTCCCTATTAGAGTCGGATGCGTGGGTTACGCAAATGTCACCTGCTCATCCGATGCTCACTCGTTCAATATCACGTTTGCGCTAGTTTTTACGCTGGATTTTGACACCAGCTAACAGCTGGCATTAAAATCCTGCAGTGAATAAATTCCTTTTCGGGATATACCCATGTTCGCAAACACAATATTGAATTGTGAACAGGACATTTGCCCAGAACTTTTATTGAATAACCCTGATGGTACTCTGTGAGCTTATGGCATCATACAGAAAATTCCATTAAAAGAAATGAGTAGTTAAATCTAATTGTCATGATTGTGGGCAGTATTAAGAGACTTACTGTAACACTTCCCAGCATTTTGTGTCCATTTCTTCCTGGAACAGTTATGACAAAAAATACAATTGGCGAAATCACAGAAACAGCTTTTTACTGATGTTATTATTGAGTCTTATAGAGAAATTACTGATCATTAGTACACAAGAAGATCCCAGACTAATGTACATGTGCTGAGACAGCTTTCCAGCAGCTGTAATAGTTTTTTTTAAGAAGTTAATAAATCTAGTTCCCTTTACAAGGGTGAATGAGTTATCTGCACTTTGTTTTGTTTCATTGTTTCAGTACGATTACAATTATTTTGGGTATTGGTGACTTTTTAACAATTCAGGATTGTCTAGTCGTATTGCCCTATGTCAATTAATTAATTAATGCTTATTCTTTGCATTATGCATTTTAGGCCAATGGCAAAACTCCAGCAAGACGAAGCACAGAGAGCCACAATATTTCTCTTGTGATGTAATACGCTATAGCGGATCTTATACATCGAGGTCATAATTTAAAGGGCTAGGGAACCCAGTGATTTTTGTTTTAGTTGAGAAAAAAATCTATAATTTTCATGGATACGCTTGATCCTCTCCCATATTAACTTCTCCCCCGAGATCTCACTACATAAGCTGGGAACACACCACACAATAATTTGGGCCGACCACCGACTTCAGTTTCAGTTGGTCAAGACGAATTATTGTATGGCGGCTCTGGCTGATGGACAACCTTTCCTTCGTCAGAATAAGATGAAAGCATGATCGGACAGGTCGGAAAGCCATGAGCGATCGTGCGGCCCTCTATTGACGATCGGCCGCGGCTAACTGTCGGACGCGGCTGCTTTTGCTGCGATTAACAGGAGGAAGAATTGTATGGCGTGTACCCACCTTTACCTATCCACCATCCTGCTGGCTACCGGCTCTCTTGTTGCTATTTCTTTATTTTTGACCCATCCAACCAGTAGAAATAACTGTTAGGAACCTTCCAAAGACATAAGAATCCTGAGAAGAAGAACCTATAATGGTAGCTCACTACTGACCTCAGCAAATCAAATTAAAGCACATGAAACCCATTGATATTTCAAAAATGAAACAATGTGTAGAATAATGAGTTTTATTTAATACAGATAAAAATTCTAAATAATAATGATTTCTCCCCCTCTAAGATGGGTTTTTAGCATTGCGACACTCTGTACATTGCCCTGCGGGTATTTGCCTCTTATTATTGTTACCGACATATGAAATTCCATCCTGAGATGAGAACATACTGCAATCTACTTTTCCATAAACCTGATACTGTGAACAGACATGCCTCTTTCTACTAATGAGATATTTAATGTTAATAAATGTGTTTCCAGCATTTATACAAAGTAGCTGCAATCAGCTGCTATTTATGTGCGTATTTAGCATTAAACTATATGGTACGTAATACCCCAACGCCTCCCAGTGCTGCCTCTCTAATGAGGCAAGGTGAAGCACATTACAGAGCAGCACCCTGTAGAGAGGCAGCAGTTTTGATGCTAGAAAAATAGAAAAACAAATTCCTGGTATCATGTGTCTAAGGCACATGATTTTTCCATATGCCAGGGCCCCCCCAAAAATGCCTTTTGTAAAATAACATAGATTTTTGCGTGGTACTGTCACTTTTAAGGGGAAGCCATGACTTTCATTGCACAACAGAATGCAGCTACGAATCCTTTCCCTCCCATATCACTGGCAATTCATTTGATCAAAATCAGTGTTTTTCAGCCCTGCAGATCAAAAATCAATGTTGTCATTTACCAGTCACTGTGGGCATCTAATACCAGTAATTGTGGGCATCATTTACCAGTCACTGTGGGCATTCTTTACCAGTCATGTGTATAAAGCCCCTCCCACTTCCGGGCAAAGAATCACCCACTTTCAATTATAAAACCTACTCCTTTCTGGTGTGTGGCGAGAGGGGGCAGCATTTGGAGTGTTTTTCAGGTGCCAAAAAGTCTAGAGACAGCCCGCCACCCCCATCCCCCACCCCTGTAGACCAGACCTAAACCACAAGGTACTATCAGGGGAGGGGGAGGTTTAGGGGGCCTTTAACTTGCAGAGCACAATGTGATACACTCATCTGTCCAGGGCCTATAGATTATATAACATCAAAGATTTGATTGCTGCAAATTTTCCCCAAACAAGCAGAAGCAATAATACAGCTGAAATCACCACTAAAGTTGGCCATATACAAGCCATTTCCACATCATGTGTGTTGACAGATCACATTGGTATCTGTTGGCACACATGCTGTGGGGTCCACACACACGTACCTGACCCATCCCCATATGCAGTATAGGGACTGGCTGGCTGTGCGGCCATACACAGTGCAATCAGCTGACCGTCAGAAATTTTCCGTCGTTCCCGACCGACTGTAATGCAAACTACGGTCATTTGTCTGCACTACGATTGGTTGGGAACAGCCCCTACACACTGACGATACTCCCAAGAGTGGGAATTATCTGAAAGTAGAGGATTAGTAGAGGCCAATAGTAGGAGGAGGCAGTGGTAGGTGACTGATGGCCACATACTTTGTACGTATATAGTGTGTCTTAATCAACTATTGATCAGACTACAGCAGAAAAATAATTTGCCTTATGTAATGTAACAAATGATTGATAACTCCGTTGTCTGTCACTATCTGTATGGCTAACTTAAATCGGTCATAGGCAAAGTTCAAATACTTTATGGTTCCCAAAGAGGAATCTGACAAATATGGTTAAATTGCTCTAATTCACACCATTGGTCACATACATGGGGCATTTGTCTGACTCCTTTTCCCACAATGTGAATGACTCCTTTCTAATACTGTATAGTGTGTGTGACCCTCTCTCCAGCTGTTTCATTGTGGTCACAACGTTCAGTGAGACACACTTCCCTTGTTCCCTAAGCCCCTCAACTGTGGGAAACTTCAACAAACTTTATATCATGTTGACAGAAAGAACAGATACAGTTGCTAACAAATAGCACTATCAGCACAGCATGCATTTATTTAAAACCTTATATTATTTACCTGCAATACATTGTAAAATAGTTGTACAAAAAGAAGCTGTGTGTTTACTTATTTAAGATTATGTTTGTTTAGATTTCCAGATCATTGGTTTCAGGTATAGGAAGGAGCATCCTGATTGGCCCCCGTCTACAGTAATGTGGCTGTTGAAAGTTTCCATGTATTTATTGCCTATTGGCTATAGATAGATATGGTTGACTATTTCACTTCCTATGCTTTGAATATTTGGGAAATAATTGTCCCATAATACTGATACAGGGCAATAAACTTTAGCATTGCATTTGTGTCAACCTTGATAACCTTCTGTTTTTTTGTGGACATCTGTGGCCCCACCAATATGTGTTACAGTGGTCTTGCTCTGCATCAGTGTCAGAAGGGGCTATTTCAAACAGAGAAATGCTTGACACTGCCTGAACAGGGGATTCTAGTCCTCACAGTACATTCCTGGAGAGGTGACAGGTCCAAATAATCTGATTCCCCCAAATCATCAACATTTTCTTGTCTCTACAACATGGCATTTAAGGGCATAAAAACAAGTAAACTATATATTATTTATGCCTTCAGCCTGTGGTTCAGTTAATGATCCCTGTCTGCACCTGCTTGTGGAGGGACAATGCTAAATCATAGGAATTGGGTGAATATTTGGTCCACGGTTCTATATAGGACTTGAAGTTAGTATCTTTATAACCAGTTATGGCCTTTTACTTTAATAAAATGCATCCTACCATACAGACACTTTTTGGTTTCACACGGATGACACACTACTGTGTGTCGTTCTCTTAGCGGTCCTACACTATGTAGTGTTTTGTAAGCAGTAAAACACCTGGAACCTGGAGCTCAGAAAATAGACCACAAACTGCCTATGGGAAAAAAGCCTTATGATGGCCACACACTTAACAGTTCCAGACTTAAAAGGGAAATGTGCATAAAATTTGGCGTCTCAAGGTTTGAGCTTTTCTTCTGATCAAATTTCTGACCGATGCACATGATTGAAAATCAGAGGAACATCTGCCCGTGTATGGCTAGCTGAACATTGTATGCACAATGGATTTGTAAAATATGTGTCCTTGTCTAGCCCCCCAGGACACTGCTTTAGGAATACATTGGGTACAAATACTGCCTAAAGAGCAAATATACCCTTTCAGAAAAAAATTAAATTGAAATCACATTCTTACTGCTCTCTTCTAGACTGTAATTATCAACTTTGACAGGTGGTTGGGAGTTTTCCTTATGCCTCTGCTACCTGTGATTATGTACATTGATGTAACCAAAACCCAGGGGTGAGGACCTAGCAGTTCATTTCCTCATTCAGGGTATCAACAGGGGAAAGGTTGGAGTACTGTAACTGCTGGAGGTAGAGGAATTTGTGGTTTGTAATGTGAGGACTTTCACTTCTACTTCTCACTCTGTTATTCCCCTTCCTTTCCCTTTCGTCTTTCTCCCCAAAATATTTTAAGAGGATAGAGAAGTAATACATTATAACGTTGTGTTATTCTGATTGTTTTTCATTTACAGATTATACCACCTTTACCAAATTAAATCAAAGTTTGAACACATGGAAATAAGTTAATGAGTCTGAGAAAGGGCTGTCCACTCTCCAATAACTGCAAATAGGGGTAAAATCCCTCTTTATTTGTGCATATAACAAGCCAACTCTTATATAAACACAAATAAAGAGGGTTTCACACCTATGTGCAGTTATTGGAGACTGTAGTGGACTATATTGGTGGTAGTGAAGTGGCATTGCAAAGCAGATACTGCCAGATATGGAAATCTTTCTAAACATCGATGATTTTGGGGGAAACACTGCACAGAGATGGCTGTGAGATGGTTAGAGTGGATACCAAGAAGGCAAATGTAATAAACCCTTTCCCCCTTTGTTTACACTATAGAGGAACCTACTTCTTATGTAGTAGCAAAATCCAATTATTATAAGTATATAGTATAGACAAGTCAATATCAATACATTTCCCAGACCTGATAAAATACACCCAGAGAGTTAGGTCCAGTTTTATACTTTATGACTAGCATGCTGGATGTCAGCTTGGGTTAGATCCTCACTGATCGTGATCCGTACTTGGTAGTGCTTGCAGTTGATAATATGTCCTTCTGCTTGTCCATCAACTTTTTCAGAATTGACCACGGGTTCTCAATGGGATGAAGATCCGCAGAGTTTTCAAACCACAGGACCAACATTTCAGTGTTATCATCTCTGAGCCAGTACAAGTGGATAACAGAAGAAAGATGCAAATGTATTTTTTCTAATGGATCCTCCTTTAGACTGCTTGGAACATTGTAAAATTGATTATCTGGAGAAGAAAATGCTGAGTCCTCTGTCTCACCAACATGATCTCTGACCTACCTTGCATCCATCATGTTGGAAATTACACAAATCATCACCAACTTAATAATAATAATAATTGTTTATTGCCAGTATACAGTATACAGGAATTCAGCTTGGTGAAATTAGTATCAAGACAATGTATAGCAATATACACTTCACACCATATACATTTCGTAACACATACAACCATAAAAACATCATATAGGTTTAAATAATTTAAATAAGTATAAAACATCATTTTTAACAATTACTTACTATGATTAATAAAAGCTATGGCCCTTGGAAAAAAGCTATTCAAATGTCTATTAGTAGTTGCCCTTAAAGCTCTGTAGCGTTTACCAGATAGCAATTTTTTAAACAGATAATGGGCTGGATAACTTCCATCCAGGATTATCTTATTTGCCCGTTTAACGAGTTGAGATTGGTACAGATCCGCAACCGAGGGCAGGTCACAGACAATGATCTTTTCAGCAGTTTTCACTACCCTTTGTAACTGCTTCTTTGAGCATACAGTAGCTGAGCCGTACCACACAATAATAGAAATAATACTTTCAACAACTGCTCCATAGAATTTCTTTAGAATAACTTCAGTGACACCCATCTTTCTCAGCATACGTATGAAATATAGTCGCTGTCTGGCCTTTTTTATAATAAGCGTAATATTAGAATTCCAACATAGTGTGTTTGTAATAGTAGTGCGTAAGAATTTGAAAGATTCAACCCATCTAACTATTAAATCATCTATACACAGTGGGGTAATTCCGGGTTGTTTCTTTCTGAAACCAATGACCATCTCAACCGTTTTTGAAGAATTTAAAATCAAATTATTTGATTAACACCAAGATACCAATTTGGATATCTCAGACCTGTAAGCTATCTCATCGTTTTCTCGGATATGCCCAATGACGGTAGTGTCATCGGCAAATGTAACAATCTTTACCGATGGGTCAGAAGATCGAAAATTGTTGGTATATAGAGAATACAGGTACGGAGATGACACACACCCCTGGGGTACTCCAGTGCTTATGGTAAGATAATCAGATAGCTAATGGCCCACTTTCACAAATTGCCTTCTATTTGTCAGGAAACTGTGGATCCATTTACAGATAGAAGGGATCACATCCATTTGTGACAGTTTAGTGGTTAGTCTTTCCGGGACTATCGTATTAAATGCTGAGCTGAAGTCTATAAATAGGATCCTAACATAGGACAGTTAATGGTCCAAGTGTCCCAATATAGATTCTAAGCCCAGAATAATAGCATCTTCGATGGATCTGTTCTCCCGATATGCAAATTGCATGGGGTCAAGACCTTCAACATTTGATTTTAGATAGGATAGTACCAGTCGCTCAAACACCTTCATAACAACTGGAGTTAGAGCGATTGGTCTATAATCATTTAAACAGGTAATTTTCCCTTTCTTGGGGACAGGGATTATAGTGGAAGTTTTAAAACACTCAGGGACCATGCTTTGTGAAAGTGACAGATTAAAAATATCTGTAAAAATTGGTGCCCGCTGACTGGCACAATACTTTATAGTGGCTGACGAAATCTCGTCAGGCCCAGCCGCCTTAGTGTGGTCCTGCCTAGCAAACATTCTCCTAACCTCATTTTCTTTTACTAAGAGGATAAAGGTGGATTGATAGGATTGAGGGAGAACTTCGCTTTTCTCAAATCGTGCAAAAAACTTATTTAATTAATTTGGCAAGGAATGTTGTATACTAGAGTTTATTCTTATAATTTGTTATGGCCTGGAGACTATTCCACATTGCACGTGGATTATTTCCATGAGCTTGCTTCTTCAGTTTTGTTTTATATTTAAACTTGGCATATCTAATTGCATTATTTAACTTATTCCTGGCCTGCCTATGGGCATCTTTATCTCCCGATTTCTATGCTGTCTCCTTGGTTTTCCTAAGAATTTTCAGATCTCTAGAAAACCAGGGCTTACCATTATTATAGATAACAACATTCTTTTTAGGGATACACATATCCTCGCAGAACTTTATATAAGATGTAACAGAATTCGTAAGGTCATTTATATCTGTACAACAGTCTTTAAACATGTTCCAATCCGTACAATCCATACAACCCTGAAGAGTTAATATTGACCAATATCTGACCACACACTAATTGATTTTTTAATAGGTTTACTTTGGGGCATATTTATAAAGCAACGAAAATAGCGCCAAAAAATTACCGCCGCACATCGCGGCCGCAAAAATAGCGCTATCGCCGTATTTATAACGGCGAGCGCCATTCCCGCGATATGTATCGCGGCCGTGATGTGCTGCGGTAATTTTAAGCCCCTATATATATATATATATATATAGTATCGCCGCGAAGGGACTTAAAATCCCTTCCCGACGCCTCTCCTAAGGGGGCGGGGCATACGCCAACCCCGCCCACACACCCCGCGGCGGCGGCGGAGACCACCCGCCGCCGCTTCCCAGCAGCCCCTCCCAACCCGTTCCCCGCTCGCGGCAATCTCGTAACGGGAGGCTAGGAGGGGCTGCCGGGAAGGGGCCGCAGCAGGTGGTCGCGAACACCCGCCGCGCACCCCCTCCCCGGCAACCCCTCCAAGCCCCCCGCCCCGGCCGCTCCCGGGGAGGGGAAGGGAGGGAGCCGCTGGGAGGGGTGGAGGCACCCTCCAGCGGGCCCTGAGAAGGGCCTTTTGGGGCCAGTGCGGCTCTTAAAAGAGCCCTTGGGCGGCGTCTTCTTTCTTCCAGTCCCGGCGACACCAGCTCCGCCGAGGCCGCCGACCCCCGAGAGGTACCCCTGCGGCCGCCAGGGGTACCCCCGGCGGGCGCCAGCGACCTCGACGAGGCCGATGTTGCCGGCGTCTTGATCCAACGCGACGTCTTCGGGCTGGTGACACCAACCCCACTCAGGTCGCCGATGCCAGGCAGGCTCACTGCGGCCGCCAGTGAGCCCGCTGGCACCGCCGGCCTCAGCGGAGCCGATGTTGCCAGCCGCTTCTTTCTTCAGCCATCTACTGCGATGGCATCTGAGTTCTGCGGCGGAAAGCTCCTCTTTATATAGGTTTGCAGAAATCCATAATCCGTTTCTGATTGGTCAATTTTTTAATACTTGCTTTACATTAACCAATCAGATTTCAGAACTTTCCAGAAATCTGATTGGTTAATGTAAAGCATGTAAAGCAAGTATTAAAAAATTGACCACCCCTCCCAGCGGCTCCCTCCCTTCCCCTCCCCGGGAGCGGCCGGGGTATTGGGCTTGGAGGGGTTGCCGGGGAGGGGGTGCGCGGTGGGTGGTCGCGACCACCTGCTGCGGCCCCTTCCCGGCAGCCCCTCCTAGCCTTCCGTTCCGAGATTGCCGCGGGCGGGGAACGGGTTGGGAGGGGCTGCTGGGAAGCGGCGGCGGGTGGTCGTGGGCAGGGTGGGCGTGTCTCCCCATTCCCGCCGGGGTGGGCGTGCCTGCCCATTCCCGCCAAGCGAAACCAGTACCGCCGCTTTATAAATAGAAGCGGCGGTAACAGGTAAGTATCGCCGCGAAGGGTTAACGCTTCGTTAACTTTTCGCGGCCGTTTTCGGACTTTTATAAATCGCGTTAAACACGATTTTTGCGTTACTGTCCGCGAAAACGGCCGCGAAAAGTTAACGAACCTTTATAAATATGCCCCTTTGTTTTAACTTTTGCTTATAAGTTGGAACTAACTGAATAACACCATGATCTGAGTTTCCTAAGGGGGCACTAATTGATGCCTTATAGGCATCCTTGATTGTACAATAACAGTGGTCTAAAGTTTTCCTCTCCCTAGTCGGGCGTTTAATAAATTGTTTATATCTAGGTAGTTCAGTAGTTAACATGGCATTATTAAAATCACCCATAACTATTATAGGGGAATTAACATTCTTATTCTCTAGTTCTATAATGCACTTTTTGAAGTGCATTTTTAACATTTGCATCAAGAGGAATATATGCTCCAGTATAAAGGAGGAAAATTCTTGCAGGGAATAAAAAGGTTTACAATTAATGGCAAGCAGCTCTAGGTCACATAAACAAAATGTGTGTAATATTGTAATGTCCATACATCACTTGTGATTCACATAAAAACATACACCCCACCCCTCTGCTTATGACTTTGCTCAGCATCTCTGTCAGCCCTGACAAAATCAAAGCCAGGGATCCCCAGGACTTGGTCAGGGATGGAGACATTCAGCCAGGTTTCCACAAGACACACTGCTGATGTAAAGGTAAAAACCTTACTAGATGTTAACAGCAGGTTAAGTTCTTCCATCTTGTTCTGCAATGCATGAACGTTAGACAGAACAAGGCTTGGGAGTGTGCCTTTTAGCCCTCACCAAGACCCCAGAGTGCTTTCCTCTCCATCTCTGTGTGCGGCCAGCACAACCAGGACGCCACACAAATGAGCCCACACTGGACACGTCCTCCAGCACACGAGCGTCTCCACCACCTCTCATCGGCATCACTCTCCTCCTGCTCCCTCCTAGAAGTTGCTCTTAGAGGACGTTTTCATCCCATTCGTTAATTATGGCAGTGTCCTTGAGCAGAATTTGCGAGTAATCCCACTTCCTTGGAGGAGAAGCAACACATGGATTGTCTCAGGATGGTTCACTGTTGGTGAGACACAGGACTCTATGTTTTCTTCTCCAGATAATCAATTTTACGATGTTCCAAGTAGTCTTAAGGAGGATTCATGAGAGAAAATGAGAGTCTTTCATTGAAGTTTTTCTTGGAAATAAGTTGTTTCTTTGCTGAAACAAGTCCATTGTCCAAAAGTGTTCACCTCACTGTGCATGCAGATTCCCTCACACCAGACATGCCATATCTTCTAGAGTGGTATTTGGGACTTGGAGGGGACACATGCGTATTGCACGTGTCACAATAACATAGATGGACATAGTATTGCAGCGCACATCTTATCATGTACAGCAGTGCTCCTCTGCCGCGTTGTCTGACAGGTCCCGACAGACTTAGTACTCTATGTGCATGTGCAAGTGTGATGTTCATAGAATACAGAATCCATCGGGACCTGTCAGTCTACGTGGCGGAGGTTTTGCTGCTGTACGTGATAAGATATGTGCACTGCATTACCGGTATTAAGCAGCCCCCTTAAGTCAGTTAGCATATGGCTTGCATAACAGGTATTCTCACCCTATTATGACCTTCCAGACTGGGGTTACCTTGACGTGGTTGGAAGGCTTTTCATTCATGTGATCACAGTAATGTATACTAAAACCCCTTTGTTTATAATGTATGCCAGTGTGCAGATAATATGATATTGTATGGGGCCTAGGAATATTCGATGATATGCTCTGCACACCTGAGAGTCGTGGCTGATGACCGGGTTAGGTTCTTCAACACCCCTTTTGAAGCTTGCACCTGGCTGGACTTGCGTTTATTAAGATGGGTAATATAACCCTTTGTTTCCCCCTATCACCTATTCACCTATTAACTTTTCACTCCCCAACTCATAACTTGCACCCCATTCTTTTGAATACTAAGGGTGAGGCCACACTAGCACGTTTTTTTTTAATGCGTTTGCACCCACGTTTTGCATTCTCCATTGCACCCCGATTTTTGGTATAATGGAAATCGCGGGAACGCAAAAATTCCTGCGATTTCCGATGCACATGTGATTGCGCGTCTGTTCACGTTTTGGTAACGCATGCGTTCACCATTTTTGGTGCGTTAACACATGCGTCTCCATAACGCAAAATGGCAAAAACACATGCGCAACACGCAAACCGCACAAGAGTCGCTCACAAAATCGTTTGCGATTGCGATAATGCTTGCGATTTTGTGTGCGATTAATGTGCGTTGCAGTGTGGCCTTAGCCTAAGCAAACAATAGATATACTGGCCCCCCTGAGCCTGCTGAAAAATGAGAAAATGTTAACTTGTTAACCCTGGTCCCATTTGCTTTACCCCATTTGGCTTCCCCCATGGACCTATGATCAGATCGGTCTGGTGTCCCACCAAGAGTTAACAAACTGAAATGTGTCACTAACTGTCACAGAAAAATTCTACCTGAGATAGCAGCCACCGTGTCGACCGAAGCTATCTTCCCTTCCCTTCGGTCGACACGGTGGTTTGGCTGACCCAGGGAGCGGGGGTCTGTTTCACTTAGTTTTGTGTCCGCAGGGCTGATATCTCAGGTAGAATTTTTATCCTTCCCCCTTTTTATTTTTTCCCACTATCTGAGGATTTGGTTTTATATTGGACTGACTGCGTTTTACACTTTGTAATATTTAATAGTGGGATCTGTGACTCATTCATTTGTGTATGGATATATATACTTTTTATTTGTGTGTATTTATATTTATATAAGTACCTTCCATTTGGTTTTATATATTGGTGGTGTATAGGGACATTCCTATAGTGGAGTTTAAAATATTTGTGGTTATTATCCTGCTATCTGTTTGTTTGTATATTGTAAGGTGTTTGATTATTGTGTTGTGTCCTTTCTGTTGGCTGTGTGTGGGACCCACTCAGCTGTAGCAGATGATCACACTTTCTCTGTATTCCTTTGATATGTGCAATGTTGATAAAATTGTTGATAAAAATTGAGATTATACCGCTTCAGTCCTTCTGTTTTACCTGAATTAGATGAGATGCAACTGCGTATAGTCCCATTACATTATAAATAGGATGATACCTTTGCCCACAGCTTAACCATATAGAAGAATTTATAGCTGAACTATCCAGGTGGAATGTAACAACTACCTATTACTATTAATACAACCACCTACAATCTAATGATACTGATTGAACTAAATATGATATAAATACCTCAAGTTCAGCTTTAAAGTATGATACAACCACACTATAGTTTAAATGTATTGAATGGTCTAGATGTGATTTGATTGTTTATAATCTGACTATATTGAGTAAACCAAGTCCGATATAGCTGCCTGTAGTTCAACTGTACTAAGCGACTTAAGTAAGGTACTGCTACCTAAAGTTCAATTATGCTGAATAGACTAACATACAATATAATAACCTACAAATCAGCTATATCGGATAGACCAAATGTATTGCTACCTAAATTCTAATTATGCTAAATTGACTAACTATGGCACAACTACATATAGTCCAACTATGCTAATTAGACTAAGTAAGATATAATTACTCATGATTTACTTATACTGAGCTGTCTAAACATGGTACAACTGCTTATAGTTTAACTATGTTAAATAGACTAAATGTGATATAATCACCCACAGCTTAACTAAATCAAACAGACTGTATAATGTACAAATACCTATAGCTTAACTAAAACCAAATAGACTTAAGCTAGGTACACACCTAGCGATTTTTCCTCCTGACCGACCGTTCGATGCTTTCGACCGGTCGGCCAGGAGGAAGGACTGTCGGTCGCGGCAAAAGCAGCCGCGTCCGTCAGTTACCGCGACCGCACGATCGGACGAGGTTTTCCACCATGTCCGATCGTCCTTTCGTCCGATTCGGACGAACGATCGGTCGGACATGGCTACATTCGGATGCGATAATTTCGGTCCGATCGACCGATACACTGAACTATCGGTCGATCGGACCGAAATATCTCATCGTGTGTACCCAGCTTAAGCACGCTACATCTACCTACAATCCAACTAACTAAATAATCCATACAGATACCTGTAACCTAGTAATGCTGAATGGCAGTCTTAATCTTACTGAATAGACTGGACATGGTACATTTACTTATAATCTACCTATACTCAATAGATCAAATACGGTACAATATCCCATGGTTATGCTGTACTAAACAAGACTAAATAAAACATAACTGTTTACAGCTCAACTGTACTAAATAAACTAAATATGATATAGTACACTACAGCTTAACTATACTAAATAGATTGGATGCAGTATGGCTACTCATGACACTATATATATATATATATATATTGACGCTATATAGACTAAATACAACACAACTGTCTATAGCTTAAATATGCTGAATAAATTAAACATGATACATCCACCTATGGTTCTCCCATGCCAAGAAAGCTGAAATGACACAATCACTTACAGCTTAACTATATCAAACAGATCAGATATGACTTAACTACTCACAATTTAACTGTATAGAATAGATTAAACACAATACAATTGCCTAGAACTTGACTGAACATGATTTAACTATATACAAGCCAACTAGGCCAAACAGACTTAATATGACAACTATTCGCAGCCTGTTGACACCAATTAAATCAAACATGGTACAAATACCTACAATTTAACTATGTAATACAGGTTAAATTCGGTATAACTATCTTTAACACAACAATGCCAAATAAATGGACAACTATACAACTGTATGCTGTCTGGCTACGCAGTGCAGTTACGCTGCACAAACTAAACGAGATACAATTGTCTACATCCCAACTGTACTGAACAAATCGCACAAGAGACAACTGTCCATGGACTAACCACAATGGAAAAAAAAACAATAGAATATAAAGGTTCACAGTACAACCCTGATAAAGTTTGACTATACTGCATAGGATAGATTATATACAGTACAAGTATTTGCAACATAACGCTGAATAGATTGAAACATGTCCCTACTGCTTGTTTTTTATGTTATTTATTTTCTTATTGTTATCTGTTTTACATAGCCCCCTGTGCCAAATAATCAGTGAAACCAAGACACCACTGTTCCTTATTTACAGCCATGGGATCTTCACTTAAGTGCGTCACTTGGAATGTAAGGGGATTGAATGATCCCAAATAAAAGATTGGCAATATTCACACAGCTACACTCCCTAAGGGGGGGGGGGGCACAGGGGCGTAATTACCAGGGGAGTAGGGGGAGGAATCGCAGGGGGGGGCTGTGATCCAAGGGAGCCATATCTTCTGTATTTTATACAGAAAACCACTGTGGATGAAGCACCGATAGGGGCCCCATAATAGTTTTGCTGGGGGACCCAGAGATTCCTAGTTACGCCACTGTATCCTTTAGCCATAGGGGAGGGGGTTGTATTGGAGTGACTGGAGTAGTACTATGTTAAAAGGGTTTTCAGACAGACCCTAAATAAGAAGATAAGGTGTGGGTTATAACAGATAATACTATATATCCCCTTCTGTAAATTATATGGATATTAAAAGTCACCTCGGAGTTCCGTGACCTTTATAAAGGCACTCACCATGGGACCTGGGGCTTTTATATGTAATAAGTGTAGTAGCAGAACCGATTATTGTCATTATCAAAATGCCCAACTGTATCTAGAAAGTTTACTGATGCTTTGACTCCTCCTTCATAGGGTGATGACAGAGTATAAAGATATGACATCACAGGTGAACAATATGTTATCTGAAATAATAGTAGATTGGGTTACTTCCGCGCTATGGTGTGGTAGGGAATGTCTCCTTAAGTAGGGTGGCTGCACTGCAAGTTGTCCACTGAATTGTTTATAAAATCTTTAAAAGTATCTTGCTTGCGCTTGGGGGTATGGGTAGGGGAAGGGTTAAAACAAGAAGTAAAAAATAAAAAATAAATAGTTTAAGATCAAGATCTCTGTAAACAAACCAGTTTAAAATGACACTTCCATATATTAAAATTAAAATTCAACCACTCACTTGTGTCTATCCACCACTAGGGGTAATGCAGGCTTTACTCTGTGCTGTTCTGATGCTTGCTTGGTCTGTATAGTTCCCAAAAACCTCTGCACACAGGAATAAGGTTGCCAACAAACTTTATTATAGCAATTAAAAACAATAAAAAGCACTAAAAAACCTTGCAAAAAACGTCCATTAGCAGTTTTTGAAGTTGCACCTCTCTGCTATGGTGTGGCCCCTTTAAGTCGTGGCTTGTGAGGTAGTTCCTCCCAAGGTAGGTAAGTTTAAGAGCCTTGCCACTCCACATGTTTAGAAACTGAAACTCCCAGCAACAAAGCATGCTGGGAGTTGTAGTTTCCAAACATCTGGAGTGCAAAGGAATTGGGAGTTACTGGTACTGGATTTGGCTATTACTGTATGGGATTGATGTATGGGAATTCTGCTGTCCATTTAAAGGGCAACTAATTTCTACCCTCGTCTTATACTCGAGTCAATCAGTTTTTACAAATTTTTCAGGTAAAAATAGGTACCTCGACTTATACTTGGATCGACTGATAATACCATAGGAACAAAGCAGGAGGACCCAAGTTAAATTCAGCAGCTCTAAACAGGGTTTGCTACTGTATGTATACACAAATAAAAGTGTTTACACTTCTAATGTCCACTAATTATCAAAAATAATAAGTATGTAAAGAAGCCCTTGACTGCTCAAATAAATAGTGGTGAAGACTAACCACTTAACGTATACTATATATAACACACATGAAAACAATATTGTGGGAGTGTAGGATTTTTGGGGGGTGGTTATATACTACTGTTCGAGATATCCTATGGGGGTGGGATTGATAGACAGGCTATGGAACTCCATGGGAAAGCAATAAAATTATCGTGTGCAACTCTTTAGTATTATAAATGCTAAAAATCATATTAGATATAAAAAGCAGGACAGTTCTGAAAAAGATAAAAATTACCATATATACAGTTAAAAACAAAACTCTTTGTGGATATAAAGTGATATATATAACCAGCTGGTGCAAATTGCCTAAGATCGTTATGTATACATAGATAGAGCGTATATACAATTAGCTAGGATGCTGCAAAAGGTACATCTAAAGATGTTTACACACCATGCAATATTTCGGCCCGATCATCCGATAGTTCTGTGGCCACTATTTCTGTGACCGACGGTAGGAAGTGCCGAACGGTTGGTCAGGAGGAGGGATCTAACCATGTGTACCATGCTTAAAAGCCAAAACACATTATTATAGATAGGCAAATGAAATGCTTTAAAGATATACCCCACACAACTTGTAGAGAATTCTGAACCTGACACCTGGAGTCCCAGAGGAGAGGAGGTCTGAGATAGAACGCGTTTCGCTCCCCTCAGCTCAATGTGTTTACATTTTAAAATAGGTGTGCGTTATTGTGTATGATATGCAAATTTCAGTCAGTCACATGACATTGATAAACACCATTTATAATGTACAGGATATTCATGGCTCTTATGTGTATACTTCACAAGAGCCATGAATCTGCTATAAACCATAAATGATGCTTATCTAAGTCACAAGTTATATGCCATACCATACCATATTAGCCAGTACTGTACAGAATACATTGTCAATTACATTTGACATATTTATGTTTACAGTATGTTTAGATAATTACAACCATTCAGTGTAGGATGAAGGATTTTTAAGGATCATGTAGTTTAGTATAAATTACAAACAATAATTATAATGTTATAAAATTATAAAATTTAACAATTTTTCAGCAGATATAAAAAATTAAACATATAATATAAATATTACAACTATTCTATGCAAGTAGATATGCCTGAGGAAATACTGTATTGCATGTGCTAATAATAAATGCTAATATTGCATTCAGGGAGAAAGATTCCTTTTCTCCATAGAGCAGTTAGTCATGTGACAAGCCCCTGGTGCAATGACATACAAATCCTGTCAATACCCAAGAAGGGGATTTGCATTTCACAACACCAGATTTAGTACAACCAGACATCTCTGCAATATATAGGTATAAAGGGAACATAATGAACTACATTGTAGAATGCACATTATAAAATCACTATGAATTATCATTGCCATTCATGAATAGAATTTAGTAATGTGTTTCATCCTCACAGAGGATACAGATAGCTTCACATTCACTCTATGAGAGTGATCTATATTATATCCATAGGACAGTACAGCATAAGAAAACCTTTGATTTTATCTCCTTAAGAAATGTCTTCACATTGTATACATCAAAGCTATATAATGGACAATTTAATGCTAATTACTAATTTACTTCTTGGAAACTATCCATCTTTCTTTTTGACATCTGTCCTTTACTGAATGTCCAGCATGGACCATGCTCACAAATATTTCACTGTAGAATCAGGGAGCTTCCTAGATGATACAGGCTTCAGTGCTTCATTTCCCCATGGCTACAGCAAACAGTAATGTTATCTTACATTCAAATACTGTGAAGGGAGAGTCAACGGTTTTTAATAAAGAAAGTCCAGTGTCTACCAGGGTCTCCACAGGACTTTGGTGGTCCCTTGAGTGTTTGGAAGGTGACTGATAACAAGGTAACACATTGAAAATCAGCAAACGTTTTTACTGGGGCTCTTTCTGTTGGTGCATGGATATAAAATCCATTCAGTCCTTCATACATCTGGAGTAGCCATCCCTGTGGACCTGATTGGATACTGAAGCTAAAAAGGAATAACATCAAAATTAAATGTCAACATCTACTTTCATAACAATTCTACTACCATCAACTTTATCACCTGATAAATGACACACAGAGGTGGATACTTACATTGACCAGCCATGTGCTGTTGCAGGAATCTCACTGTCATCTCCAGGATATCAGCTTTCTCTGGTTTAGATGGGAGATGATGGTTCTCAAACTCTTTCTCCAGTAACATCCGGAGCTGGATGGACGTTAATATTTCCCTTGTTTATAATATACAGATAAATTCTCATTGTGTTTCACAATATATTTTTAAAATGTGAGGAATTTATATATAAGACTATTCTACTATACAAATAGGTAATGCAATATGGATGCAGCATATTTTTTTGTTTTGCTTCTTAATGCAAAATATTAATCATCTTACTACTTTAGGTTCGTACACATGTGCGAACGTTGGTGCCGTCCTGCAATGTACGATGTGTACTAATGTACGTTTTGGCTGATAATCGGCCCGTGTATGGGCACTTTATTTGCCGAAACGTCCGCTCGTTTGAAGATCCGACTGGCGGATCGGGAAATGATCTTTGACGCATGGCCGTTTCGCCTGATAAAGTGCCCATACGCAGGCCGATTATCGTTTGTACACATCGTGCATCGTGGGTCGGCACCCACGATCGCACGTGTGTATGAACCTTGAGTCACAGTGGAATATGGAAACCATACAATCCGGGGCATTTGGAGCGGGGGTTGGATTAGGAAACACCAATATGTTTTATTACACATAGAGACATACAATATATCCACAAGTATGTAAATGCACCGAAATTGCTTTTGCTATAAAATGTAAACAAAAAAAAAAAACCATTGAAAGCAGGAATACATATTTAATTTCTAGTTAAGGTTATGTCGCCATGACACATCGCAGTACATTTTCTTGACACCGTGGTATGCAATCTGCAGTGACATTGGATTTTACTTGGTAATGGCATAGAACTCGCTCCTACTCTCTAATAAACATCAGACACATCCTGGAGCAATAAAACTTCTTCCTCTGTTCACAGGACACAGAGTTTTTACTCTGACACCCTTTGGGGTTTTTATTACTTGACAACATCAAATAAAAGGCGGTGCATATAGGCAACCAGCAGGTGGCATGACCCTGAGTCTTGTGTACAAATAAGAATAATACAACCTCCTCGCTATACAATAAGCAAAATAAATATATATATATGTAAATAAACAAATAATTTTATATATTGTGAATTTTAACTCTGCTAGTAGAGGATGCTGGGAGCTGTAGTTCCCATGAGATGAAGAGTGTGGGTATAACCTCTGTACAGATTGTTTACTATCTGTTGGTGTTATTAACACATACACCATTATCAGTTACTGAATACCCTGATGGTCTGTTCATTAGTAGAGTTTGCATGTAATATTAAATATAGGGTTATAACTTTCCCTTATTATAATAATATAGAAAACACAACACAAGAAAAGTGTATTTGAGATAAATAATTTATTAAAAGGTTAATTTCCTCTTCAAGTAAAACTTGTGCAAAATGGGTATTACCAAATACCATTGGAATATAATATGCAGATACAGCACATTACAAATAAGTATTATACTCAATAAACAGTCACATGGTGCAAATATTGCACATAGTAGGGAATATAACAGATGTCCCTCAGTAGCCAATCCCAGCCCCTGCAGGTACAATAGACGTGTGTCACTTTAATGGGGGCATATGGAGTCCTGACTGACACGACTCAAGCTGTCAGCTAGAGTCTTAATGCAAAATATTAATCATCTTACTACTTTAGGTTCGTACACAAGTGCGATCGTGGGTGCCGACCTGCAATGTACGATGTGTACTAACGTACGTTTTGGCTGATAATTGGTCCGTGTATGGGCACTTTATTGGCCGAAGCGGCTGCTCGTTCGAAGATCCGACTGGCGGATTGGGCAACGATCTTCGATTGCATGGCCGTTTCGCCCGATAAAGTGTCCATAAGCAGGCCGATTATCGCCCGAAACGGACGTTTGTACACATCGTGCAATGACATTGGATTTTACTTGGTAATGGCATAGAACTCGCTGCTACTCTCTAATAAACATCAGACACATCCTGGAGCAATAAAACTTCTCGTTGCAGGGCCGTTCCCCTTTAAAGTGTCCTCGCAGGCCGATTATCGCCCAAAACGGACGTTTGTACACATCGTGCGTTGCGGGTCGCACCCGGATCGCACGTGTGTACGAACCTTGAGTCACAGTGGAATTGGACAACCTACAATCCGGGGCATTTGGAGCCAATATGTTTTATTCACATAGAGACTACAATATATTCCACAGTATGCAAATGCACCGAAATTGCTTTTGCTATAAAATGTAAACAAAAAAAACCATGAAAGAAATACTATTTAATTTCTAGTTAAGGTTATGGAGCCATGACCATCGCACCCATTTTCATGACACCGTGGTATGCAATCTGCAGTGACATTGGATTTTACTTGGTAATGGCATAGAACTCGCTCTCTACTCTAATAAACATCAGACACATCCTGGAGCAATAAAACTTCTTCCTCTGTTCATGACACAGAGTTTTTACTCTGACACCCTTTGGGGTTTTTATTACTTACAACATCCAAATAAAAGACGGTTGCATATAGGTAACCAGCAGGTGGCATGACCCTGAGTCTTGTGTACAAATAAGAATAATACAACCTCCTCTCTATACAATAAGCAATAAATATATATATATATATATATAATATATATTATATATTATATATATAATGTATAACAAATAATTTTATATATTGTGAATTTTAACTCTGCTAGTAGAGGATGCTGGGAGCTGTAGTTCCCATGAGATGAAGAGTGTGGGTATAACCTCGTACAGATTGTTTACTATCTGTTGGTGTTATTAACACATACACCATTATCATTACTGAATACCCTGATGGTCTGTTCATTAGTAGAGTTTGCATGTAATATTAAATATAGGGTTATAACTTCCCTTATTTATATAAAATAGAACACAACACAAGAAATTATTTGAATAAATAATTTATTAAAAGGTTAATTTCCTCTTCAGTAAAACATGTGCAAAATGGGTATTACCAGATACCATTGGAATATATATGCAGATACAGCACATTAACCAATAAGTATTATACTCAATAAACAGTCACATGGTGCAAATATTGCACATAGTAGGGAATAAACAGATGTCCTTTCAATGAACTACACATTGATAAATCACTACAAACACTGTAGTTTTACATACAATAATCCTAATCCCCTCCCTAATGTACATTCAGTTCTGTACAGTTATCATTCCTGGTACATACATCAACTGAACACACTGGATAGGATTTCTATACACATGAGTGGTAATACACAGAAGCATTGCTGGCCCTCTAAGGGAATAATAACATAATGACTACACAGGAACCCCCACATAGCGTTATACTAGTATAATCTCACGAGGATACCGGTCTATTGTAATATACACAATGTCACATAATGTAATCACTCCCAGAGTGTACACAGTGTGTTATCACACACACTAAGCTGCACTAGGTAAACATTGCCCTCCTTATGAGGTCACTTATGATTGCAGTGCAATAAAACATCCTAATAAATAGATCACACAATTCCTTCTTAGAAGGTAGACACTGAGTTTTCCTTGAAACAGTTATAAATATTTGTCATTTTTTAACAAACAGTCTAACATAGTCCTAATTCCTAATATTCCTGTTGAACCAGAACTAACAGACCCAAATCGCCCCAATCAGCTATGGTGCTATTCGCCATAATAACAAGCTTACTTATATGTTATCATATGATAATACATGAGAGTTGTAATGAGGAAGGCACTGAAACATTTTCTAGACCGTTCAATGTAAGAAAGTCCATCAAGTCAGTTCCAGGGTCTCCAGACGAGTTGTTGGCTCTTTGTCTGTGTGTTTGATGGGGGTCTGGTTTATATGGGGATCCATAGCTCAGTCCATTGGTAGTAGAATGATCCCCTGGACATTCTGCAGAAGTTTCTCCTGGACTTCTGTCTGTTTGTGCAGGGAAAGGAAGTGCACAGTGTCCTGGAGACATGTGGAGTAGCCGTCACTGCAGGCTTGGCTGGGTGATGGTTTTGCTAAAAGGAAGATAAAGAGAGGATTAGAAACTGTTCCCTCCAGTGATGAATAGAGATGTCCGAACTTCGAAAAATCCGGTCCGGCCGAGGATCCGCGGATTTTCGAAAAAATCCGAAAATTCGAAAATCCGCGACGCGACCCGTTAAAACGTATTAAAATGAAAGTTCGGCAAAATCCGCATTAAAAGTGGTCTAAATAGCCTTGGTAACGTACACTTAACCACTCAGGGACCTGGGTAATGGCCTTAGAAGCACGTATATAAATGCCAACAATACCTAAAAAGTACAGTCCGCTAGCGTGACTTTAAAAAAACGGTATTTTTTCGAAAATACGAGGATTCCCGTAAAAACGAGGATTTCCGTAAAAAAACGAGGCTTTCCGTAACTAGATAGCTGCCATTGGCTAATTTGGATCATGTGGCTTGCTCCGTCTTGAAAAATTTACACGAATTACTCATTTTTACGAGTATTCTCGTAATTACGAGAATACTCGTATTACGAGAATACCGTAATTACGTGAATCCTCGTAATTACGAGGATCACGGTTTTTCGGATCGGAAGTATCGTAGATCCTGTAATTACGGAGATACTCGTATTTTCGAAAATTTTCGTAAAAAAAAAATCCGCAGTTCGAAGTTCGGAAGTCCGGAAAGTCCGGTAATCCGCCGTTCGCGGACGGGAGAAATCCGCGGCGGATCCGGGTTCGGGTCCGCGAACCGGCCATCTCTAGTGATGAATTAATAGGAAAGTGTGTAGAAATCTTTTTTTTATTTCTTGTTACTTTACTATATCAGAGAATCAGCTTGTATCTCTAGGTGACACATAGAGGTGGATACTTACATTGACCAGCCATGTGCTGCTGCAGGAATCTCACTGTCATCTCCAGGATATCAGCTTTCTCTGGTTTGGATGGGAGATGATGATTCTCAAACTCTTTCTCCAGTAACATCCGGAGCTGCTCAATGCTGCTGTTAATCCGATCTCTCCTATCTCTCAATCACTGGCTTCTCAGCTGGAGAAGGAAATACAATAATACATTAGGGTCAATGTGCAGCAATTCCTGTATAGAACATGTTAGCATCAGTCCAACTACAGAGATTCCCTTTATGGGATTCTCCTTTAACCCCATAACAGCAGTAGCCTAAATGTCAGTACCTACCTTTCTTATTTCCTGTGCTTGTGGCTGTGATCAGCTGTCTGTAGCCCAACACTAGTGTAAGGAGCCATCCTGCTCAGTAACTGAATGTGGCTGGATTGCTGGATAATGTTCTGTGATATCTGATCTCAGAGAGAAAGATGCAGCTAGTGAGCAGCCTGTCCCTCTTTATAGTCCTCTCTTTGCATATCAATGTGTGAGGATCAGGCTGTGCAGAGGTTCCCACACTCAGTAGCCAATCCCAGCCCCTGCAGGTACAATAGACGTGTGTCACTTTAATGGGGGCATATGGAGTCCTGACTGACACGACTCAAGCTGTCAGCTAGAGGGAAATTGTGGGAAAGATCTGTAATAAGATGGTATCACACGGATGGATAATTGTGGAGTCTGCTCGGTTTATTTTGATTATTTACAGACAGTTACAAATGTCTGAGATAAAGATAAGAAGGATGGTTAAATTTCCCTTGTTTATAATAACAGGTAAATTCTCATTGTGTTTCACAATATATTTTTAAAATGTGAGGATGATTATATACAAGACTATTCTACTATACAAATAGGTAATGCAATATGGATGCAGCATATTTTTTTGTTTTGCTTCTTAATGCAAAATATTAATCATCTTACTACTTTAGGTTCGTACACATGTGCGATCGTGGGTGCCGACCTGCGATGTACGATCTGTACTAACGTACGTTTGGCTGTAATTGGTCCGTGTATGGGCAATATGGCCGAAGCGGCTGCTCGTTCGAAGATCCGACTGGCGGATGGGCAACGATCTTCGATTGCATGGCCGTTTCGCCCGATAAAGTGTCCATAAGCAGGCCGATTATCGCCCGAAACGGACGTTTGTACACATCGTGCAATGACATTGGATTTTACTTGGTAATGGCATAGAACTCGCTGCTACTCTCTAATAAACATCAGACACATCCTGGAGCAATAAAACTTCTTCCTCTGTTCACAGGACACAGAGTTTTTACTCTGACACCCTTTGGGGTTTTTATTACTGACAACATCAAATAAAAGGCGGTGCATATAGGCAACCAGCAGGTGGCATGACCCTGAGTCTTGCGTACAAATAAGAATAATAAACCTCTCGCTATACAATAAGCAAAATAAATATATAATATGTAAATAAACAAATAATTTTTATATTGTGAATTTTAACTCTGCTAGTAGAGGATGCGGGAGCTGTAGTTCCCATGAGATGAAGAGTGTGGGTATAACCTCTGTACAGATTGTTTACTATCTGTTGGTGTTATTAACACATACAACCATTATCAGTTACTGAATACCCTGATGGTCTGTTCATTAGTAGAGTTTGCATGTAATTAAATATAGGGTTATAACTTTCCCTTATTATAATAATATAGAAAACACAACACAAGAAAAGTGTATTTGAGATAAATAATTTATAAAAGGTTAATTCTCTTCAAGTAAAACTTGTGCAAAATGGGTATTACCAAATACCATTGGAATATAATATGCAGATACAGCACATTACAAATAAGTATTATACTCAATAAACAGTCACATGGTGCAAATATTGCACATAGTAGGGAATATAACAGATGTCCTTTCAATGAACTACACATTGATAAATCACTACAAACACTGTAGTTTTACATTACATAATCCTAATCCCCTCCCTAATGTACATTCAGTTCTGTACAGTTATCATTCCTGGTACATACATCAACTGAACACACTGGATAGGATTTCTATACCACTATGAGTGGTAATACACAGCAAGCATTGCTGGCCCTCTAGGGGAACAATAACATAATGACTACACAGGAACCCCCACATAGCGTTATACTAGTATAATCCTCACTGAGGATACCGGTCTATTGTAATATACACAATGTCACATAATGTAATCACTCCCAGAGTGTACACAGTGTGTTATCACACACACTAAGCTGCACTAGGTAAACATTGCCCTCCTTATGAGGTCACTTATGATTGCAGTGCAATAAAACATCCTAATAAAATAGATCACACAATTCCTTCTTAGAAGGTAGACACTGAGTTTTCCTTGAAACAGTTATAAATATTTGTCATTTAAACAAACAGTCTAACATAGTCCTAATTCCTTAATCGTTCCTGTTGAACCAGAACTAACAGACCCAAATCGCCCCAATCAGCTATGGTGCTATTCGCCCATAATAACAAGCTTACTTATATGTTATCATATGATAATACATAGAGATTGTAATGAGGAAGGCACTGAAACATTTTCTAGACCAGTTCAATGTAAGTAAGTCCATCAAGTCAGTTCCAGGGTCTCCAGACGAGTTTGTTGGCTCTTTGCTCTGTGTGTTTGATGGGGGTCTGGTTATATGGGGATCCATAGCTCAGTCCATTGGTAGTAGAATGATCCCCATGGACATTCTGCAGAAGTTTCTCCTGGACTTCTGTCTGTTTGTGCAGGGAAAGGAAGTGCACAGTGTCCTGGAGACATGTGGAGTAGCCGTCACTGTAGGCTTGGCTGGGTGATGGTTTTGCTAAAAGGAAGATAAAGAGAGGATTAGAGTTTAGCAAAAGAGATGGAACATGAAATTAATAGTCAATTGATTCTTTGATACACATTCAACTAAATATGTTTAGGATTTATAAATATCAATGCCTGTGTAATCGCATGGCTGGGGGAAGTAAATGGCCAATCTGTTAATTCTGTCCTGATTAAATGATTAAATTATAAGAAACTGTTCACTCCAGTGATGAATTAATAAGGAAATGGTAGAAATCTTTTTTTTATTTCTTGTTACTTTACTATATCAGAGAATCAGCTTGTATCTCTAGGTGACACATAGAGGTGGATACTTACATTGACCAGCCATGTGCTGCTGCAGGAATCTCACTGTCATCTCCAGGATATCAGCTTTCTCTGGTTTGGATGGGAGATGATGGTTCTCAAACTCTTTCTCCAGTAACATCCGGAGCAGTGCCATGCTGCTGTTAATCGATATCTCTCTCATCTTCTCACTCACGCTTCCTCAGCTGGAGAAGAAACTACAATAATAACATTGGGGTCATGTTTTTGCTCTAGCCAATTCCCTGTATAGAAACATGTGTAGCATCATTCCAACTACAGAGATTCCTTTATAGGCATCTCCTTTACACCCATACACAGCGTAGCCTAAACTGTCATACTACTCTGCTAATTTCTTATTTCTGTGCATTGTGGCTGTGATCAAGCTGTCTGAGCCCAACAATAGGTAAGGAGCCATCCTGTCAGAACTGAATGGGGTGATTGCTGATAATGTTCGTGTGATTCTGATACTCAGAGAGAAAGATGCAAGCTGTGAGCAGCCTGTCCTCATTTATAGTCCCTCTTTTGCATATCAATTGTGTGAGGATCAGGCTGTGCAGAGGTTCCCACACTCAGTAGCCAACCAGCCCCTGAGGTATACAATAGACGTGTTGTTCACGTTAACGGGGCATATGGATTCCTGATGACAGACTCAAGCTGTCAGCCTAGAGGGAAATTGTGGGAAAGATCTGTAATAGATGGATCACAAGATGGATAATTGGGATCATCTCGGTTTATTGAGTATTTACGCAGTTACAAATGCGAGATAAACATAAGAAGGCTGGTTAATATTTCCTGGTTATAATATTACAGGTTAAATTCTCATTGTGTTTCAAAATATATTTTTAAAATGTGAGAATTATATACAAGATATTCTACTATACAAATAGGTAATGCAATATGGATGCAGCATATTTTTGTTTTGTCTTTAATGCAACAATATTAATCATCTTACGACTTTAGGTTCGTACACATGTGCGATCGTGGGTTGCCGACCGCGATGTACGATCTGTACTAACGTACGTTTTGGCTGATTAATGGTCCGTGTATGGGCACTTATTGGCCGAAGCGGCGTCGTTCGAAGATCGACTGGCGGATTGGGCACGAACTTGATTGCATGGCCGTTTCCCCCGTTTAAGTGTCCCGCAGGCGATTATCGCCCAAAAGGACGTTTGTAACATCGTGCGTTGCGGGTCGGCACCCGGGATCGCACGTGTGTACAACCTTGAGTCACAGTGGATATGGAAACCATACAATCCGGGGATTTGGGCCATATGTTTTATTACACATAGAGGTACAATATATTCACAAGTATGCAAATGCACCGAAATGCTTTTGCTATAAATGTAAACAAAAAAAAACATGAAAGCAGGAATACATATTTAATTTCTAGTTAAGGTTATGAGCCATGACACATCGCAGCCATTTTATGACACCGTGGTATGCAATCTGCAGTGACATTGGATTTTACTTGGTAATGGCATAGAACTGCTCCTACTCTCTAATAAACATCAGACACATCCTGGAGCAAATAAAACTCTTCCTCTGTTCATAGGACACAAGAGTTTTTACTCTGACACCCTTTGGGGTTTTTATTACTGACAACATCCAATAAAAGACGGTTGCATATAGGTAACCAGCAGGTGGCATGACCCTGAGTCTTGTGTACAATAAGAATAATACAAACCTCCTCTTATACAATAAGAAAATAAATATATATATAATATATATATATATATATATATATATATATGTAAATAAACAAATTAATTTTATATATTGTGAATTTAACTCTGCTAGTAGAGGATTGGGAGCTGTAGTTCCCATGAGATGAAGAGTGTGGGTATAACCTGTACAGATTGTTACTTCTGTTGGTGTTATTAACACATACACCATATCAGTTACTGAATTACCCTGATGGTCTGTTCATTAGTAGAGTTTGCATGTATATTAACTATTAGGGTTATAAATTTCCCTTATTATAATAATATAGAAAAACACAACACAAGAAAAGTTATTTGAGATAAATAATTTATTAAAAGGTTAATTTCCCTTCAAGTAAAACTGTGCAAAATGGGTATTACCAAATACCATTGGAATATAATAGCAGTACAGCACCATTACAAATAAGTATTATACTAATAAACAGTACATTGCAAATATGCACATAGTAGGGAATATAACAGATGTCCTTTCAATGAACTACACATTGATAAATCACTACAAAACACTGTAGTTTTACAAACATAATCCTAATCCCCTCCCTAATGTACATTCAGTTCTGTACAGTTATCATTCCTGGTACATACATCAACTGAACACACTGGATAGGATTTCTATACCACTATGAGTGGTAATACACAGCAAGCATTGCTGGCCCCTAGGGAAAATAACATAATGACTACACAGGAAACCCCCACATAGCGTTATACTAGTATAATCCTCACTGAGGATACGGTCTATTGTAATATACACAATGTCACATAATGTAATCACTCCCAGAGTGTACACAGTGTGTTATCACACACCTAAGCTGCACTAGGTAAACATGCCCTCCTTATGAGGTCACTTATGATTGCAGTGCAATAAAACATCCTAATAAATAGATCACACAATTCCTTCTTAGAAGGTAGACACTGAGTTTTCCTTGAAACAGTTATAAATATTGTCATTTAAACAAACAGTCTAACATAGTCCTAATTCCTTAATCGTTCCTGTTGAACCAGAACATAACAAACCAAATGCCCCAATCAGCTATGGTGCTATTCGCCCATAATAACAAGCTTACTTATAGTTATCATATGATAATACATAGAGATTGTAATGAGGAAGGCACTGAAAACATTTTCTAGACAGTTCAATGAAAGTAAGTCCATCAAGTCAGTTCCAGGGTCTCCAGACGAGTTTGTTGGCTCTTTGCTCTGTGGTTTGATGGGGGTCTGGTTATATGGGGATCCATAGCTCAGTCCCTTGGTAGTAGAATGATCCCCATGGACATTTGCAGAAGTTTCTCCTGGACTTTGCTGTTTGTGCAGGGAAAGGAAGTGCACAGTGTCCTGGAGACATGTGGAGTAGCCGTCACTGTAGGCTTGGCTGGGTGATGGTTTTGCTAAAAGGAAGATAAAGAGAGGATTAGAGTTTAGCAAAAGAGAGGAACATGAAAATTATGTCAATTGATTCTTTGATACACATTCAACTAAATATGTTAGGATTTATAAATATCAATGCCTGTGTAATGCATGGCTTGTGGGGAGAAATGGCCAATCTGTTAATTCTGTCCTGATTAAATGATTAAATTATAAGAAACTGTTCCCTCCGTGATGAATAATAAGACATGGTAGAAACTTTTTTTTATTTCCTTAACTTTACTATCAGAGAATCAGCTTGTATCTCTAGGTGAAACATAGAGGTGGATACTTACATTGACAGCCATGTGCTGCTGCAGGAATCTACTGTATCTCCAGGATATCAGCTTTCTCTGGTTTGGATGGGAGATGATGGTTCTCAAACTCTTTCTCAGTAACATCCGGAGCTGCTCAATGCTGCTGTTAATCCGATCTCTCCTCATCTCTCATCCAATGGCTTCCTCAGCTGGAGAAGGAAATACAATAATACATTAGGGTCACTGTGCAGCAATTCCCTGTATAGAACATTGTTAGCATCATTCCAACTACAGAGATTCCCTTTTATGGGATTCTCCTAACCCATAACAGCAGTAGCCCTAAATGTCAGTACCTACCTTTCTTATTCCTGTGCCTGTGGCTGTGATCAGCTGTGTGTAGCCCAACACTGTGTAAGGAGCCATCCTGCTCAGTAAGTGAATGTGCTGGATTGCTGGATAATGTTCGTGATATGATCTCAGAGAGAAAGATGCAGCTAGTGAGCAGCCTGTCCCTCTTTATAGTCCTCTCTTTGCATATCAATGTGTGAGGATCAGGCTGTGCAGAGGTTCCCACACTCAGTAGCCAATCCAGCCCCTGCAGGTACAATAGACGTGTGTCACTAATGGGGGCATCTGGAGCTGAGAACAATATAGTAAGCAGGGGCAAGCTGTGAGCTGGAGGGGAAGTGTGGGAAAGATTGCACTAAGATGCTATCTAAAATTATGAATGATGCCCCTCAATGGCAGCAATTTATGGAATTTTGAAGTGAAAATTTACCTTGACATTACGTAACGATTTGGGATTTACTTGGGCTCCTTTACATTATGTTACCTGCCATCTGGTTGCAATGTCCAGCTTACCTTCGAACTTGGTAGGTGTTGAATTGCACCTAAAATATAGAAGAACAAAAAGTAATGAAAATAATTGAAAAAAACATCTGACAATAGAAATCTACCCTTTAAATGTGCTGCTTTCTACTTGTCGATAACCTCAAAATAGGAAATATCACTTAAAGTATGGAAACTGTACTTGGATCGTAACGTTTATCCTAAAACAAGATCCAGTCTTCTTCGGTTTGAATAATAACCCATCCAGCTACATTACGTTCACCAACAGGTTGATCAAATAACACTAATTTTCATGTATAATGGATATACATGTAAATGAGGGAAAGCATTTGTGATATAATGTATTTTTACCTTATCATTTAAGCTTACCCGCTATGGGTTACAATTTAGAAATTATATAACTGAACATACAGTAAGGGCTACACAGCGCGTTTTTGCGCTTTGCGCCCGGGATTTTCACATGAAATCTCGGGAACACGAACATTCCTGCAATTCCTATGGACATTAGATGGCGCGCCGTTCAGTTTTGCAGTCAAGCAATTTTTGCAAACTCGCATGTGTTTTCTCTTTAAAATACAAACAACGCATGCCGCAGATGCAAAAACGTGCGTGAATGCAAAGGAAACGCACAGGCATGCACGCGATAATGCTTGCGACTTCATGCGCGATTTAAGTGTTGTAGTGTGCATCAGATCAAGCCACGGCCACAATGCGACGCACTCAGGTGCGATTCGGTGCAGTCTTGATGCGTTTGTGCTTGCACTTTTTTTTAAGAGCTAGGGAAGCACATGCGATTGCACATAAAATGCAGATTGCATGTGTTTGTGATTCACAAACGGATGCACAATGGCAACTTTCGGTGGTTGCCCGCGATGTGCAATGTTAGAAAAAAACTGCATGTTCAAACGTGAGCGCAAATCATTAAAAATATGCTAGTGTGGCCTATCCTTGATGTATTTTAAAATGTTGTAAAATACACATTCATGACAGGTTATAATGCCAAGTGATAGAATGCTTTCAAGTAGATTTGTTTTGAAGTGGGTGTATGCAGTCGTTTCTTTGAAAAGGGGCTGGACATGTGCCATTTTGCCACAATAATTCCAGCCAATCAATTACAGTTCGATATACTGACTTCTTTATGCTGTATTTCTGACTGACCAGTTGAGTGGTGTATTAATGCATGCACAATCATCTGAAAATGACTGAAATTCCGTCTTTACTTTCAACAATTTTGGTTTAAAATTGACCCAAAAATTTGGACATTAAGTATTATTTCCATTTACTAAAATAGGACTGACCAGTCGATCGGAAACAACATTTGAGACCCATTAACCAGCATAACCCTTTGACAGTTGACAGGTCTTTACAAGCAGCTGGGAGTTAATTAAATAGGTAGCAGAGAAATTTGACTTCTGATGTGTGGGGTTTGTGCATTGAGAATAGTTTGGAGGTGGGGCCAAGGAAAATTTCCCCCACTATTTGTGACATTCAGAATTTACTGATAACACTGTATTATAATTAAACACTTTATTATCATGCCAATAATGAAGTATATAGGGAGCATATTAGAAATATGCATATATATGTATTAGGCAACGTTAGTATTAATGCAATTAAATGCCAATCAATGACAAATAACAGGGAGAATAAAAGTTCTTATCGCTAAAAATGGTGCTATTTGCCCCAACCGATCAGATTAGTTAACATTTGAAGACTAACATCTGATTGGTTGGGGCAAAATTAGCACCATTTTTATTGATAAGAACTTTAATTGAATAACTGTAAGGGCTAGGCTCCACTTACACGTTTTTTTGCGCAGTTGTGCACGCGTTTTGTGGCTCGCGATCGCGCATTGCATTTGGTACAATGAAAATCGAGGGAAATGTGAAAACCCTGCGATTTCCTATGCGCATGCGACTGCGTGTCCGTTCGCGTTTAGTAACGCATGCGTTTCACCATTTTTCGTGCGTTAACGCATGCGTTTCCATAACGGAAAATGGTAAATCGCATGGGTAAAATGCACGCGCAAACAAACAAAACGCACACCGCGTGTGATTAACTCTCGGGGCCGCAGCCTAAGTGCATTACTTCCAATCGAATAATTGCAAGTGTCCTTAATAATCAATATCTGGTTACCTTATTACTTCACACGCATTCTCTAAATAATGCTCATACAAGCAATATAACGACTGCATAGAAAATAGATGAAAATAAGGTCTTTTTGTTTTTTCACTTTCACATATAATAAAATACAAGATAAGGCAGAAAACTGGTTCTAAAAGTTTTTTTATTTGTGGTGCACGTGGCAAACTCCATTTTTCCCAAAGCAACACCTGTTCCTAATGTGGACTTTGTCTTGTATTTAACCCTTTAGAGTTATATTATCTGTTTAAATATATTATTTGTAGTACAAGTAAATAACAATACAGTGCTGTATCGAATATACATGCACTTTTTAAAATGCACACAGTGTTGGCCAGTTGATATGGCGATCTGTTAAACGAGCACTGCGATCCGCATTTTTTACACAATCGCATTGCTTCTGATTGCGAATCAGTGGGCAATCGCAAGTGCACGGCAACACACAATCGCAAGCGCTCTGATTGAGAATTATGGGCAATCGCAAGTGCACGGCAACACACAATTGCAAGCGTCAACGTGCCGCGAGAGCGTGGTGCAGTGGGCCTCAGCCTTATAGAGTATACATGTTAGTTAGGCCTGTGGTTAGCAAATGCTGTTTCACACGCCAGTAATATGGCCACACTTTCTGTGAACTTCCAGCTGGCAAAGGATGGTGGGAAATATAGTTGTTAAGAGAAGGAGGTGAGAATAACTTTTTTTGCCATACATGGGCCATTAGTACAAATGAGTTATTGAGTGTTTTGGATTATCAATACCACATTGATTTTCTGCAGGATTTTTTCAATATATAATTACCACTATTTATAACTGTTAAAATTTTGAAAAAAAACAAGAAAATATATTCTTATGAATTTTATTAACAGGCCAAGTTCACTTTAATAATAAATTAATTAAAACACGATCCAACCAGATATACAAAAGTATCATTGGAATATAATATG
The DNA here is from genome assembly GCA_019447015.1 of Hymenochirus boettgeri. NCBI lineage: Eukaryota > Metazoa > Chordata > Amphibia > Anura > Pipidae > Hymenochirus > Hymenochirus boettgeri. The sequence continues at coordinate 182,423,603 of CM033475.1, read as the reverse complement.
CAGATACAGCACATAACCAATAAGTATTATACTTATACCAATAAACAATCAATGGTGAAAATTGCACATAGTAGGGAATTATAACAGATGTCCTTCAATGAACTACACATTGATAAATCACTACAAACACTGTAGTTTTACATTACTTAATCCTAATCCCCTCCCTATGTACATTCAGTTCTGTACAGTTATCATTCTTGGTACATACATGAAATGAACACACTGGATAGGATTTCTATACCACTATGAGTGGTATAAACACAGCAAGCATTGCTGGCCCTCTAGGGGAATAAAAACATAAGACTACACAGGAACCCCCACATAGCTGTATTACTAGTATAATCTCACTGAGGATACCGGTCTTTGTAATATAACAATGTCACAAATGTAATCACTCCCAGAGTGTAACACGTGTGTAACACACACTAAGCGGCACTAGGTAAACATGCCCTCCTTAGAGGTCACTTATGATTGCCGATTGCAGGTAAAACATCCTTAATAAAATAGATCACACCAATCCTTTTAGAAGGTAGACACTAGTTTCCTTGAACAGTTAAATATTCATTTTAAAAAAAACAGTCTAACATAGTCCTAATCTAATGGTCTGTTGAACCAGAACTAACAGACCCAAATCGCCCCAATCAGTCTATGGTGCTATTCGCCCATAACTAAACAAGCTTAATATATGTTATCATATGATAATACATAGAGATTGTAATGAGGAAGGCACTGAAACATTTTCTAGACCAGTTCAATGTAAGAAAGTCCATGAAGTCAGTTCCCGGGTCTCCAGACGAGTTTGTTGGCTCTTTGCCGGTGTGTTTGATGGGGGGGGTTTTGTTATATGGGGATCCATCAGCTCCGTCCTTGAGTAGAATGATCCCATGGACATTTTGCCGAAGTTTCTCTGGACTTCTGTCTGTTTGTGCAGGGAAAGGAAGTTTCAATGAAACTACACATTGATAAATCACTACAAACACTGTAGTTTACAACATAATCCTAACCCCTCCCTAATGTACATTCAGTTTGGTACAGTATTCCTTGGTACATACATAACTGAACACACGGATAGGATTTCTATACCACTATGAGTGGTAATACACAGCAAGCATTGCTGGCCCTCTAAGGGAATAATAACAAATGACACACAGGGAAACCCCACATAGCGTTATACTAGTATAATCCTATGAGGATACGGTCTATTGTAATATACACAATGTCACACATAATGTAATCACTCCCAGAGTGTACACACAGTGTGTTATCACAACACACTAAGCTGCACTAGGTAAACATTGCCTCCTTATGAGGTCACTTATGATTGCAGTGCAGTGACAAAAGTTAAAAATAAGTAAAAAATCCTTATATAAAATAGATCACACAATGCCTTCTTAGAAGGTAGACACTAGTTTTCTTGAACAGGTGATAAATATTTGTCAATTTAACAAAACAGTCTAACATAGTCTAATATAATGTTCCTGTTGGAACCAGAACTAACAGACCCAAATCGAAGACGTGTGTCACATTAATGGGGGCATCTGGAGCTGAGAACAATATAATAAGCAGGAGGCAAGCTGTGAGCTGGAGGGGAAGTGTGGGAAAGATTTGCACTAAGATGCTTTTCCATGTGAATATTGATAATTGATAAATGATATAAGTCATTGTAAATATCTGTTTTGTAACTATAAATAGTATATAAATACCGTGGTCTTCCAAATGCAACAGAAGCCTGCCTTCCATGTACTTACAGATTTACATTGTTTGTTAATATGTTGTAAATGCGTTGAACATGAACCTAACGCTGTGCTGTTATACTGAAAAAGATAAATTACTACAGGGAGTTATTGATATATAATGAAGATAAAAATATAATACATAACATAATTATTATTATTATGGATTTATATAGAAATCTACCCTCTCATTGTATATTTCTTCTGATATCAATAACCAAAAAATAGAAAATACAACTTATACAACAATTTAATTGGAGATAAATTTGACACCTAAAAGGACTGGTACACATGGGACAATATTTTGGATAGCCTTGGTGATTGGCTGTGATTTTCCACATGGCCATTAGAGATGGCCGGTTCACGGACCCGAACCCGGATCCGCCGCGGATTTCTCCCGTCCGCGAACGGCGGATTATTCCGGACTTCCGAACTTCCGAACTGCGGATTTTTTTTTTTTTACGAAAATTTTCGAAAATACAAGTATCTCCGTAATTACGAGGATCTACGATACTTTCGGGATGCGGAAAAACCGAAGATCCTCGTAATTACGAGGATTCACGTAATTACGAGTATTCTCGTAATTTTCAAGACGGAGCAAGCCACATGATCCAAATTAGCCAATGGCAGCTATCATAGTTACGGAAAAACCATTTTTTTAAAGTCACGCTAGCGGACTGTACTTTTTAGGTATTGTTGGCATTTATACGTGCTTCTAAGGCCATTACCCAGGTCCCTGAGTGGTTAAGTGTACGTTACCAAGGCTATTTAGACCACTTTTAATGCGGATTTTGCCGAACTTTCATTTTAATACGTTTTAACGGGTCCGCTCGCGGATTTTCGATTTTTTTCGAAAATCCGCGGATCCTCGCGCGGACCGGATTTTTTGAAGTTCGGACATCTCTAATGGCCATTCGTTCCTGTGGCCTGCATCTGTGCCCTTCAGGGTATTCCTATTGCCAGAACTTTAGTCACTAGTTTCAAGGCTTTTGCACATCGAGTGATGAAAAAAACCTAATGGAATCTGCCACTGTCAGCAGCTTTACTGGTAATTCACCTCAACTTAAAACTTCTCCAACCTGGAGATAAGGAATTGGAAGAGAAGTAAAATGCTGTGTGTACAAATAATAGTATGGAATGATCCATTCAAACTTTGCACATTCCTTTGTATGTGATTCTGTGGAAAACTACTAATGATGTGATTATTATATGTGACATTGAGTCCATGGGAGCATAACACACTGCATACAGAGCACTGACATTTTTTACTTTTAATCATCCAAGCAATAATCACACAAGTCTGGGTTAACAGGGACAATTTTTTACACCTAAATGCATGAATAAATGTGTGTTCATTTAAACTGCATGTAGAGTTATAATACATACAGTATATATATAGTACAATTGGTACAATTTTTGGCTGGTTATTGCATAGAATAATGATTCTGAGGATAGCCAAATAGAAGTATATATAAGGTTAGTTACAGTATGTAAACCTTATTTCTGCCCAATTGACTGGCCAAAATGGGTCTGAAAATCACCTATACTGTAGTTACTGTAGTGTCCAATTGTTTTGGACTGATTTTTATTCAAAATGGTAGAAAGCAAAGAGTGGCCTTTCTTTTATTTCAGATAACAGTCTACCTGTACCTGTTTTGGGGGAGAAGATGGCTAGGGGGTTAGTGGGGATTTGAAACGGGGTGGGGGGGGGGGGGTAAGTTGAACTACACAGAGGTAGATAGAGAGGTTAGAGATCAGGGGGCTAATAACACAATGGAGGGAGGAGAAGGGGGATCATAGAGGATAAGGAGGAATGTAAGACCAAGTATAGAAGTAAATCAATTGATAATCTAAAATGTATGTTTACAAATGCAAGAAGTCTGGCTGGAAAAATCGGGGAACTAGAACTAATAGCTTTAAAGGAAAGGTATGATGTAATTGGTATAGCAGTAAAATGGCTAAATGATTCACACAACGTATTGAGGATACTCCTTATTTAGACATGACAGAGTTAATAAGAAAGGAGGAGGATGTATGTATGTTAAACAGGAATTGAAGCCAAATCTAAAAGATGGAATAGATGGGGACATAAACGATATGCAGAAACAATATGGGTAGAGCTGTGTACAGGAAGCAAGAAGGTAGGTAAATTAATTGTTGGGGTATAAGCCACCAAATGCCGGGGAGGAGGTGGAAATTAATCTTCATATGCATTTGGCGAAGGCTGCTGGTATGGTGCATGTTTAGGTTATGGGGGATTTTAACTACCCTGACATAGATTGGAGTAAGGGAACTGCCAGCACCTCAAAAGGTATAAAGTTCTTAAATTTCCTATATAAGCATTTATTTCACAAATGGTAGAAGTTCCTACTAGACAGAATGCGTTGTTGGATCTAGTGATATCTAATAACCCTGAGCTCATTTTGGAGATGATGGTAATGAGAAGCTTAGGGAATAGTGGCCATGATCTAGTGTTATTTAATATAGGTTGCAAAAAAACTATAGTGCACTGGGTTAACAAAAACTTTTAACTTTAGGAAAGCTAATTTTATGCTGTTAAAGGAATCACTCCTGCTCATAGACTGGGGGGAATTGTTTCTAGGTAAAGATACTGAGCAGATGTGGACCACTTTTAAAGGGATATTAAACTATTTAATTTCTAAATTTGTACCTTTAGGGAACAAGTGTAAAAAAATTATGTCCACTCCTGCATGGCTTAATGCTCAGGTAAAAAGGGAAATGGAAAAAAGAAAAAGGCTTTTAAAATTTAGAAATTAGAGGGAACAGAACAGGCTTAGTATAGAACAGGGAGTATAAAAGATGTAATAAAGAGTGCAAGAAAGCAATTAAATTAGCTAAAATAGAAAATGAAATACAGATTGCCGAACAAAGCAAGTCCAACCCCAAAATGTTTTTAAAGTATATAAATGGTAAAAAGATGACGACTGAGAATGTCGGACCATTAAATAATGGAGCTGAAATGGTTGTAGAGGATGCCAAAAAGGCTAATCTGCTAAATTGTTTGTTTACATCGGTTTTCATTGTTGAAAATCCTAGTCCTTACAGCAGGGATTGTGATAATGTGCAGGGTAGAAATGAGGAGTATTCACATTGGCTAACAGAGGATATGGTACAGAAACAATAAGACAAAGTTAATATCAATAAAGCCCCAGGACCAGATGGATTGCATCCTTGGATTTTAAAAGAGCTAGTTCAGTTAAATCTTAGACCACTGTTCTCATCTTTTCAGATCACTTTGGTCTGGGGATGTGCTGCTGGATTGGAAAAAAGCCAATGTAATACCAATATTCAAAAAGCTAGTCGTTCACAGCCTGGTAACTATAGACGTAAGCCTAACATCAGTGATAGGAAGGTGATGGAAACTTTTTCGGGATCATATCCTTGACTTTTTGTCTCCAGAACTCATCTATAAGTAGTAGTCAGCATGGATTTATGATAAATAGATCATGCCTGACAAATTTAATTGTTTTTTATAAAGAAGCAAGTAAAAATGTGGTATACTTGGATTTTGCGAAAGCTTTTGATACTGTGCCGCACAGGCGACTAATGTATAAACTGAGGACTGTTGGCCTGAAGAAAACATTGTTGATGGATAGAATTGATATTGGATCGCAATAAATTGAGTGGTGGTAAATTGAGCTACATCTATGTGGGCTAAAGTTCTAAGCGGAGTTCCTTAGGGTTCTGTACTAGGGTCGCTTCTGTTTCAAATGGGCAGCAGAATGGCAGATGAGATTCAATGTTGATAAATGTAAGGTGATGCATTTGGGATTAATAACCCTGTGCCACCTACACCATAAATAACTCTGTGTTAAGTGCATCTGTAATGGAAAGATGTGGGGGTTCTGGTAGATAACAGAACTTAGCTGTAGCAAACAATGGCAGGTAGCAACGGCTGAGTCTAGCAAGATATTGTCTTGTATAAAGAGGGGAATAGATTCAAGAAAGATATAATTCTCCCTCTTTACAAGGCACTGGTAAGGCCTCATTTGGAATGCGGTGCAGTTTTGGAACCCCATATACAAAAGGGACATCTTGGAAATGAAAGCAGTTCAACTAAATTAATAAGGGGAATGGGTTGGCTTGAATATGCAGGCAGATTAGATAAGTTGGGGCTGTTTACATTGGAGAAGCGACGTTTGCGTGGGGATATGATAACCTTATACAAACATATTAATGGGCCATACAACTCTCTGGTGCATTGTTCACTAATTCGTCATATCAGAGGACTAGTGGACATCCTTTAATGTTGGAAGAAAAGAATCTTCAGGTTAGGAAAGGTTTCTTTACAGTGACAACGGTGAAACTGTGGAACTGTCTTCCAGCAGATGTGGTAATGGCAAGTTCATTAAATAGCTTTAAAAAAGTTTCTAAAACTAAAAAATATTGAGAATTACTGGTATTAATACATATAGATCTGTTGATCCAGGGATACTTTCCGATTGCCGTTTGGATTTAGGAAGGAATTCCCCCCCCCCCCCCCTCTTTAGCTGGGTTTTTTTTTTTTGCCTTCCTCTGGATCAACTGGATCCAGAGGAAGGCAAACGCAGAAAAATCGCAGCAGTGTGGCCTAACCCTAAAGGGTAAGTAATTTGCCTCATTTCAGTCTGAAATTAAATACAAGTAGCCCTCCCTTTGAGGTGTTTGTGTTGCTGCATTATTTCAATCCAGTACTTGTTTTGGTCAGGCTCAGTATCCCCCCACTCCCAGACTATCTGTGAGGGCAAGCATGCTCAGTAATCACTATGAGGCAGCACTGGGAGACTGCAGACATAGAGTTAATGCATAATAAGGCATTTGATTGACAGCTAAAATGTAATATGCTTAAGATTGGATGTTTAAAGAAATAGGGGGAAGATCAACAAAAAACATCAGAGTGATAGGTGGGGAAAAATGATAATTTTCAGTAATGGGCAATTAAAAAACAAACAAATCTCCCAGTGTACATATATTTTAAGTCCCAGTACACACCATTTCACTATTTTGGGACCAACAGACCACTGTTATGTAAATGACATGAAAACCTAAACATACTTGTCTAAACATTTAACCACTTTATCGGCTGAAACGAACCTTTAGAAAGTAGCCAACTGTCTTTTAAAATGGAATTTCCACTTCTGATTGACCAGGGGGCAATGTAACGTTCCAAAGCAATAACCTTTCACCAGGAGCACTTTTTACCTTTGTGTAGGGTTGCAAGGGAAAAATACACAGACAGAAATCCTGTGTCTGTGGCGTAACTAGGAATCAATGGGCCCCCCCAGCAAAATTAAGATAGGGCCCTACTTGGCTCCCAGGCCCCCCCGATCCTCTGGTAGTTACGCCCTTGGTGGTTTTGCAACTTTTACAACCAACATCAATCCCCATAGCCTACAGGATGTTAGCTGTTTTAGATGGAGGGTTCTTCTTGCATCATCTACAGTGGTTTTCTGTTCGAAGGCTGTATCTGTCATTAGAAAAATGAGAAGATGCCTTCCCCTGCAGTTGCAGGGTCTGCCTCTGGTAGTTAGTTCTATGTATTTAAAGATGGCTGTGAACGGGTGTGTTGCAGACAGGTAAAAGCAAAGAGGGCTAATATTGGGTAAGAACGGAATATAGGAGGTAGGTCTATTCCATCCCCCGAAAATGATTCTTTATGTTTATTATACTCTATGTTTATTAATGTGCATTTTGGAGTTTTGTTCCCCTTTGTCTTCTGATTAGCAGATGACCTTTGTGCCACCTGAAGCACAGCCACCCCTCTGCCATCCTTCTGCCACCCCAAGAACATCAGTATGTCTTTATGATTGTGGGGGAAACCGCAGTGCCCGGAGGAAACCCACACAGGCACGGGGAGAACATACAAACTCCTTGCAGATGTGTCCAAGGGTGGAAGACTTCAGTGCTATAAAGCACAAGTGCTAACCAAGAAAGCCACCGTGTTAACTTTTAAGAAAAACGTAACTGGGGGGTCTTTATAACATCAAAACTTTTTCTAGGGGTGGACATACCCTTTATATGCTCCACTGTGCTGATCTACCACTTTGAATTTATATATACACAGAAAATATGGAATACAGTTACTCAGTATTAACCATGCTATAAACAAAATAGGGTGCATATCAAATTCATATACTATATTACAATTTCATTGCTTCTTTTCTCAATGAATAACTGAATACAATTGTTTTTCAAATGGCTTTATCATAAGCTCAGCAACCATATCTCATGCTTTGTAGTGTGAATATTGGTCAATAGTTGCACTAGGATGTACAGTATTTAAAGCTATAGGAACAGCCTATCACATAACAGAGGCTATTCATTTAAGTTAAAAACTGACCTTCCCCCAGCTCTTTGCATACTGCGTAGGTAGGATGCACTCTGCTAAAACAGAGAGCAGCTACCCAGGTAATGGATACATAAGCATGCACACAGATAAAGGTTAGAATGTGCTTTTTATACATTAGTAATTTGTGTTTCCTTTCAAAACCACAGCCCTAAGAAAACGTATGGATCCTGGAGAAAAAGGGTGTGGGACTAAATTTAAATCCTTGCAGATTATTCACTACTCCCCCAAAATGACCCTTTTTAACTTAAAAGTATGATTCTAATGGAGACTTTAGCACTTGCTCCTGTCTAGAAAATTGCCCTCTAAGCTGAGATCTCACTACTTACCAAACTGCAATCCTGCAGAACTGCTCTCTCTCCCCTCCAACTCCCCCCATTGCACCCAACTCTGCACACAGCTTTTAAATTTGCATATGCGCTTTAGGTTGAGGGAAAGAGGGAAGCTGACAGAAGAGACACTGCAGGATCTTTGGTAAGTAGTGAGATCTCAGTTTAGAGGACATAAACTGACATAAATATAGGGTTATAACTTTCCCTTATTATAATAATATAGAAAACACAACACAAGAAAACTTTATTTGAAATAAATAATTTATTAAAAGGTTAATTTCCCCTTCAAGTAAAACATGTGCAAAATGGGTATTACCAGATACCATTGGAATATAATATGCAGATACAGCACATTAACATTAAGTATTATACTTAATAAACAGTCACATTAGTAGGGAATATAACAGATGTCCTTTCAATGAACTACACATTGATAAATCACTACAAACACTGTAGTTTTACATTACATAATCCTAATCCCCCCTAATGTAACTTCAGTTCTGTACAGTTATCATTCCTGGTACATACCAACTGAACACACTGGATAGGATTTCTATACCACTATGAGTGGTAATACAGCAAGCATTGCTGGCCCTCTAGGGGAACAATAACATAATGACTACACAGGAACCCCCACATAGCGTTATACTAGTATAATCCTCACTGAGGATACGGTCTATTGTAATATAACAAGTCACAAATGTAACACTCCCAGAGTGTACACCGTGTGTTATCACACACATTAATGGCACTAGGTAAACAATGCCCTCTTATGAGGTCACTTATGATTGCAGTGCAATAAAACATCCTAAAAATAGATCACACAATTCCTTCTTAGAAGGTAGACACTGAGTTTTCCTTGAAACAGTTATAAATATTTGTCATTTAAACAAACAGTCTAACATAGTCCTAATTCCTTAATCGTTCCTGTTGAACCAGAACTAACGACACCAAATCGCCCCAATCAGCTATGGTGCTATCCGCCATAATAACAAGCTTACTTATATGTTATCATATGATAATACATAGAGATTGTAATGAGGAAGGCACTGAAACATTTTCTAGACCAGATCAATGTAAGAAAGTCCATGAAGTCAGTTCCAGGGTTCCAGACGGTTTGTTGGCTCTTTGCTCTGTGTGTTTGATGGGGTCTGGTTTATAGGGGATCCATAGCTCAGTCCATTGGTAGTAGAATGATCCCCATGGACATTCTGCAGAAGTTTTCCTGGACTTCTGTCTGTTTGTGCAGGGAAGGAAGTGCACAGTGTCCTGGAGACATGTGGGAGTAGCCGTCACTGCAGGCTTGGCTGGGTGATGGTTTTGCTAAAAGGAAGATAAAGAGGGGATTAGAGTTTAGCAAAAGAGATGGAACATGAAATTAATAGTCAATTGATTTTTGCTACACATTCAACTAAATATGTTTAGGATTTATAAATATCAATGCCATAATAATACATAATAAGGACCCTTTAGTTATTCTGTGCTGCCATTCAGTGCTGCCATTTAGTTTTTGCTGATGAAATAATTAAAATTACACTGTAAAACAGCTTTCTCTAGTGGTAAATTAATGTTACAATTGAATTCTACTTCTTTGTTTTACAGAGGGACTAGTCATAATCAGCAATCAAATCAATAAAAAAAACAATTAGTATTGTATTATTGACATGGTGTTGATTTATATCTACCCAAATATCATCTTTACACAGATTTAACTATTTGACTATATCAGAGAATCAGCTTGTATCTCTAGGTGACACATAGAGGTGGATACTTACATTGACCAGCCATGTGCTGCTGCAGGAATCTCACTGTCATCTCCAGGATATCAGCTTTCTCTGGTTTGGATGGGAGATGATGGTTCTCAAACTCTTTCTCCAGTAACATCCGGAGCTGCTCAATGCTGCTGTTAATCCGATCTCTCCTCATCTTCTCAATCACTGGCTTCCTCAGCTGGAGAAGGAAATACAATAATACATTAGGGTCACTGTGCAGCAATTCCCTGTATAGAACATTGTTAGCATCATTCCAACTACAGAGATTCCCTTTTATGGGATTCTCCTTTAACCCCATAACAGCAGTAGCCCTAAATGTCAGTACCTACCTTTCTTATTTCCTGTGCCTTGTGGCTGTGATCAGCTGTGTGTAGCCCAACACTAGTGTAAGGAGCCATCCTGCTCAGTAAGTGAATGTAGCTGGATTGCTGGATAATGTTCTGTGATATCTGATCTCAGAGAGAAAGATGCAGCTAGTGAGCAGCCTGTCCCTCTTTATAGTCCTCTCTTTGCATATCAATGTGTGAGGATCAGGCTGTGCAGAGGTTCCCACACTCAGTAGCCAATCCCAGCCCCTGCAGGTACAATAGCCGGTGTCACATTAATGGGGGCATCTGGAGCTGAGAACAATATAGTAAGCAGGAGGCAAGCTGTGAGCTGGAGGGGAAGTGTGGGAAAGATTTGCACTAAGATGCTATCTAAAATCATGAATGATGCCCCTCAATGGCAGCAATTTTATGGAAAATTAAACTGATCTGGTACCTGCAACTGCACATGTGTAAACATAAGTATTTAAGGGTCCTTGGAGATCTGGATATTGAAACTACAATATAAATTACACAACTAATGTAAAAATGTGTAAATTCATATCTGAATTGTGTTATGGTTAGCACATATGTACCTTCTGAAAAAAACCCAATTCTAAATGTTTACCTGGTCTATATTTACCTCAGGGAGAAGGTCCCTTTGGTCTTGTTCCTTGGGACTTCCTCATGCTTGGAAGGGATCAAACCTATGAGAGGATGGGCTTTGTAAGAAACACGTCTTCCTACAGGCGGCACACAGCCTGGATGGCACAGTCTATTGGGGGGCAGGACCAAAGCAGCATTTAGAACAGTTTTCTTACAATCTACTGTTTCCCAGATGTGAGTTTATAGTGTTTGGGTACTCTCACTTCGGGAATTACATTACACTGGTGGCTTCATTTGGATCTTTGTTCCTTTAACCCCAATGCATAGATATAAAATGATTATGTATGACTAGCTGTTTTACCCTGCGTTGCCCGTGCACACATGTGGGTATAATATTTGTTACGTACAGGTGTGTGTTTGGCTTTAGATAGAAGAAACAGGGAAAAGAAGTGCACAGTTGGTAATGTACGTCATGTATTTAATAGTTATGAGTACATAGCACATATGTTTATAGCAAAACTTTATATACAACGTTATCAGTTTTTCCACTTGGAGTGTAAATATACAAATGTTGTGGTGAACATGCTACATGGAATTTGCAGTGGGGAAAACATGTTGATTGCAACTGAATACCACAGCACTTGAGTGACTGACATGAGTACCATTGTTCTTGTGTCTCTGAAGCATGTGAAATATTACTCTTTGTCTGTGTTGTTAAAGTCAGGCTTCATTCTGTTGCGCTGTCTGTGTTCCGTGTGTTTTTATTAAGCGTGCTCTATTTCTTGCTCATTAGTTAGCAGTATGTCACTTTCAGGGTTATTCAATAAAAGTTCTTATCGTTAAAAATGGTGCTAATTTTGCCCCAACCAATCAGATGTTAGTTTCAAATTTTAAATAATATCTAAGCAAAATTAGCACCATTTTTAAAGATAATAACTTTTATTGAATCTCCTTGTTTGTTTGCACTTTAACACTTTATCCTTGCACAAGGACCACTTTTATATTGACAATTAGATCCAAATAAATAACGTTACTTTCTGGTCTGAATTAAAAGTGCCATGATGTCTTTGTTCTTTTAGTGTGTGTGGGGGCATGGCATTCTAGAGTGTGGACAGTCTGAGGGCATGTTTGTGATATTGTGGTGTCCAGGAGGCATAGCCATAACATTTGGTGTTGTGGTCGCAATGTTTTGGGGTATGGTCATGCTGTTTGAAAGCATGGGCATGCCATTTAGGGGCATAAGTATGATGTTTTGGAGCGTGGGTGTCAAGTTTGGGGGTGTGGGCATGGTGGTGTGCCTGTGATGGGTTTTTTTTGGGGGGGGTGACAACAATATTTGGTGGCGTGGTCACACCATTTGGGGGCACGGTTGCAATGTTTGGGGCATTTTTGTTTGAGAGCGTGGCCTTGATAGTTGGGGTATGGCTGTGACCGTGATGTTTGAGCACAGAGCCCAGGCCCTTCATCTGAGTTACTGAATTGGGGGATCACACTCTGCAAGTGACATTCAGGCTTTTTATTGGTCAAAATGGACTTCATGGGTGTCAGCCCTTTCAGAGGGCGTCGCCGTTATGTTGAGTCATTCAAGGGTGTGGCTGTGAGGTGAGTACATACATACATACATATATATACATACATATATACATCTATACAAGATTTCTACTTTATATACTAGATTATTTTCTATGTATGTGTAAAAAAAAGATAATTAAAAGATAATTTGTTAACACTGCCAACACCATCCTTCAACATTAGCAACAATAATTCAATGCTTAGACATCATTCGCTAAAAATAATGTGTCATATCCCGTGTCTGATGCACTTGGGTCCCATAGAAATAAACCGAGAGCAGCCCCCAGCAATGCACAGGTGTTGTAGCTTTAACATGGCACTCACATACCTGCCTAAAGGGATAGTTCAGTGGAAATTATCAATATTTGCTAAATTGTTACTGTATATACTCGAGTATAAACCGACCCGAGTATAAACCGAGGTACCCAATTTCAGCTAAAAATCCTAATAAAAGTGGTTGACTCGAGTATAAACCGAGGGTAGAAACTTGGCATTCCAGATGTTTGGAACTACAACTCCAGCTAATAAAGCATGCTGGAAGTTGTAGTTTCCAAACATCTTGAATGCCAAGTGAGGGTGGCTTCAAGATGTTTGGAAACTACAACTCCCAGCATGCTTTATTAGCTGGGAGTTGTAGTTTCCAAACATCTGAATGCCACCCTCACTTGGCATTCAAGATGTTTGGAAACTACAACTCCCGCTAATAAAGCATGCTGGGAGTTGTAGTTCCCAAACATCTTGAATGCCCCCTACCCAGTTCAGTTTTTACCTGTGGGCTCTTCTCCCCTCTCCTCCATCCAAGGGCTCTGCTACATCCAAGGCTCTGCTACTCCAAAGGCTCTGCTCTCCAGGGCTGCTACATCCAAGGGCTTCCTGGCAGGTGCGGTATCCTGAGCATTCCGGCAGCCGCACGCTCATTCCAGTACTGGCGCCGGCTGACGTCACTGCCTGGTGCCGGGCTTGGCGCCGGGCAGTGACGTCAGGCCGGCGCGCCAGTACACAGAAAGATCACGCGGCTGCCGGAATGCTCAGGTAAGCTACTGACTCGGTATAAACCGAGTCCAAGTTTTCAGGCTGATTTTTCAGCCTGAAAAACTCGGTTTATACTCGAGTATTAACGATAGTTTGTGTAATGCCTTCTTAGTTATTCTACATATTCTCTCCCATTTTGAAAAATCAGTTGATTTCATACCCTTTGCTGTTCCCTGCTGTTGACATTAGTGAGCTGCCATTTCAGGTTCTAACAGTCCTTTTTCTTCCCAGGATGCACCACATCCTTGGAAGGTTCCTAACAGTAATTTCTACTGATTGGCTGTTGGATGGGTCAAAGATGCTCAGATCTCTACTGAGCAACTGAATCAACCCAGGCGCTGGGTCAAGGGCAAGACCATAACGGTCTCTACTAGGGGTCCTGCAAACAGGAAGTCAGTATTTCGGTTGCATTAATTTATACACAGACAAAATCCTGAACTGGCAGATTAAGGTCATTGTGATGAAAAAATACTGCTCTTTTTTCTGAAAAGCATATGTATTTGCACCAAACTTACCCTTTAAGGAGACAAACTCTAGTGGTTAAATACTGATAAGCACAATAGTTTGTGGTAAGGCCATTTATCAGGTAAATACTATATGTGTAGTTGTACTATGTTCACCTTAAGGTTCGTACACACACTCAATCTGTGAGCGAGGACCGAACGCATACACACGGACGATTTTCGCCCGAAACGGCCGCTCGTCGCGTGTAGTGCTCAGCTGTCGGGGGTCGTTCCTCGCTCACAGACTGAGCGTGTGTACGAAGCTTTAGTAAATACATGTTTTTGCAAACAGAAGTAAACTATTTATGGTTTTCTTGAAACAATACCCCGAGAGCAGCATTTCAGACCAATTGTATCTGTTCTTTGTGACAAATTGAAAGAAATGTGCACTGGGTAAGTTTGTTGAAGTTTCCCACAGGAAGGGGTTTAGGGAACAATGGAAGTGTGTCTCACTGAACGATGTGACAACAATGAAACAGCTGGAGAGAGGGTCACACACACTATACAGTATTAGAAAGGAGTCATTCACATTGTGGGAAAAAAGGAAAACAAATGAATTAAGTGCTGTTTAATAGTATCTATCAGATTCTTGGTCTGGGAACCATATTTAAAGAAACATTGTGACAATCCAACAAGCCAGGATTTGTACTAAAGCCACAATATACTAGAAGGTGGTTCTTCAAGGGCTGTGGTTTGTGTCTAGCCTACTGTACAAATACACAATTGTGTGCAAGTTACAGGAGGAAGTTAATAAGTGCAATGTGTGTGGTTTTTTTAAACGTCTGATTTTTTTTTTTTGTTTTTTTTTTTAAGAATTTTGTTTTCTATGATATCATAGCTGGACAACTCTTTTTTTCCAAAACAACCAGGACATATCTTCTGACATTGTGGTGTGATCAAAAGCCTGGCCTATGGCCATCCTTCCTTTATATAAAATTATTTTCCATTTTGTGGAGATTGCATTGCGTTTTTAGACTGTACTATGTAGGTGGGGGTAGGCTAAAATAATATTATACATAGTAAAAGTGTATATTGTAATGTAAAAGGTATAACATGAATTAGTTTATTAATATGTACAAAATAAAGATATATAAGTGTGTAACAGTGTGTAAATGGCATATGAAATAAAAAATAAAAAAGTACTAACCTACAGAATCTCCCCACGTTTGAATGGACTGGTCAAAATGGGAGCTATAGACACACCTCTCAAATTTATTAAATTCTGCATGGAAGTTTGCTGCCATTTCCTTATTGTCCTTATTATCCAATAGGTGTGCTTCTGGTAGCTGCTGTAGCACTACATCACATCCTGACGCAATGCATGCTTTACAGTAACATCCTTTAGCTTTGCATTGTGGTAGAGACTTACTGAGCATGTGCGAGTTAATGGCCAATCAAAAGAAAGTTTGCTTTCCCAGTAAGTGTAGATGATATCCAGCTGTATTGCATTGTGGGAGAGACTTACTGAGCATGTGCGAGTTAATGGCCAATCAAAAGAAAGTTTGCTTTCTCAGTAAGTCTCTCCCACAATGCAATACAGCTGGCTCCCTCCCCCCACCTTTACACAGGAGCACTTTTTACCTTTGTGTAGGGTTTGCAAGGGAAAAATACACAGACAGAAATCCTGTGTCTGTGGCGCTAACTAGAATCAATGGGCCCCCCCAGCCCCCCCAAATTAAGATAGGGCCCTACTGCGCTCCAGGCCCCCCCGATCCTCTGGTAGTACGCCCTTGGTGGTTTTGCAACTTTTACAACCAACATCAATCCCCATAGCCTACAGATGTTAGCTGTTTTTTAGATGGGGTTCTCTCTTGCACATTCTACAGTGGTTTCTGTCGAGCGCTGTATCTGTCATTAGAAAAATGAGAAGATGCTTCCCTGCAGTTGCACGGGTCTGCCTCTGGGTAGTTAGCTTCTATGTATTTAAAGATGGCTGTGAACGGGTGTGTTGCAGACAGTAGGTAAAACACAAAGAGGGCTAATATTGGGTAAGAACGGAATTGGAGTTAGTAGGTCTATTCCATCCCCCGAATGATTCTTTAGTTTATTATACTCTATGTTATTAATGGCATTTTGGAGTTTTGTTCCCCTTTGTCTTCTGATTAGCAGATGACCTTTGTGTGCACCTGAAGCACAGCCACCCCTCTGCCATCCCTTCTGCCCACCCCAAGAACATCACGTATGTCTTTATGATTGTGGGGGAAAACCAGCTGCCCGGAGGAACACACCGAGACGGCGAGAGCAGACATACAACAACACTCTTGCGATTGGTGCCAGGGTGGAAGACTTCAGTGTGCTATAAAGCACAGTGCTACCAACAAGAAAGCCACCGCCTGTTAACTTTTAAGAAAAACGTAACTGGGGGTCTTTATAACATCAAAACTTTTTCTAGGGGTAGGACATACCCTTTATATGCTCCACTGTGCTGATCTACCACTTTGAATTTATATATACACAGAAAATATGGAATACAGTTACTCAGTATTAACCATGCTATAAACAAAATAGGGTGCATATCAAATTCATATACTATATTACAATTTCATTGCTTCTTTTCTCAATGAATAACTGAATACAATTGTTTTTCAAATGGCTTTATCAAAGCTCAGCAACCATATCTCATGCTTTGTAGTGTGAATATTGGTCATAGTTTGCACTAGGATGTACAGTATTAAAGCTATAGGAACAGACCAACATCAATAACAGAGGCTATTCATTTAAGTTAAAAACTGACCTTCCCCCAGCTCTTTGCATACTGCGTAGGTAGGATGCACTCTGCTAAACAGAGAGCAGCTACCCGGTAATGGATACATAAGCATGCACACAGATAAAGGTTAGAATGTGCTTTTTATACATTAGTAATTTGTGTTTCCTTTCAAAACCACAGCCCTACAGAACCGTATGGATCCTGGGAGAAAAAGGGTGTGGGACTAAATTAAATCCTTGCAGATTATTCTACTACCTCCCCAAAATGACCCTTTTTAACTTAAAAGTATGATTCTAATGGAGACTTAGCACTTGCCCCTGTCTAGAAAATTGCCCTCTAAGCTGAGATCTCACTATACCAAACTGCAATCCTGCAGAACTGCTCTCTCTCCCCTCCAACTCCCCCCATTGCACCCACTCTGCACACAGTTTTAAATTTGCATATGCGCTTTAGGTGAGGGCGAGGGAAGCTGCGAGGACACTGCCGGATCTTTGGTAGTGTGGATCTCAGTTTTAGAGGCTACTGCTAATATGGGTTTCTTTCCCTTTTTTTATATAGAAACCAACCAGCTTATTTGTAATAATATTAAAGGTTAATTCCCCTTCAAGTAAACATGTGCAAATGGGTATTACCATACCATTGGAATTATATGCAGATCAGCACATTACATTAGTTATATTCAACAGTCCCATTAGTGGGATATACAATGTCCTTTCAATGACTACACACTGATAATCACTACACACTGTGTATTACATTACAATACCTAATCCCCTCCCTAATGTACATTCAGTTCTGTACAGTTATCATCCTGGTACTACATCAACTCTGACAACACCACTGATAGGTTCTGACACTTGATGGTAATACACAGCAAGCATTGCTGGCCCTCTAGGTGAACATAAACATAATGACTACACAGGCACAACACCACCCCACTAGCGTTATACTAGTCATAATCCTCACTGAGGATACCGGTCTCATGACTTCGACATTTAACAAATGTACAACTATAATTAATCCTCCCAGAGTGTCACAGTGTGTATCACCCATTAAGCTGCACTAGGTAAAACATGCCCTCCTTATGAGGTCCCTTATGATTGCAGTGCAATAAAACAATCCTAATAAATAGATCACACAATTCCTTCTTAGAAGGTAGACACTGGAGTTTTCCTGAAACATTATATATATTTGTCATTTAAACAAAACAGTCTAACATAGTCCTAATTCCTTAATCGTTCCTGTGAACCAGAACTAACAGACCCAAATCGCCCCCAATCAGCTATGGTGCTATCCGCCATATAACAACTCTTATACTGATATTTCATATCGATATACATAGAGATTTAATGAGGAGGCACTGAAACATTTTCTAGACCAGATCAAGTGTAAGAACAGTCCATGAAGTCAGTTCCAGGGTCTCCAGACGAGTTGTTGGCTCTTTGCTCTGGTGTGTTTGATGGGGGTCGGTTATATGGGGATCCATCTAGCTCAGTCCATTGTAGTAGAATGATCCCCCTGGACATTCTGCAGAAGTTTTCCTGGACTTCTGTCTGTTTGTGAGGGAAAGGAAGTGCACACCGTCCTGGAGACATGTGGGAGTAGCCGTCACTGCAGGCTTGGCTGGGGATGGTTTTGATAAAGGAGAATAAAGAGAGGATTAGAGTTAGCAAGAGATGGGAACATGAAATAATAGTCAATTGATTCTTGCTCACATTCAACTAAATATGTTTAGGATTTATAATATCAATGCCATATATACATAATAAGGACCCTTTAGTTATTCTGTGCTGCCATTCAGTGCTGCCATTTAGTTTTTGCTGATGAAATAATTAAAATTACACTGTAAAACCGCTTTCTCTAGTGGTAAATAAGTTCAATTGAATTCTACTTCTTTGTTTTCACCGAGGGACTAGTCATAATCAGCATCACAAATAAAAAACAATTAGTATTGTATATTGACATGGTGTTGATTTATTCTACCCAAATATCATCTTTACACAGATTTAAAATTTGATCTATATCAGAGAATCAGCTTGTATCTCTAGGAGCACATAGAGGTGGATACTTACTTGACCAGCCATGTGCTGCTGCAGGATCTCACTGTCATTTCCAGGATATCAGCTTTCTCTGGTTTGGATGGGAGATGATGGTTCTCAACTCTTTCTCCAGTACATCCGGAGCTGCTCAATGCTGCTGTTTAATCCGATCTCTCCATCTTCTCATCACTGCTTCTCAGTCGGAGAGGAAATACCAATAATACATATGGTCATGCGGCCATTCTTCCCTGTATTGAACATTGTTAGCTACATTCCAACTAGCAAGATTCCCTTTTATGGGATTCTCCTTTAACCCATAACACAGCTAGGCACCCTAATGTCGTACCTCTACCTTTCTTATTTCCTGTGCCTTGTGGCTGTTGATCACTGACTCTGTGTGTAGGCCCAACATAGTGAAGGAGCCATCCTGCTCCGTAGTGATGTAGCTGGATTGCTGGAATAATGTTCTGTGATATCTGAATCTGAGAGAAAGTGCAGCTGTGAGCAGCCTGTCCCCTTTATAGTCCTCTCTTTGCATATAATCAGCATTATAAGATCTGTAGGATCAGGCTGTGCACAGGTTCCAACTCACCGAGCCATCACCAGCCCCTGCAGGTACAATAGACGTGTGTCACATTAATGGGGGCATCTGGAGCTGAGAACAATATAGTAAGCAGGAGGCAAGACTGTGAGCTGGAGGGGAAGTGGGAAAGATTTGCACTAAGATGCTATCTAAAATCATGAATGATGCCCCTCAAGTGCAGCAATTTTATGGAAAATTAAACTGATCTGGTACCTGCAACTGCACATGTGTAAACATAAGTATTAAGGGTCCTTGGAGATCTGGATATTGAAACTACAATATAAATTACCAACTAATGTTAAAAATGTGTATTCATATCTGGATTGTGTTATGGTTAGCACTTGTACCTTCTGAAAAAAACCCATTCTAAATGTTTACTGTCTATATTACCTAGGGAGAAGGTCCCTTTGGTCTTGTTCCTTGGGACTTCCTCATGCTTGGAAGGGATCAAACCTATGAGAGGATGGGCTTTGTAAGAAAACGTCTTCCTACAGGCGGCACACAGCCTGGATGGCACAGTCATTGGGGGGCAGGACCAAGCAGCATTTAGAACAGTTTTCTTACATCTACTGTTTCCCAGATGTGAGTTTATAGTGTTTGGGTCTCTTCACTTCGGGATTACATTACACCTGGTGGCTTCATTTGGATCTTTGTTCCTTTACCCCTGCATAGTTAATGATTATGTTGACTACTGTTTACCTGCGTTGCCCGTGCACCTGTGGGTATATTTTGTTACGCGGTGTGTGTTTGGCTTTAGAAGAAAGGAAAAGGTGCACGTTGGTTGTCGTCATGTTTAATGTTATGATCATGCACTTGTTTATAGCCTTTATTCAACGTTATCGTTTTTCCCCTTGGAGTGTATAGATAATACAATGTTGTGTGAACATGTACACTGAATTGGCAGTGGGGAACATGTTGATTGCAGAACTGGAATTGTGTAGTCAAATACCACAGCACTTGAGTGACTGACATGAGTACCATTGTTCTTGTGTCTCTGAAGCATGTGAAATATTACTCTTGTCTGTGTGTTAAGTCAGGCTTCATTCTGTTGGCGCTGTCTGTGTTCGTGTGTTTTTATTAAGGTGCTCTATTTCTTGCTCATTAGTTAGCAGTATGTCACTTTCAGGGTTATTCAATAAAAGTTCTTATCGTTAAAAATGGTGCTAATTTTGCCCCAACCAATCAGATGTTAGTTTCAAATTTTAAATAATATCTAAGCAAAATTAGCACCATTTTAAAGATAATAACTTTTATTGAATCTCCTTGTTTGTTTGCACTTTAACACTTTATCCTTGCACAAGGACCACTTTTAATTGACAATTAGATCCAAATAAATAACGTTACTTTCTGGTCTGAATTAAAAGTGCCATGATGTCTTTGTTCTTTTAGTGTGTGGGGGCATGGCATTCTAGAGTGTGGAGGTACTGAGGGCATGTTTGTGATATTGTGGTGGCAGGAGGCAAGCCATAACATTTGGTGTTGTGGTCGCAATGTTTTTGGGGTATGGTCATGCTGTTTGAAAGCATGGGCATGCCATTTAGGGGCATAAGTATGATGTTTTGGAGCGTGGGTGTCAAGTTTGGGGGTGTGGGCATGGTGGTGTGCCTGTGATGGGTTTTTTTGGGGGGGGTGACAACAATATTTGGTGGCGTGGTCACACCATTTGGGGGCACGGTTGCAATGTTTGGGGCATTTTTGTTTGAGAGCGTGGCTGATAGTGTTGGGTATGGCTGTGACCGTGATGTTTGAGCACAGAGCCCAGGCCCTTCATATGAGTTACTGAATTGGGGGATCACACTCTGCAAGTGACATTCAGGCTTTTTATTGGTCAAAATGGACTTCATGGGGTGTCAGCCCTTTCAGAGGGCGTCGCCGTTATGTTGAGTCATTCAAGGGTGTGGCTGTGAGGTGAGTACATACATACATACATATATACATACATATATACATCTATACAAGATTTCTACTTTATATCTAGATTATTTCTATGTATGTGTAAAAAAAAGATAATTAAAAGATAATTTGTTAACACTGCCAACACCATCTTCAACATTAGCAACAATAATTCAATGCTTAGACATCATTCGCTAAAATAATGTGTATCCGTGTCTGATGCACTTGGGTCCCATAGAAATAAACCGAGAGCAGCCCCCAGCAATGCACAGGTGTGTGTAGCTTTAACATGGCACTCACATACCTGCCTAAAGGGATAGTTCAGTGGAAATTATCAATATTTGCTAAATTGTTACTGTATATACTCGAGTATAAACCGACCCGAGTATAAACCGAGGTACCCAATTTCAGCTAAAAATCCTAATAAAAGTGGTTGACCCGAGTATAAACCGAGGGTAGAAACTTGGCATTCAAGATGTTTGGAAACTACAACTCCCAGCTAATAAAGCATGCTGGAAGTTGTAGTTTCCAAACATCTGAATGCCAAGTGAGGGTGGCATTCAAGATGTTTGGAAACTACAATCCCAGCATGCTTATTAGCTGGAGTTGTAGTTTCCAAACATCTGAATGCCACCCTCACTTGGCATTCAAGATGTTGGAAACTAAAACTCCCAGCTAATAAAGCATGCTGGGAGTTGTAGTTCCCAAACATCTTGAAATGCCCCCACCCAGTTCAGTTTTTACCCGGGGCTCTTCTCCCTCTCCTCCATCCAAGGGCTTGCTACATCCAAGGGCTCTGTACATCCAAAGGGCTCTGCTACATCCAAGGGCTCGCTACATCCAAGGGCTTCCTGGCAGGTGGGTTATCCTGAGCATTCCGGCAGCCGCACGCTCATTCCAGTACTGGCCGGCTGACGTCACTGCCTGGTGCCGGGCTTGGCGCCGGGCCAGTGACGTCAGGCCGGCGCGCCAGTACACAGAAAGATCACGCGGCTGCCGGAATGCTCAGGTAAGCTACTGACTCGAGTATAACGAGTCCAAGTTTTCAGGCTGATTTTTCAGCCTGAAAAAACTCGGTTATACTCGAGTATTAACGATAGTTGTTGTGTAATGCCTTCTTAGTTATTTACATATTCTCTCCCATTTTGAAAAATCAGTTGATTTCATACCCTTTGCTGTTCCCTGCTGTTGACATTAGTGAGCTGCCATTTCAGGTTCTAACAGTCCTTTTTCTTCCCAGGATGCACCACATCCTTGGAAGGTTCCTCGTAATTTCTACTGATTGGCTGGGATGGGTCAAAGATGCTCAGATCTCTACTGAGCAACTGAATCAACCCAGGGCTGGGTCAAGGGCAAGACCATAACGGTCTCTACTAGGGGTCCTGCAAACAGGAAGTCAGTATTTCGGTTGCATTAATTTAACACAGACAAAATCCTGAACTGGCAGATTAAGGTCATGTGATGAAAAATACTGCTCTTTTTTCTGAAAAGCATATGTATTTGCACCAAACTTACCCTTAAGGAGCAAAATCTAGTGGTAAATATGATAAGCACAATAGTTTGTGGTAAGGCCATTTATCAGTGAAATACTATATGTGTAGTGTTACTATGTTCACCTTAAGGTTCGGACACACATCAATATGTCTGGCGAGGACCGAACGCATACACACGGACGATTTTCGCCCGAAACGGCGTCGTCGCTGTGTGTAGTGCTCAGCTGTCGGGGGGCGTTCCTCGCTCACAGACGAGCGTGTGTACGAGACTTTAGTAAATACATGTTTTTGCAAACAGAAGTAAACTATTTATGGTTTTCTTGAAACAATACCGAGAGCAGCAATTTCAGACCAATTGTATCGTTCTTTGTGACAAATTGAAAGAAATGGCACTGGGTTGTTTGTTGAAGTTTCCCACAGGAAGGGGTTTGGGAACAATGGAAGTGTGTCTCACTGAACGATGTGACAACAATGAAACAGCTGGGGAGGGGTCACACACACTATACAGTATTAGAAAGGAGTATTCACATTGTGGGAAAAAAGGAAAACAAATGAATTAAGTGCTGTTTAATAGTATCTATCAGATTCTTGGTCTGGGAACATATTTAAAAGAACATTGTGACAATCCAACAAGCCAGGATTGTACTAAAGCCACAATATACTAGAAGGTGGTTCTTCAAGGGCTGTGGTTTGTGTCTAGCCTACTGTACAAAAACACAATTGTGTGCAAGTTACAGGAGGAGTTATAAGTGCAATGTGTGTGGTTTTTAAACGTCTGATTTTTTTTTTTTGTTTTTTTTTTAAGAATTTTGTTTTCTTGATATCATAGCTGGACAACTCTTTTTTCCAAAACAACCAGGACATATCTTCTGACATTGGTGTGATCAAAAGCCTGGCCTATGGCCATCCTCTTTATATAAAATATTTTCCATTTTGTGGAGATTGCATTGCGTTTTTAGCTGTACTATGTAGGTGGGGGTAGGCTAAAATAATATTATACATAGTAAAAGTGTATATTGTAATGTAAAAGGTAATTATAACTGAATTGTTTATTAATATGTACAAAATAAAGATATATAGTGTGTAACAGTGTGTAAATGGCATATGAAATAAAAAATAAAAAAGACTTACCTACAGAATCTCCCCACGTTTGAATGGACTGGTCAAAATGGGAGCTATAGACACACCTCTCAATTTATTAAATTCTGCATGGAAGTTTGCTGCCATTTCCTATTGTCCTTATTTCCAATAGGTGTGCTTCTGGTAGCTGCTTAGCACTACATCACATCCTGACGCAATGCATGCTTTACAGTAACATCCTTTAGCTTTGCATTGTGGTAGAGACTTACTGAGCCGTGCGAGTTAATGGCCAATCAAAAGAAAGTTTGCTTTCCCAGTAAGTGTAGATGATATCCAGCTGTATTGCATTGTGGGAGAGACTTACTGAGCATGTGCGAGTTAATGGCAATCAAAAGAAAGTTTGCTTTCCCAGTAAGTGTAGATGATATCCAGCTGTATTGCATTGTGGGAGAGACTTACTGAGCAGTGCAAGTTAATGGCCAATCAAAACAAAGTTTGCTTTCCCAGTAAGTGTAGATGATATCAGCTGTATTGCATTGTGGGGAGAGACTTACTGAGCATGTGCGAGTTATGGCCAATCAAAACAAAGTTTGCTTTTCCAGTAAGTGTAGATGATATCCAGCTGTATTGCATGTGGGAGAGTGCTTCACATCCTGATGCAATGTGTAGTGGAAGCGGGTGGGCGTGGCCAAACGACACTGTTTGTCTCTCTCTCTTGTCTGTCTCTCTCTCTCTCTGTCTGTCTCTCCCTCTCTCTGTCTCTCCCTGTCTGTCTGTCTCTCTCTTTCTGTCTGTCTCTCTCTGTCAATTTCTCTGTCTCTTTTCCTATTCTGTTTGCAGCAGTGCTCACAATGATCACTTCCAGGTTAGTACAATTATTATAAATTGTCCCATTACTGTAATAGTGGCTGACTGTATTCTAGCAGCCCATAGGAATATCCCATATTAAACCAGACACCAGGTTCCCCTTACTGCCGCATGTGTGTAAAGTACAGCATCTAACAAAGCCCTTCCACATTGGTCGTAATCCAAGTAAAAGCCAATAGTGTTCCATTTAACTGGGAGAGAAGGCATTGCCTATGAAATGGTGGGCGATCCCTGCTGTTGCTAGGTATTGAGACGCTGCCTGTTCCTGCTTGAGAGCCCTGGGGATTAGCTGGAGGAGGGAGTTAATGTGTGTACAGTATTGTATGTATACAACTTGACAGCACTGGTCTGGGGCTCCAGTGCTGATGGAAGCCCCGCGGAGCCTCCCAACACGCGGGCAGGGCCTGGGAGCCTGGTTTTGGCCGCGAACAACCGCAAACACCCCTGGAAGACAGAACTACCGGGAAAGGCTCCAAGTGCGGCGGGGGCCTGGGAGCCTGTTTTTCGGCCGCGAACAACCGCAAAACACCCCTGGAAGTTGGAATACCAGGAAGAGCTCCAAGTGCCGCGGGAAGTCCCGCGGGCCTCCCAACACTCGCGGCGGGGCAGGGAGCCTGGTTTTCGGCCGCGGACAACCGCAAACTACCCCTGGAAGAGAGACTACTGGGAAGGGCTCCAAGTGCCGCGGGAAGTTATCATTAGGTAAAAACGTATCTTAAACATAATAATTACACTACAAAAATAACAGCATTATTACTTAAAATATGTCATTCTTAGATAGGACTACCCTAATATGGAGGGCCTTGTAAGTGGCGGGTAGCTTACACTTTATATATTAATATATTTTAATAAATATATGTAACTAACACTCCAGCAAATTAAACTATATAAATTAACACATAAAAAACCCACTGTGCACCAACGGGCACACTTTTGCTAGTCTATATATAAATATATATATGTTCTTTATCCAACTGTCACTCTGACTCATAGCCACCCCTACAATATTTATCACTTATATAAAGAGAAACATTGGCAGATCTTAAAGGGCATTTAATTACCCCCCCCCACACACACACCAAAAGGACACGTAACCTCCACCAAATAAACCCTTCACATCACTTGCTATAAATTCTTATCCCTGCATCACGCCAGTGAAACTCCACCTTTCCATAATAAAGGTTTTTACCTTTCCTCGCCATCAATCTACGGCTGTAACTGCATTCGTCATGGGTCATGAAAGACTTGGGTGTCCCATACAAGCCATCCTGATCATGCTCTACTGTTAGAAGATAAGAATATGTCTGTTCTGCTTATTTAGAAGGCATAAAGAGTGCATTTATTTGGGGGTGGGACATGCCCTTTAATCACCCCCATTTAGAATGGACCACGATGATCAATGATGGTGAAATCTGGGTGTGGGTCTTTATTTGTACCACCAGGTAATTAGCAATTGATAATTTCTATTGGCAATTTATTGGCTCTCAGATGGCTTTCCCCTAGAAACCGTAAAGTAATGGGGATTGTACTTTCTTATTGATAAGGTTAACAGACTGATATAGAAGCTTGTTTTACATTTTATCAGTATAAGTTTATGTGCTTCTTGTGCAACGTGTTGAGAAATATCAACTTAATGATGCATAGGGCTTTTTGTTCACCATGACCTTAGTAGCTTTTAAGAAATTCCCGTCATTGAATGAGATTCCTAAATGTTTTCCATGGCAGCATCAGTCACCCCAGACACTTTTGGCTGCAGTCGCTACTGAAAGAGCCATTTATGTAAAGGCACAGTTAAGCTTCAAGCAAAATTGTAACATGGGAATATTTTTTCCATTTTGCTCTTGCAAGTCTGTACAGGGATTTAGGTATCAAATCAACAAGATAACTATTTACTAGGCAACTGCTCTTGATTCAGGGGAATTTCTGCATTAGAGAATCTCTACATCTTCCTAGAGATATCAAATCAGTGCCTTGAACAGAAGTACATTTCAGAATTCAAAGTTTTAAAGTGCATGTCCACCCAAAATTATAATTTAACCCACTACTGGCCCACACTGTGTTGTGTAGAAAATTCCTTACCTTACATCCCAGATCCAAATGGTTTTTCTGTAATGTCCCTCCAAAGTCCAGAAAACTGGCCACCAGGAGCCTAGCAGAGGGGGAAATTGTTTTCGCTCTGAGAGGTTTGGGCATGCTCTGAGCAGCCCTCCCTCTCTCTCCATATCCCTCCATCTCCCTCCGTTTGGTCTCCCTCCCTAACATTAAAGCCTTTTAATTTGTGGTAGGGCTTGCTCCCCCAGCCCCAACCACATTAATCTTATTTGCAGAAAAACCCCCGATCTCTACTTATCTTCCCTCTATCCTCCTCCATTCTGAACTGCTGGCAGCCGCGTCCGTGATTGGCTGCCTCTCAGCCAATCACAGAAGCGGGCTGCTAGTCCCGCCCCTGCTTGCAGTTCCATGCATGCAGAGGGGCGTGCAGTGCGGCGGGAGGATGAGGATAGAGTGAAGGAAGTAAACATCAGGGGAGTTCTTTGCAAATAAGATTAATGCGGTTGGGGCTGGGGAGCAAGGCCTACCACATATCAAATGTTTTATTTAAAGGGTGGACATGCCCTTTAAGTACTCCAGGAGGCCTGTAATTTATAAACCATTATATATTACCAGCCTCCTCCTAGCTCAGTGAGTTCAGGCATGCCCAGTGTGATTTACCCAATAAAAGACACAGAGGAATTATTATTAATCAGCTAGTTTATTTTCTTGTGTGCTAAATGAGAGGAGGATAATTGTGATTGAATGAACTGGATAGTATTGTAGTAAAAGATTTAATTAATTTGGTTATGAAATACATAGAAAAAAAGGTGATATATGCTGAAAATCTCTAAAATGCCACATTGTGGCAAGATTCCCAGGATCTTCTCTTTTGGTAGCCAGATACATATGGTTTAGGAAAACTGAGGATAAATATTGAAGATTTTCTAATGCTTGACAAACACTTTCTCACAGTGAATTTCCTTAAGGGTTCTGGGCATCTAATTATAATGCTACATTGCCAAAGAACATACCTACTGCACTGTCTCTTAGGAATACTTTGCTTCATTGAATACATGTTATTTTATTCATCTTTTTCTCTCCAGACTTTAAATAAAAAGAATTCTATTTTAATGATTAAAAAGTCACTGTGTGAAGGAGTTCTATGGTGGGGATTTATGACTGCCGGTACACTGTGTGGTCTTATATTATTCTCACGGGATTGGAATTCATTATAGATTTTTTTTCGTTTGGAACTATTGACTGAAAAATCTTTGGTGAATAGACCTCTTAACACTGAGAACCCTAACAAGTTTAGTGTAATGAAAAGTGCTTTTGTCTAGTAGACAATGTGGCATGTTAGCTTTTGTATTAAACCTGAACTTGATGCTCTGGAATGAAATGAAATTCAGATGAAATGACTTGCTTCAAAAAAAGAATGTCTCTAAAGACTATACCTTAAAACCAGTGCTGCCCACAGAATTTTCTAGTCGTATACTTGTTAAATTTGTAAGCCCCCTTGGTGGGCAATAGTGCCAAGAAAAGTGAGAATTTGTCCAGGGTTTTTAATGTACCCCCTGAATATAACCATCCAGTAGCGAGCAGACTTGGCACGGTAAACATCTTATGGCTGATCCTACCATCAATGGAGCCAAAATAGGGCCTTGGTGCCCAGCTTTAATTAGCATGAGTTCTATTTTTAATTTTGTGATTGATAGAATTCTTTTGGACACATTAGTTTTGAATCCATTATCTTGGATGTACTAATAAATGACTTCTAGGACGGTTAATCTTTTTCCATAGTGTGGCGACTGATATTGCAAATTTGTATTAAATTTTAAACTCTTGTGAAATTTACAGAGCATATGTTAAAATAATTTGGAAATTCCTTTATTTTAAAGCTTTATTGAGATTGGTTTGCCCCCTACCTGGTCTCCATGTTCAATGGGGCTATGTCTGGTGACTAGGTCCCTTCTTTTTTACTACTTTCAGTAGTGGTAACTCCAAAATAAGTAAAAGACCCTTTCTTACTGGGCCAGTCCTCCCATGCAGGGGTGGTGCATAAAGACCAGGTGAGTTTTTTATGGGAGCCCGCCGCGACTAGCGGATGGGGCGTCTGACCGCGGGGGGAAGGCGCACCTTTCTCCAGAAGCCGTCCGCGTCCTCCCGTGGTTTCCATAGGCGAGCAAGCTCGCGAGGTGGGTCGCGGCGCGACGATGACGTAATTACGTCGCGCCGCGTCCATAAAATGCGGAGCCACGAGGTCGCCGGCGCCATTTTCCCCAGCGCCGGTGACCGGATAAAAGCTCATCCCTCCCTCCCTCCCTGTTTTTCATGTTTTGGTTAAAAGTTTTGTTGGAGTCACGGCTGGCGGGTACACCCTTGCTGGATATGGATGGAGCCGTTACAATGCCCTCTGGCTGACAGAGGTTGGCATTCAAAGCTGGTCTCTGGCTATGATGGTTAACAACAAGGATGGTTTATGGCGAGCAAGGGTGTACAGTGGTGGAAATTGCCAAAGGGGCATATCTGTGCAAATATGCAAATTTATGCAAATTATGCCAAAATATTTAATTTAATAAAATAGCCGTGGCCGATTGTTCACCCAAAAAGTAGTTGTCTGTGTTTTATTTAAAGTAAAGGGGTAATTGGTTGTGGGGGGGCACCTCCCAACAGAGTTTTGCTGGGGGCCCAGTGATTCCTAGTTACACCTTTCACTAACGTCTTAAGACTTGGACTTCTTCAAGATTACTTGGCCTATGAAACCAGATAACATTTTTGCCATCATCTATATGTCCACCCTCTGACTTTATTTTATATGTGAACAGTTCTGTACATGTGGCCTACTCCTTCATTTGCTGTGGAGTTTTTTGAGTCTGTTAATCAATGTAAAGTAAAACAACATGGGTTATATTCAAATAAATAAAAAAAAAAATCTAGATCTAGAGAGATGTAACAAAAATGTTATTAAATGTCAAAAATATTTACACTATTAATTTTAGAAGCACAACTTTTTAGAAACGTGGTCTTGGATATGGTAGGGGAAATGCACGGGACCAAAATAAAAGAAATGGTTATATAAATTTTTTATAACAAACAAGGACACACATAGGGTGCAGAGTACTATGAAATAGGCTTTAAAGGACTGACCATTGGATAAGAACACACCATGTGACCCCTAGAGCTCTTGTGATACTCAGATGACTAGGATGACCCTAGGATATAGATGTTAAAATAGCAACATCTCCGGTGTAGTGTCTGTTGAGAAAGGATAAGGGAAATGTGAAAATAATTGGATCATACATAAGCAGAAATCTAAGCAAGAATCAATGGGGGCATACATTGTTGTGTTCATTGCAGTACAAAGTTGCAGTCATTGCTCCCTTGCCTCTGCGGGGTTAGGCTATTGATCGATAAATTACCAAAAATTGTTAGTCTAGTTATCTAGCAAGCTGGAAAGAATGATTTTTTTCCATATTCATATTCAATTGAAGACTGAATGTGCAAAACCAGTCTGTGTATGGTCATCTTACAGCTGCTGTAAAACTATTGGTTTAATATCAGGTTGAGTTTGCTATATTGCTAGTGGTGAACTATAACTAACTTCTTATGATCAAGCCTGCAAGCATTGCCAACTCTACTTGCTATTTGACACAGTAACTGTGAAACAAGAGCTACTAGACCTTGTATGGAAGCTGAGTATAAAGGTTATTTTTTATTTTAAGGAGCCAGTATATATATTATTCCATTATATGGCCAACAGCAGTGTCATGTCATAATAAAACAAAGCAGGGCCTTTTGTGTAGCTCACAGTGTTTACTAGTCCTAAGCTTCATACACACGTGATCAGAGAGTCTGACCCGTGACGCACATGTGTATGATGGCCATTTTGGGCTATAATCGAGCCTTGTATGGGCACTTTGACTGGACGAAACGCACGTTCGGTTGCCGTGTTGCCCAACTAGCTGTTTCAGCTGACAAAGTGGCAACATTATCAGCCAAAATGGCGTGCTACACACTGTGTGTCGCGGGTTGGCCCCGTGATTGCAGTGTGTATGAAGCTTTAGCCACACTCCCATAACTGCTGTCTTTGTTCCCTGGGCACACATTAATATTTGTCATGAGAATCATGTGATACAGGGTTGTAAACATCAAAGGATTTAAAATGTTTTGCAGAGTGGTACAAAATGGCAAATTAGGTTTAATGTTGAGAATTGCAAAGTTCTGTATTTGGGCGAAACAACACAAACGCGTATGAAGGGGACATAGCAATCCCCAAAATGTTGGATTATATGATTTATAATATACAAAACATTCTAAGCAAGTAGTGTGCGCTTCTATAACATTATGCTTGTGCTATTGCTTGGAGTCCGGAGGTAGAGGACTGGCAGATGTTGTACCTACCACCATACTGGCAAACTGCCACAGAGTGGCCTGTCTTCACTTAGAGGGCAGTAATGTTGTGGAATGCTGTGCCTGAAAAAGTTTTGTTGGCTGAAACATTCAAAGAAGGCTTAAGCTAGGTACACACAGTACAGATTTCTGAAAGATGACAGACAGGATCTGCAAGATCCTGCTGCCATCTTTCAAGGTCTGCATACATAGAGCTCTGAGCGTTCTCCCTATGAACATCATAGGGAGAATGTTCAGGACTGTGTGTTTCCATCGGCCGCGCTAGACTCCTCTAGGGAGTCTAGCGCAGCAGATGGAAATTTTTGGTCTTTCCTGAACGAGTTTTGGCCGACCTGATGTTTGGCGTCGGCACGCTCGTTCAGGAAACGAAGGTACACACATAACGATAAAGCCCGATACCGTTAGATCCAACGGTATCGGGGCTTTATCGTTACAGTGTGTACCCAGCTTAAGATGTCTTTTTGGACAGGCAGAGTATCCAAGGTTACAAGCCGGTGACAATATCCGTGTGGGTATGTGTGTGGTTGGGTCCAGTGGTTTGATGAGTAAGAATAGAGCCTGAAATGTAATGTCTCCAGCACCCCCAGTGCTCATATACTTTAATGCCAGTTTTTCAACTTGCCTCAAGGAAGTAGCACCCCGGTGTGTAATTGGGGGCATACACAGGTTGGGGTAGGAATCTGTACATTTGTTGGGTTCGGGAGGCTGGGTTTTGCACGGAGTGGTTAAACTTCATGAACTTTTGCCTTTTTCATCCCAAAACCCAATAAAATATATAATTGTGTATATTTCCTAGAAGAAGTTTGTTCAATGAGAATTTCTGTTCATTCTTGCTTTGCATTTTTCCTACTCCATTTTTGCCTCCTGAGCTGCTGAGAGTCATTCCATCTCCCCTTTTTTACGTGTTTGAGGTTTAGTTAGGATATGGGCCCTGTCAAATTATCAGATTCCTTTTGTAACTTCATTGTATTGATTTATGTTCAGTTCTAATGAAAAGATAAGAGAAACTTTTGGAAACAAAAAATAAACTGGCCCGTAACAGCTTCTATTTTTATATCCTTTCTAAAAACTAGTATTGAATAAACAAAACCTTCTGCGTGAGATAAAAGAACTGTGGGGCTTCAGGTGACCTTTACTAAGCATCTTCATTTGTTAAGGACACAGTGAATGTTTGAGGAGATCTCCTTTCAGGCAGGTGTTTGTCTGCAGGGACAGTGGCTGTACAGACTTGCTTTTTGGCAGCGCTGTGTGAGCTGGAGTTCCAAAAAGTTTCCACACTCAATCAATGCTTTCAGCTCCAGAACAAAAGAAGTGTGCCATACTATATGCCTCATTAGCAATGTGGTTGACCTTGGTGTGTGTTAAACTGAAATCCTACTCTGTGAGCCATCTGGATTGGGGATTTCTTCAAATCAGTCACTGGTGATCTCAGACCTTGAGAATTTATTTAAATGAAAAGGAAAAGAAACAAGAAAAGCTCAGAGGGGGGGCTTTGTACAGTGTTGGAAACAAGGGGACATGAACTGCACTTTATATTCTTATTGTATTTAGACAGAAATGGAATTTAATGGGCAGTTTTAACGCCAATTATATTTATTCCATTTCCACATTTGACATGCAAATACTTTATCCTCGTTTCTGTAATGAATCCTGGAAACCAAAATAAGAAATAAATTTATAGTTTCTAGAGCTGATCGACTCTGCCATAAATTGTTTTTTTTAATAACTTTTAGATCAATGGACTGATTGATTCAGGCAGTTTACGATGTTATCTAGTCCAACCTGTTAGCCTACCCATGAGACCTATCTAACAGTTGATCAGAGGAAGACTTAAAAAACAGGTAAGAACAATTCCTTCCTGACTCCAATAGCAATCAGAAATATCCCTGATCAAACAGAACTATCAGGTAGATTTAAAAACCCACGCAGCCCTATGTTATATGGGTTAACATGGGTTTTAGACTTTAGACTTTTTAGAGCACTACTCCATTTCCAAATTGTCCGTAATTGTCACTTGCCATTACCACATCTGGTGGAAGACAGTTCACAGTTTCACACGTTCTCGCTGTAAAGAAACCTTTCCTAACCCCAGAGAATGAAACTTTTTTTTTCTTATCTTAAAGGATCCACCTGTCCTCTGATATGATCTATTGGTAAACATTGCACTGGAGAGTTTATTACATGGCACACTGTAAGTAATAATATCCAATATCAAATATATTGTATAAAGCAATCACCAGTGTATCAATGTAATAACCTAATTTGTTCAGTTGCCTATTTTTTCTGAGTGAAATTCTGACCAGTACAGGATAAGGGGTGGTGATGGGGGATTGATGGGTACTATATCAAGCATTACAATAATAGAAAAATTATATAAATACCAAGACGTGGCACTTTTGGAAAGAGACTTAATGGTGTTGGCTACCTTGCTATTCGGGGAAGCACTGGCAAACTACCATGTATTCACAAGAATGTAACTTGGATGTTTAAAGCAGAAATTTTGGGTTTTTCCGACTTAAAGGGGAACTGTGCTCTCCAAACAAGTTGAGTTTAAATGAAAGGCCAGTTTCCTACATTTAAAATGAGGCACTCACCACCTCTCTACGTGCTCCACAGCCCAAGATATACAGAAATGACTGACCAGAAAGTTAATGGGTGGGAGGCTGACATGTGACATTCCTGAGGCTTCTCTGCACAGTGCCGCACAGTCTCAGACTCCTCAGTGTGTGGGGAGACAGGAAGTCCCTCCTCTCTGCTGTGTGAAGGACCTGCAGCTGCAGAGAAGGTAAGGGAATCTACAGTGCTTCTCTCTCACTATGTGAAACAGCTTTTCAGACAGAGTTTCACTCTGCCTAAAAAAGGCTGTTTCAACAGAGTTTTGGGGGGGGCACAGCACCTGTAAGCGGGTTGGGCTTAGGCACCGTGAGTGGGCGGGGCCACGACACCCACGAGTGGGCGAGGCCACAACACCTTGAGTGGGCGGGGCCACATGGGGCTGTAAGGGAATGGGCCAAGGGGGCCTGCTGCAACTGGAGGGACATGGGGGGTCCATGAGTGGGAGGGACCAGGGGGGCTGCAAAGGGGAGGAAACACGGCAGATTGACTGACAGGTTTCAGAGCAGGAAGCAGGAAGTGCAGGGGACCTGGTGATGCTGCTGCCATATCACACACAAAAATGTAAATATCTTCCAAACTATGTAAAATAAACAATGGAAATAAATTGCAAAAACTCTCAGGAGTTCCTATCAATTTACCTTAAATCATTTTTGGACCACAGTTCCTCTTTAATTCTGTAAATGTGAGATTCTTTAGAAATGTAGCAGGATGTGTGTAACTTATACCAGGAATGTTATCAGAATGTTAACTACGTGTTACACAGCAGCAGAGGAGGCATCTACTCTACAGCTTCGGGAAATTGTGTCATTGATTGGCCATGTCATTTACACAGGGGCGTAACTGCAGGGGCTTGGGCCTGTATGTGCTGTAGCTCCTCAATAAAACAATATTAGGAGGTAGGAATAACCAATCTTATCTCCCTTCCCTAGGTACTTCATATGTAAATAGTTAATTCTTACTGTAGTCCCTTAACATAGGTTATGTTATACACATGGCTGATATTACACCCAATGGCACTGCAGTTTCTATGGGTATCTGCAGCAATTTGTGTAAACACATCCAATGCATCTTCTCCAGCACTAGGATTAGCCACACCAATGTCCCTACCATCAGCATTAGTAACATACTTATAAATATTCAGAAAGGACAAGCATATATGTGCAGATATTGAAAGAACACGCTTTGGGATCCATTGGAATTAATGACTATGTGTGAATGTATACATGTAATTGAAAAGCGCTACGGAAGGTGTTGGTGCTAAATAAATCCATGACAATAATAATAAATAGTCTGTCTGCTATTAATTTTTGTGCAGGGACAGGTAATCACCATGACATTTATTGGAACATACATTATAACATGAAAGGGAAGGGGCATGGTCTTACTGCTTCCAGTATTAGGAGTGTCCTGCTCCTGCTTGCAAGCCATATACGTTTTCATAAAGAAAACTATGGACTAAAACAAATTCTCTCCTGACATACATCCCAGAAGGTGCTCATTAAACTTATCTAGTTTTGATCACACAGATGTCTGATCTAATTGGATTAGCCATTAGAGATGAAGTTTGGGTCTGATTCAAACCCAGATTGGTACATATAAGATACCTTCATAAAAGCTGCCCTTGTGCCTAGCTTACCTAAATAGGTACATATAAGATGTCCACACTCCCAGCTCACACACAGTTATATATAAGATGCCCTCATGCCCAGCTCACACAGATTGGTAAATATAAGTTTCCCTCATGTTAAGCTCACACAGATTTGTACATACTGTATAAGATACCCTTGTGCCCATTTTACCTAAACAGATAGATATAACATGCCCTCACCCCCAGCTCACACACACAGGTACATATTAGATGCACTCATGCCCAGCTCACACAGATAGGTAGGTGTAAAAGGACTTAAGCCCAGATTATACAGATTGGTACATATAAGATACTCTCATGCCTAGCTTACACTTAAAGTTACAAATAAGATGCACTCATGCCCAGCTCACACATATTGGTACATATAAATATCCCCATCCCCAGCTTACATAGATAGGTACACATAAGATGCCCTCATGCCCAGCCCACACAGAATGGTACATATATGATGCCCTCATGCTCAGCTCCAGCTCACACAGATTGGTAAATTAAATATTAGATGCCCTCATGCCATACTTACACAGATAGGTACACATAAGATGCCCTCATGCCCAGTTCACACAGATTTCTGCATACTGTATAAGATACCCTCATGCCCAGCTTAACTAAATATAAGATGCCCTCATGCCCAGCTCACACAGCCTGGTATATATAAGATGCCCTCATGCCCAGCTCACACATATGCTAACTTTAATACAGGGCACTAACCTGGCTGATGAAAACTGTATGTGCTGTAGCTCCTCAATAAAAATATAAATCCATCCTATTTCCCTGTCTATATCATATTTATTGATGGGTCTGCGGTGGGGGTTGGGTTAGCTATTTAAGGAGTAATGGTATCCTGATAACGTCCTATTATGTAGGTTGAAACTTGTTGATACACTTTATGTGAAATAAAGATTATTCTACTGTATATTACAGACCCGTCAGTGTTTTTAAAAATCCAGTATATGTCTTTGAGGAATGGCACCCAAGCAAGATAAATCATTTATTTAAATTAAATCTATAATTTCTAGGGAGGTTGTACTTACATGCACCAATCTCGTCAACTAAAGGGTCACACACCAGCACCCACTGACCGAATCTCCCCGATGACACAATCCTCCCTTTTGACACACTTTGGGGCACTGCCCCTATTAGGCGAGTTGAAAAATTGGCACACTGCACCAGCATCCCTGTCAATTAAAGTCAATGTTGGAAGTGTAACACTCACTATCTAACCATAGGAAGTATGTTTTTTAGTTTTCCCTTACCTCACCGCTAGATACATACACACATCAGTGCTCAATGTTAGAAGGGTATGAAGAAGGAAGGGGCAGTGAAACAGCTGTCTGTGGCTGCCAGGTCACAATCCTTTAGTTGCTGAGATTGGAGGTTGTACGTAATCACTCCCTAGCAATTTTAGATTTATTTAATAACTTTAAAGGGCAAGTCCACCCTAAAAAAAGTTTGCCTTAAAATGTTTAAACCCCCCCCCCCCCCCCCCCCAAACCCAGGTTTCGCAAATTCTTACGTTTCAAAAATTCCCCTATAGGGACTTACCTCACCTGGTCTCTCTTGGGCGCCACTTGGGTTTTCTGCACTGACAGCCGTTGTTATTCCTGGTCGCAGCTGTCAGGCTATTGGGCGTGACATCACATCGTGCCTTTACTGACCACCCCAACCAGAAATTGGAGCGGCTGTTAGCAGTAGGAGCAGCGAGGGACCAGGTCAGGTAAGGAAGTTCTGGGGCATCTATCTTTGAAACTTAATATTATTTCAAAAAATAGGTGGTGGTGGGGTTGTCAAACGTTATTAAGTTAAGTTTATTTTAGTGTGGACATGCCCTTTTAAAAAAAAAAAAAAACCTATTTAGATTTGTACAGGTTGCCATTACGTCATGTAAATTTAATGTGAACTAAAATGTGTAAATTGTGCTGAAAAGCCATAAGGTTTGTTTTTTAGGGTTCACAATTTTTATTGTAATAAGAAGAAAACAGTGGACAAATGCCAATTGCCCTATCCTCTTTGCAGTCTCTCCTGAAGACTAAGACCTTTCCTTACTACAGAACATTTGATCTTTCCCCTTTAGGCACAGGGAGCACGTGTCTTTTGACCACACGAGTCTTTCCCAGATTCTAATGTATCATTACAGGCCTCTCCCCTATTGTCCTTCCACACTCCACCTGCTCCTTGACAGAGGGTTGTTATCCTAAGGCAATTCTACAGTTCATTTAGCATCTAGTAATTGAAGCTCCTTGTATTGTTCAAAACAGCTATTTGATTGGCTGCTGACTGTGGGAAACTTCAACAAACCATGAACTCACAGATTCTGCTGCTGATAAAGAGGTATAAATAGAGAGCTCATTCACATCTACCCTGTAGACACAGAATCCAGAAAGGATTGACTTCTGTACAGACATAACACAACCAACTTTATAATGGACTGCAGCAAAGAGAACACAAAACCAAAGGGTTCCCTTAGGGTAGGTATTCAAATTCCCATATGATTTATATATTAATAGATCATGTTACAATCAGATATATACTATCTAACTGTACTACATTTACAGTGGTAAAACATGACAACAAAACAGGAACCAGTATATATCTAATCATCAATCATTTTATCTACAGCAAATAAGGAAACCCGTGGTGGAGAAGATGAGAAGGGACCGGATAAACAGCAGCATTAAGCAGCTGAGAGTGTTGCTGGAGAAGGAATTCCAGAGGCACCAGCCAAACTCAAAACTGGAGAAAGCAGACATCTTAGAGATGACAGTGAACTATCTGAAACAGAACCAGCTCCAGATGAATGGTAAGGACACTGCTATAACAATATATGAATATTTTTATACACTGCTAGAGAAATTTGTAGTCAAACCTATTATATAATGAGGCAAAAATGAAAAGGTGTGCAAATTACATAGGCTACAAGAGCAATATACAGCACTGTCTGTCACTGCTTATTCTAATTGTTAGTGTACCATACCACACATGCTGTCAGAGAGCTATAGTCAGGGGCTCACACAAAATGAAATAGAGAGAGGTTTTTGTAGCCGTGCTAACTTCATGTCATTGTAAGACAAAGCATTTGGTATTGAATATATGTAAGTTTTCTATAACACAAATACAGTTATATTTAGGGCAAAACTCTGTCCATATCTATATCCAACTTCTCAATCCCTACCATATGCAGCTGAAGATTTAACAACAGAAAGGGTCTGTGCTATTCATAGGTTTAATCCCTTTAACAGTTATGCTTTATTAGTGGTATCTGCCTTGTAGCACTTTCCATCCTCTACCATCTACTACATTGTTAACTTTGTGAAATAAAGTTTGCATTGAAGAGATTATTAGTCACCATTGACTTACATTTTAATATTAACCGTTTCTTATACGGTGAACCTGTAAACTAAATTTCTAACCCTGTTTTGCTTTTTGTTAATTTTTCAGCAGTTTCATTTGCTCGGAAAAGTCATTTCCACGATTACAGCCAAGGGTACAGCAGATGTCTTCAGGAGACGGTACAATTCATTTCTCGCTCTGAGACACAAAACTCCACAAATTGGAAACTGTTGCAGAAATTCAATACGACCCTACTAACAGACACTGATTTACCCCAAAGTGATCAAAGCCTCAAGCATTCCAATTCCAACACAGCTGCAGTGATCTGGAGACCATGGTAATCCCAGGCTGTCCTCTACCAGCAGAACATGTGTACACTGCAGCTCCCAGGGGACATGTGACTGTCCAGAATACAGAGGAATAGCCTGGGATGTGTATGGACTGATCCTACGTTCCTCTTTGAAGTAGAAAAGTTATTTTTCATCTTTAATTATTAGTTGCTTCATGTTGAAGTGTTTATATGGACTTTAGTATTTTAAAGAAATATGTAAAGCACTTGCTTATATCTATATAAATCTAAATGTTATTATGTTGTTATTCGTTAAAGTATACGCAAATGTTTATATATGTGATCTGCAGAATTATATAATCTTCTTTCAGACATTCTTGTGCTCTTTCCCAGCCAGAGGTACTAGCTGTGCATTAATGGATCACATGTGTTGTATATTGGGGTCACCCCAGTACCAGAATAAAGAAAAGTTTAGAGGATATAAAGGTGCTAGGTCTGATTTTTAAAATAAAAATGTAAAGCATTAAATTGTGGATATGCAACAAACTAGTTACTGCTGAACTACAACTAACATCAATCCCCATAGCTTCTGGCAGCTAATAGGATGTTAGCTGTTTTAGATGGAGGGTTACACACTCAGGGGGCAATGCTATATCAGTAATTTTGGGTCCAAAGTGGTGCAAAACCCATGCTACCCACAGGGTTTTCACTAATTTCGCACTAGCCACACCATTACCAAAACTTTTGGGAAAAAGCGCAGCGTAGCCTATTCAATATAGGGAAACGTAAAGTCTATCAAATGTAGGCGCACGTCCTGATGTAGAAAGGCAAAGCATGTCTTACCTTTGCTAAGTAAATTAAGGTATTTACTACCAGGGACATTTTTGGTCCCACCAGGGTCAAGGGAAATTTTAAGCATAATCACTGTCTAGTTGGAGTATAGGCAGATATACTAAATAAATCAAGTCATAGTGTTACATATAGGACTGGGAAGTATGTAGAAGTCATACACATATATAATTCATAGTCCATCTGTATGTGGAATAAAACATTTCAGTATTCAAAAGATTCAGCAGGAGTACAGTTCTTCAGAATGTGACAAAGTTTATTCACCCGTTTTCATGCAGATAAAGGCAACATTTCGGGCAAGTCTCTTAAGTTGGGTACACACAGTAACGATAAAGCCCCGATACCGTCGGGTCCGACGGTATCGGGGCTTTATCGTTATGGGTGTACACACAGACCAGATATTCCTAGTCAAGATTGAAACCGGTACCGCCACTATTTACCAATGAATGCATTTTTATTGCTGTCTGGCTGTGGCAGGTTTCAGTGCTTGGGAGGAGTTCAGGGGGCTGTTCTGATACCTGAGCCTGATGCTTGTTCCATTCCTAAAGTTTGAAAGTTGCAGTTCAGCTGTACTGCTTCATGCTGCCTCTTCTAAAGGTGTGACTGATTATTATATTTTACTACTAGTACCTCAAAATGACTTCAGAATTAACAATTACGCTTTTGACACTATATATATATATATATATACGGTATATTAGCAAAATTGTGTTGGTTGGTGCACAGTGGGAATTATTTGAGTTTATATTTGGATATTTGTGTTTATATGTGTGGATAAAGTGGATATAAAATCTCTTCACACCCAATAAAATTTCAGGGTTTTGTACAATAAAAAAAGAAACAAAGGCAAGAAGAAATCCTATCAAATCCTGGTTCTTTAAAGCTGGGTACACACCATGAATTTTTTTTTGTTCTGAGTGACCGCTTGCCACTAGCAACCGGTCGGCCGGAACGAAGCACTGTCGGCCACGGCAAATGAACTTCTGCTGACAGTTCCCATGAACGCATCAAGACCCTTTTGGCTCTTAAAAGATCTCTTGTGGCCCCTATGAGGGCCTTTGTTTGGGGTCCTGCAGCTGAAAACCAGGACCCCCATTGGCTCCTAATAGAGCCCTTGCAGCCCTCAAAAGGGCCATTATGGGGTCCTTCAGCTAGAAACCAGGACCCTGGCTCTTAACAGTGCCCTTGTGGAGGTGGCCACAAACAGGGCATGCCCCCTTCCCAGCAGCCTCTTGCAATGCAGCCATTTTTTTCTTTTTGCAACAACACAGGACTTAATGCAATCAGTACAACGATATGTGTGACATCACCATATTCATTGCATTAAATCCTGTATCATAACAAAAACAGAACATACTACAGCGCACATCACTGGGGTAATACTTTTCGGCACTTAAACGACTTTATAAATATGGTGATAGTAGCAATCTTTGTCATGATGATGTGCGGCGATATTAGCAAACCTTTATAAATATGTGCCTTAGTGTTACATCCCCTAAACTAATACTAAGTAATACTAGCTCTCCCTTCCTCCGGTTCCAATCTCTCTGCTGCATCCCCCAAGCTAGAAACGCATTTTACTATGAGTAGTCTATGCCATGACAAAACTGACTGCTGAGTTATATTTGGAAGAAAGTTACTGCAAAGTTACTTACAGACCTTCAACCCCTTGATGCTCTTTCCGGCTCAGGGAGAGCAGAGAGCAGAGCGACAGGGCATCGAAGGTATGTAAGTAACTTTGCAGTGATTATTTTCCAAATATAACTCGGTGGTTAGGGGTAGGAGGGGATGTTTTAGGGGTGGAGATACCCTTTAAACTCAGATGGTTAAACAAAAAAAGAAATTACAAATATATTTTATACCAGGAATCTGATTTAAATTGTGTTTTTAATGGTGCAAAATGTTCCTTTTCTATCAGGACAATGCTTTCAGTAATTACTCATTCTATATTCACATACGCCTCTCAAAATCAAATGAAAGAAACTGGCAAGTTTCCTTCCGACCGCGGTTTCTCAGAACCTACTGAAGTTCCGAAAATCCGATTCAAACACAATTAAATCGGGATTTTTTGAATCTTTAATCACAATTTTTAAAAATGTTTTTCAAAAGTTCCCAAGATTCAAACATTTTAAAAAATCTGATGGATCCATGGATTTTCAAAACCTGCAGTTCTTAATCGAAAGCAGGTTTGTTTCGAAACTGGGATTCATTTCCATTCTCTAATGTTTACCTGCCATTAATACCATTCTTGTAAGATCACTACTTGCTGCATAAAATTAAATACATCCAAAAAAACAAAAGCAATCATTGCATAAATTAGCCACAGAGTACATAAATATATATAAAGAATGTTACAAAATCCATATGTGCAAACTTAGGGGGTTATTCAATAAAAGTTCTTATCGTTTAAAATGGTGCTAATTTTTCCCTAACCAATCAGATGTTAGCTTTCAAATGTTACATAAGTTCTGATTGGTTGGGGCAAAAATAGCACCATTTTAAACGATAAGAACTTTTATTGAATCTCCATGTTAGTATTTGATACAAACACATAATCGTCACATGATATGGGCATATCCCGATATAAAACTGTTATCTTAAGTTCATACACGTGTCGATTTTACACTGACGACAACCCCTGAGTGTATGTACACACGCAACGAACGCCTGTTTCCAGCCGATTATCACGTGTGTATGCGTTCAGTTTTGCGTCATTGTTGACCATCACCACACTCGGGGGTGGTGTGTCAGGTGTGAAATTGGACGTGTACGAGACTTTAGTGTGTGCGGCAGTCTTTAGTTACAGCAATAGTGGGGAATGAGGTCCCTCTCCCTTAGGCTGGGTACACACAGGCAGATTTTCTGAAAAATATTTGCCGCTTTCGGTCGCCGCTGTGATCGATATCGATAGCCCGTTTGTCTGGATCGGACTAAAGGACAATCAGACATGCTGGTAAATCACGGCCC
Organism: Hymenochirus boettgeri; assembly: GCA_019447015.1. NCBI lineage: Eukaryota > Metazoa > Chordata > Amphibia > Anura > Pipidae > Hymenochirus > Hymenochirus boettgeri. Next base: position 182,380,600 of record CM033475.1, on the reverse strand, counting down.
GCACGATTGATCGCACAAACTGTTGGCCGTGATCACTATTTCTGTGACCGACAGACATTTGTCCTAGCCGAGCGCTCGCTAGTAGCAAACGCGCGGTCGGGACAAATGGTCCCCTTGTGTGTACCCACCCCAAGAGCTTACAATCTATGTGCTATATATGAGTGCCACTGCGTCACCTAAATACCACCTTTTCTAAACCTTCTCTTGTACTCAAATTTCCTCCCATTTCCCCCATTTAGACTGAAAAGAACATTTTTCCTTCTTTTATTCCCTCTCTTCTACCTCCCTCCTCCCAAAATATCCTGAAAAAAAGAAACTTCCCGCCAAGAAAACTTTTGTACACACTTATGAGGTAACCTCCAGGCCTATTAACATTTGAAAGGCAGTGTCTTTTACTCTCCAGCTTGCCATGAGCTCATATAGGAAAATGAAGTAATCTGTTACAAAGCCAAACATGCCTGCTGCAGTTTCAGGGGGAAGAACACAAAAACAGCAAATGAATAGATTTATGTTTCCTGTCTTTTGATCTTTTTCCCGCCTAGAAGTGTGTCTCTCTTTATAGTTCTCTCTCAATGGCTTCATCTGCCACAGGAATGCTTGGGAGTCCAAACATGGTCCTGTGTGTGCTTTGTAAGGTATTAACACTCTCCCAGCTTCTGTTCCATTCAACCAGAGTCTCAGTTGTATCTCACCCACCCTCCACCTGTTCATCTGTTATTATCCCAAGGTCATTCACAGTCAATTTAGTGAGCTGTAATTGAGGCCTTCATTGTTGGCTGAAGTTAACAATTGCGAGCTTAGTGTGGGAAAGACCAACAAGCAAGACACTCACAAATTCATTTGCCGATAGAGTGAATTATAGACAGAGGCCCACATCAATTGTAGCAGAGGAGATGCTAAATGTTGCCTCATTCAGAAATACCTACTAAATTGTGCCATAAGATGTTGGTAAATAAATCCTTGTTATGCAATTGCCACACAAGCTGGAGGACAGGAGCCATTGAAATGATGTGGGGTCTAGGCTACACACAAGGGACAAGTTTCTTAAGCTGGGTACACACAGTAATGATAAAGACCCGATTCCATCGGATCCAACGGTATCGGGGCTTTATCGGTACTGTGTGTACCTCCGTTTTCCGAACGATTAGGTCGGCCGAATGCTCGTTCGGAAAAGAGGGAAAATTTCCCTCGGCCGCAGTAGACTCACTATAGGGGAGTCGGCTGCGGCCGAGGGAACAGAGTCCCGAGCGTTCTCCCTATGATGTGCACAAGGTGGAGCCCTCAAGACTGTGTGTAGTCCAATCATTTGAAAAGATGACTCAAATGTCATCTTTCAAGATCTTTCAGGTGTGTACCCAGCTTTATATTACTGAAGTGCATAAAATGCAGTGGCACGGTAGCAGCCACAGTGTACTCTGGCATGTAGATTACATTCTCCTCAAACTCTGACATCATTCCAGAAATGGCGGGAAAGCCTCCAAGCAGTCTATTGAATAAAACATTTAACTAATTAACAGCATTGTATAAAGCTACCATCTGTTGCCTTGTGTATGACTATAAAAAGGCTTTACATCATAGGAAATGGGTAACTTTATATCAATGGTGATGCTAGATATTATTTTAGTTCATTGAATTCACCGTGAATCATAGTATCTTAACAACCTCATCCATTTTTGAATTTCTCATTAACCCCAAATGCAGGCACATTTATTCCCCTCCAGATTTCCTCATCTTATCTTCTCGTTTGTACTTAATTAATTCATATCACTAATAAGTGTCTCTTGTATTCACTGTAACATCACTGGGTCAGGGCTCTGGCAAACGTGCCAGTATTAGTATTATGGCCTGATCAACCGCCTTGCCTGATTTCTTGGTTAATGGGGACAAAACAGCAGCGGATTTGTCGTTCAAACCTATCTAATGCCTAAAGACATACTAAGGTTTTTAACTTTCTGACACTCCCTTGATTGCAAAAAAAGATTAAGCCATGCAGTTCTTCTGACATTGCGCGATGATCATGAGAACATTACAGGAATGTCAAAAGGGGAGTTCTAAGTTTATAGACCTTTAGTATGTAAACTTAAGGCATTTTGAAACATGTGTTGTGAATATGCTACGTAGTAGATAAATGCTGGCTTATACACTTATTAGATTATGATTATGTATGGGGTAATATATTTCCTACTGTAAGAATAATGTCACATTTTTGGAGATATGGTGTACAGGTCTCTCTCCATTATCTTGTAGCCTCTGGTGTCCAACCAAAGATTTGTAATCAACCGAACAACAATTTTTGGGGGAAGTTTCTGACTGGAGTCAGTTGTTTGTTCATCAAAGATGTTTCTGTATTCATGAAAAGGTCACTATGACCATACAAAGCCACAGGCTCTGAGGGACAAATAAGGATGACTATTGTGATAATAAGGAAGTGGCATGTTTTATTTTACTTTCATGTTGTAAAAAATGAATTTTAAGGATGGTTTATTGGAATCTAATTTGTGATGAAAGTCTCATGTGTCATAGCTAGGTTTAGTGTGGGAATAATTAAAAATATGTCCATCTGATTAGAACACATAATTAACATTGAATAGGATGATGTCACTTCAGCCAGCTGCTTTCAAATTCCAATAATCCTTAAAATTCCTTTCGCTCAACCTTTAAACTGATTGGCAGGAGGAGAAATGGGCAAAAAATGGCCACCTAAGAGACGTGAATGTTGTGCATCACAGGATTAATGAATTCACAAAGCAAAAAGCCATAAAGAAATATTTTACATAAAAGGTCAGTGACAAGAGCAGCAGTGACATTTTCTGTTTACTGAAAACATGGCAGCTTGTGGCCTACGCATACCATTGCTTTTTCACAGCCAGAGAAACTTTTCCCTCCTGTTTTCCTTATAAAAGAAAGTCACCAGTGCATTAACAACTGCTCTCCGCTACTTATCTGCTGGAGGAGGCTGGATAATCTCAAGGCAATTCACAATCAATTTACCATGCAGTAATTAAAGCTCCTTCTATTGTGTAGCACAGGGCAGCAATTGGCTGAAGACTGTGGGAAAGTAGAAGGCAGCAGATTACACTCTTGTGTCACACTGTTGTCACAAGCTATCCATGATGTTATCTACAAGATGAACCTCAAAGCCTTCTACATTTCTGCATGTTGACCCAGATGAACCATTACCTTGTGTACAATGAAACTCAAACATACCATATACTTTCTTGCTAACGTCAGCGAGTGTACCTTTTGAATTAGCCCATTGTCTTGCACTGCCTAGGGTTACATTGATTTTAGCCCGTTTTTTTAGACCAAAAATACTGTTTTCTAAGCAATATACATTCTAAAGAGGCAATTTAAAAAAGAAAAGTCAATTTTAGTTTGTATTCTTTTTTTATTTTGCACATACAAAACTACATACAGAAAAGCGAGAAAGACTTCTAACCAGGAAAAAAAACTGAAAAGAGCAAATACTGATGGGAACTCCCAGACAGACTCCACTTGCTAGACTATAATTAGTGTTCATATTAATCTTTGATGAAATATGATGTGAATTTTTTTTTTAGAAGCAAAGAATAAAATGACATATGTAGTAATGATTCTCTGAATGAAAATGTCCTTCTAGACAGGGTTTCTTATACTGGTGGCTGGTGTGATTTCAGAAAGCCAGACTTTACACAAGTGAGATTGGCTGCACGAAATATGTGGTGTGTCGGTGGTCCACCCCAGCAGATCAATGGATGATGCCGGAAAACGGCTACAGCACATGTGGGATTATCAACCCTACCTCCCTGACCCAGGTAGTTTTCATTTTAGCAGTATTTGTTGTATAAACTTTTTATGCTCTATAGATCTCCTTTTAAAGTGTATCTCCACCCTCGATATAAATATTTGATGTAATGTTGGCCATTCCTTACCATCCCCAACCGCTATATCTAATGTGTAAAAAAAGAATCACAACGCTACTTACAGCCACTAGCTCCAGCGGCATTCTGATCCGGCTCCCTGCCTGCCGGAACTACACGAAGGGGGCTGGACCGGCAGCCACGGCTGTGATTGGTTGAGAAGCAGCCAATCATAGCCGCGGCTGCTGGGTATAGAGAATGCCACAGGAACAAAGAGCTGTAAGTAGCATTGTAATTGTTTTTTTAACCCATCTGATATAGCAGTTGGGGGTGGGAAGGGATGGCCAACATTACATCAAAAAGATTTTACGCTAGGAGAAGGGCAGCCAGGGAGGGAGGGAGGGGGGAAAAGGGCTCCCCTGCACTTGCCACTGTCCTCTCAGATGACAAGGAGGAGGCGGAAACCTTTCACACATGAAGACACATCCTACTCTTCAGTTTCCTGGACTTTGTACAGACACTGCAGGAGAACCATAAGGAACAGAAATGTAAGGTAAGAATTTTTTTTAAACTACACAGTGGGGCCAGTAGTGGGTTAAATTGTAGTTTGCCATGCCCTTTAAGTTACCTGTGCTTTATGGAAGACTCTAGGGAGGCTGTAGCTATGTGTCACCAATACACAGAAATATTGGTCTACTTGTGTGTACCTATCCTTAAGTCCTAAAGGTGGGTACACACTTTAAAGATCTTAAAAGATAACAGCCAGAAGATTAAGATTAAAGATCAGCCTATACACAGTCCTGAGCATTCTCCCTATAAAACGTGAACGTTTGTCTGCCTCGGAAATGCTCGGAATTGTGGTAAACACTTTAACAATAAAGAGGCAATTCCATCGGATCTGTTAGACTGAATCAGTTTCTTTATCGCTAAAGTTTGTATCTAGCCTAATCCAGATGTTCAAGTTGCCTAATGACTAAACGCCACTGCAAAAAGAGTGGTTTCCTGTGAATTGATAAATAGTAATTATGGACAGAAGACAATGGTTGATTTGGGGTTCACTGGTTGGCGTTGGTCTCTTGTGCCATTCACATGAAGAATGTTGTACAGAAATTTTTCATCATATTATCTGGCCCTTCAGAGTCCTGTACATTCAGGATATCCTGCAACGACATATTGAGATTAATGCTGCTTTGTATTACTGTTGTGTTGTGTTCTTTGATGTTGAATGCAGGTACTGGCATTCACAAAACAATACACAATATGAAGCATATGATAGACCTGCATTTTTTTGCCTTGTCTGAACCAAACATTTCAAATAGGAGAAGTGATCAAAGCAGCAGAAAAATCTATAGGCCTTGGTATTCTGCCAACACCGCTGTTTAACTGCAGGATGTACAATTGGTTTTAGGGATTTCTTTAATTCCTGGCTGTTGCTTTGACTGTCCTAAGTCAAAATAATTAACCCCTTCCCATAAAAAATAATACAGAAGTAGAAATGTAATTTGTGTACAAATAAAGTATGTCATTAAAGCATACTAAGCTTCAATTTAATAATTAGAAACTCCTCATAACCACTGACAGGGCTCTGCCCCGCTATTGCATGCAATCACACTTCCAATGTGATACATAACCACTGACAGGGCTCTGCCCCGCTATTGCATGCAATCACACTTCCAATGTGATACATAACCACTGACAGGGCTCTGCCCCGCTATTGCATGCAATCACACTTGTGATAGATAGATAGATAGATAGATAGATAGATAGATAGATAGATAGATATCACTCCAATGTGATAGACAGACAGACAGACAGATAGACAGACAGACAGACAGACAGACAGATAGACAGACAGACAGATAGCCTCTCTGGGTGCATTGCAATCCTGTCCTAATGTTTGCACTATAGAATTATTAAATTGACACTGCACAAGTTTGTACTATGGCACTACTACCTCTTCACTATGTATCTCTATGTTATCCACCTAGTTAGATTGTAAGCTCTATGGGGCAGGAACCTCTTTCCTCATGCTGCATGGTTCAAGCACTTGTATATTTTTGATACTCATACTTATTTATATAGCTATGTATTTATTTATATTTTTTGTCCCCTTGTATGGTTTTTGTATTCTAATATTGTACAGTGCTGCGCCATAGAAATAAACATATACATACATACAAACCCAGTCTTATAGCTAACCATTATGACATCGCCCCCTGATGATTCTGATGATACCAGAATCAAAATTGACGAATTATATCTTTAAAAAAGTCATGCAAGTTCATTTTCTTGTTTTGACATATCGTCCTTTGCTTGAGCATTTGCAACAGGTGATTAGATTTTAACAATCTAGCTGGATTAACTGGTGATTTTCCCAGCCAGATACGGTATGTTTAGCCTTGTTACACCTATCATCCTACTGCTCCCCCACCCCTATCCTAGGGCCATAACAAATGCAGTATGCTTAAAACAATCTACTTGTTATCTCTCCCTTCTGCCTCTGGCAACAGGTCAGAAACATAGAGGGTGGAACTTTCCCAGGTTCTGACAGACAGACCATGTGTCCTTTGTACAGCACACACTCCTGACATCTGGGTGGGGGGCCATTCTTTTTGGCAACAGAAGCCAATTTCACAAGCATGAATGAAAGTGACTGTTGTCCTGTTGCGTTTTGATTGGCTGCATGCTGTGGGAAACTTAGAGGAGTCAGAGACACAGGCATTTACATGGAGATTAGCAAGTATAAATGCAGAGCTGCCGCCAGTTCAGTGACAGTGAATGAAACATGGCTGCCAGCGGTGCAATGGCTGTCATCTCCAGTGACTATTCTGAAGAAAAACTTACAACTAAAGAGAAAACTAAGGTAAATATGTTAATAATGTCACATAAAGCAAGGTGCTTAATCCATTTAGCCCTTAACCAAGAATCCTGAAGAACCCATAGGATGTCTGATTAAATGAATCAATGTGTTCCTTTTCCAGATAAGAAAGCCAATGGTGGAGAAGATGCGTAGGGATAGAATCAATAGCAGCATTAACCAGTTGAGGAACCTCCTGGAGAAAGAATTCCAGCTGCTCCAGCCTGATTCCAAGCCAGAGAAAGCCGATATCCTGGAACTGGCCGTCAAGTTTCTCAAACAACAGATCTACAGCAACGCACAATGTAAGATTTAATTTTGTAACAACTGGTATTAATCACCAGTTGCTGGTGAACTACAACTCCCAGCATTCGCGATCACTCACTGATGCAGATGACTGCCAACTGCAACACTGCTGAAAATACAGGATTTCTAAATCTTTTAGTTTGTATGGGTGTGTTTATGTACTATTAGTTCTGCCATTTAAAGAAACGGCATAGAATGAAATAGTTCAGTGGATAACTGAATGGGAAATATACCTGGCTTTGATCACAGAAAGATCTACACACATGAGACAACTGAATTAGCAAACCATTAAATAAACCCAATGTCCCATAACACGAACTATCTAAAGAGGTTTTTCTGACCAATAGCACAACAATTTAGAGTGGTTTATCGAGAAAAACAAAGGTCGGGTCACATAAAAAAAAAATCCGTTGACCCTATCTTCAAGTCCCCATCCAGTGATGTAACTAGGAATCACTGGGCCCCCCAGCACAACTATGATGGGGCCCCTATCCCTGTGCTTCATCCACAGTAGTTTTCTGGGAGGAGGCTATATCTGTCATAGGAAAAATAGGAAGATGGGGCCCCTTTGGCTCCTGGGCCCCCTGCAGTTGCTCCCCTGCTCCCCTGTAGTTACGCCCCTGTCCAAATCTCCCGTAGATTTCAAGGTGAAATCAGCAGAAGATCAGCGGTGGAACCTGATTGGATTTCTGATTGTTTCAACCAAACAGAAATCAGATAGGGGGGAAAAAAACCTTTGTATGGGCAGCTTTAAATGACATATTTACTGTACACTTGTCCTTTTCTTGTTACGTGCAGTATAAATTGCACAGATATTTCATTAGTGTTTTTTCTACTTTTTTTTTTTTACAGATATTAAATCTTATCAAAGGAAGGAGTGTCAGGATTTCAGACAAGGCTACTCAAAATGTTTGCATGAGACTCTGTACTTCCTGTCTATTCACCACACTGAAGAAGAGATGAAATTTAGATTGCTGAATCATTTTCACTGTTCTGAGTTCCAGCCCAGAATCTCTACAACCTCTTCTCTTCATCACAAGAGACCTGGATCAACCATCAATACAAAACCACTTTGGAGACCATGGTAGAAGGCCGAGTGGATTGTACCAAACCTTTAGCACTAACGTGAGGGCATGGAGCTCTCCCGGCAAGAATTTATGAACTCTGGTCTTTGATGACCACGCGGATTATACTTTCTATCCACTGTCTATGTACTTCATAATGAAGATATAGTACATACTATAAAAAAAATGGCTTTATGCAGGGCAGCCACCGATTCTGTTGTTGATATATTATCACATTTATTTCAGGTCATCATAGATGTGCCTGGCATCTTCTACTGAGGTGGGGTACAGAGAGAGTTTTATTTATAATGTACATTATGTAAGACATTGCTATGCAATGGTTCCTCAAATGTTAAAACTTTCTAAACCTAATGTATCAGCAAAGCAGCATTAGTGTTTAAGAGGGTAAACATGAAATAGTTTGTAAGAACCGTGTACAAGGTATGGGAATAATGTTATCTGTTCTACAACATTTGTAGGATTTATACAAATCTGGTTATATATAATATGGTTAGAACTGTTATTGGGATAAATAGTTCAGTTCCTTATTGAACCAGGATAATGTTTCATTAAGTTTATGCTTTAAGAATTTGTGTTTAATGTCTGGAAAATAAACTACATCTATGTAAACAATGTTAAATCTATGTTTCCATCTTAATTGCAATAAATATATTGTGTTGTGGTTAGATGACTATTGTGCAAAGTAGGTGGAATTTGTTAATAACTTAATACAAATGTTAACTTAAAAATGAGTCCACATAAAAACACACTCTTATGTGAATTATACCATACTAGACATTAAACCCGTTACAATAACAGGCGCTAGAAGCCCAGAGTGCCCCCTTAGTGTCCCACGGCCATAGCCCTCCTCCATGTCCCAAGGCCAGAGTACCCTTTTAGTGTCCCAAGGCCAGAGTCCCCCCTCTGTCCCAAATCAAGCCCCCCCTCTATACCAAATCCAAGGGCCCCTCTGTCCCAAATCCAGGGGCCCCCACTGCCCCAAATCCAGGGCCCCCCCTCTGTCCCAAATCCAGGGGCCCCCTCTGACTCAAATCCAGGGGCCCCCTCTGTCCCAAATCCAAGGGCCCCCTTCTGTCCCGAATCCAGGACCCCCTCTGTACCGAATCCAGGCCCCCTCCCCTCTGTCCCAAATCCAGGGGCCCCCCCTCTGTCCCAAGCAAATTTACCTGCAGTCTGTTTAAATTCCTGTTCTTCCTCCGTATGTTTCCTGTGTTTCTCCCTTTAGTGGTGAGTCAATAGGAACTGCAGAGACTCTCCCTTTAGTGGTGAGTCAATAGGCAAATGCCGAGACTCTCCCTCTAGTGGTGAGTCCATAGGAACTGCAGTGACACACACGGACTCAGGGACGCACACTTAGGGTTTTATTATAAAGGATTATCAAATAACATACAGTGACTCCTAGTGGTACAATCTAAGATTGCAGGAAATAATTTTTCCATTATTAAAAGTATCTGGTTTGCACTATGTTTGTAGTATGCAAACAGGAGAATAAGCAAAATCGATTATGTATATATAAAAAATAAAGAATAATTCCATAAATAATTTGAAAGTTCCATAAATAAGCAAAGAGGGCATATATATATATATATATACAGCAAATTACAGATGGTGAAGCACTTTTAGTAGGCAAAACCTTTTTATTTCACAGTCTACGCATTTCGGCTGACTACTGCAGCCATCCTCAGGATGTGACATCACTACAAACAGGTGGAATTTAACAATTCAGGTAAGACACAACCCCTCCCCAGTGTTCTCCCCATGAACAGTATTAACCCAAACAATGCTGTTCAGGATTAAAGTGCTGGCATCAAAAAGTGCAAACAGAATGCAGTGCTAACATTGGAAAGTGCAAAACAGTGCCATCGTACAACACATAAAAAATCAATACAATATCAATATCATAATAATCCCATAAATGTTAATATTACAAATTCATCTACTGTGGTGCTCCTAATCTACCTATTGAAGCTAAGTGGAGCTAAGTGGAGTACTATGAATATTAATTTATAAGTGAACCCCTCAGTGTAGCACTGAAACATGTACAAACATTAAACGATAAATAAAAAATTAAAAAATACATTTGCAACCCCCGTTACACTCTACCCGTCATCATTATTCATAAATCAAATTGTTTAAATCAATACCTGTGAGTGGCAAAGCGGCCATTTCTCACTTTACTAGTTAAGGGAGATACATAAGAGTTCTTCCAGCTCTGTCAATACTTACAAGTCTCATATTTCATTATACAAGAAAGAGACATGCAACAAATCTATTAATGACACACTTGTAGAAAAATTTACACAATGCACTGTTTAACGGGGAGCCAGGTTGTTGTCCGGTACAGAGAAGATTTGGGATCCAGTTTATTAGAGAGCGAAACAATACGTCTGGCAAAGTTAAGTATAGACTGAAGGGGAGAGAGGTAGGAAGCAGGAAGACCAGAAAGCAGTAGGTTGCAATAGTCTAGGCACGATAGGATGAAAGCATGCATAAGCATAGCGTTAGTCGGGAGAGAAAGGAACCTGCGGACTTTGGCTATATTGCGAAGGAAGAAGCGGCAGGTTTTTGCAACATAGTTAATGTGGTTAGAAAAGGAGAGAGAGGAGTCAATAATTACCCCTAGGCAGCATGCCGATTGGATAGGGGAAATGGGGGTATTCTCAACAGAGATGGAGAAAGATGGGACAGGACCAGGTTTAGGTGGAAAAACGACCAATTCAATTTTAGAAAGATTTAATTTGCGGTAGCGTTGAGACATCCAGGAGTAGATGGTAAGGAAGCAGTCGGAGACACGTGATTGGATGTCAGGAGTTAGCATAGGGGTGGACAAATAGATTTGTGTATCTTCTGCATATAAATTATATTTGAAGCCAAAAAGAGGTAATAACATCTCCTAAGGAAATAGTGTAGAGGGAAAACAATAAGGGTCCAAGAACAGACCCCTGCGGGACCCCCACACCAAGAGGAACCGGAGAAGAGGTATTGCTAGCATAAGATACAGAGTAAGTTCTGTCAGAGAGATAGGATAGAAACCAGGATGCCACTTCATTCCGAATGCCCAAAGAGTGAAGTATCTGCATTAGGAGGGAATGATCGACTGTGTCGAAAGCAGTGGAGAGGTCAAGGAGGATAAGAATAGAAAAGTGACCATTGGCCTTTGCAACCTGCAGATCATTTACAACCTTACACAGAGCCGTCTCGGTGGAATGCGCAGGACAGAATCCAGATTGCAAAGGATCCAATAGGTTATGAGCATTAAGGTAGTTAGCGATACGGGATACGTTCTAGAAGTTTAGAGGCTATCGGTAAGATAGAGACCGGGCGGTAGTTGGCTAAACAGGAGGGGTCCAGCGAGGGCTTTTTTAGTATGGGCTTAACATGGGCATGCTTAAAGATGGAAGGAAAAATTCCAGATGTAAGGGAGGCGTTGAATATGTAAACAAATGCATCCAATTTTTCCCCACAACCAATCTTTTCCATGATCCAACACTGATCTTTTCACTTATTTTTGACAACTTCTCACTGCAAATAGGCACAGAAACTTCAGACTTGCATACAGGTAAAAACAAAGGCTTTACAAGGAAGCTGGGGCCAATGGTTTAGAAAAAGTATGTGGGATCTGTGATTGTACCCGTTCATACAATTCTAACACTGGTACACACGTGCAACAATAAATGCTGATTCTAATTACACAGCAGATTCCAATGGGATTTGTCAATAGTTTGCAACAACCCACATTTATATTTATCTGACTGATCTACGCATACTCTGTCTAGAGCCCGAGCATATGGTTGAATAAACTTTAATAGGCAAATACAGTACGGTATTCTGCAAGGAGTTTGTATGTTCTCCCAGCGCTTGCGTGGATTTTCTCCAGGCACTCCGGTTTCCCCCACAATAGTAAAGACATACTGATAGGTTGTATGTGTCAAATAAATTTGCTTAGATTGTAAGCTCTTCGGGGCAGGGCTTGATGTGAATGTATACATGTAATTGTAAAGCGCTACGGAAAATGTTGGTGCTATATAAATCGACAATAATAATAAATAAAAATACAGCAATGCTTATTTTACACCTCCAGCCTGCAGGAGGTAGCAGTGAGCTATAACAGAAAAAGACTGACCTGGCCTATTCATTTTGCAATTACACATCAGCCCTCCATTATCACGTTGAATGTTGTCAGAAGGTGAGTTCCAATGTATGGGCAACTTTACAGGTTTATGCTTTTGAGATGTAACTTAAGCAATGTAAATTTGGTGCTATTATTGACTTAAGGTTCGTACACATCTGACAATTTTCACCAGACCCCCGAGGGGGTCGTTCGTTGGATCGCCGAACGACCCCCGTTTCGGCCGTTAGCTGAAGGGTGTTCCTCGGGGTCGGTCGGGTTAGGGGTCTGGTGAAAATCGTCTGGTGTGTACGAACCTTAAGGCCCAGTACACATGGGATGACATTTTGGCTCTAAGTAGCTGTATTGATACTCTAGGTAATTCATCAAATTGAATCAAAATAATGATGGAAAATTTTGTTGCAACCCAAATATTCGATCGGACATGTTAGTAAATATTGGGTGACTACAAAATGGTTTATTAATCAGGTCTATCAGTCAAACAAATAGGGTTAAAGTTGACCTGTTTATTGTTTACCATTATCGATTGGTCAGCTTGGCCAAAATGCTGTCAGCCCATAGGAGATTGCACAATTGCTTGTGATTTACTGACATCAGTCACCCACAGATTTTTCAGAAATATCAGTCGGTCGGGCCAAAATATCTGCTTGTGTGTACCCAGCCTAAGATGATAACCAGAACCAAGCTTTCAGAACATAAACAGGAAGATGCAATATAAGTTAGTAAAAGTGAGTGTAAAACCCACATTACCCAATGTAACTATCAGCTTAGCATGAGTTCCAAATTCACTTTGCAAGTCCAAACATTTTGTGACTTTGTGCAGAGCCCCTATGCAATACACCAATTTAGTTTCTACCTTGTATCACAAAACTTAAATTGTACCTGGTATCCATACAAGATACAAGATCCATACAAGATACATTTTGAACAAGCCTAGGATGATGTACCTAGCTTCTCTGGATCGTAAGTTCTAGGTAAAAAAGGAATATTCCTTTAATAATTCTGCCAATGAGGTAAATACCAATATAAATATATATTACACATCTATGTCTGTAAATAGCAAAAATGCAATAATACTACAGTGCTCCGTTCATACAACACACTAATGAGCACTGATGATCCAGACTAGAACAGCAGTAAAAATGGCCTTGTAAATGTGACTTTTTTTATCTTCTGTCTGGAACAGTAGATTGGGATCAGTCATTTTTGTGCCATAGGCATTGCCGATAATTATGTAATCATAATTGAAAAAATCAGCATTTGTTTAAAAAACAGGCCTGAGCAGTATTTGGCTTGATAAACCACATTAGCAGACTATTTACTAACTAATGGGGCGTGTTTAAAAACACATCGTTTGGTGTTGTAAATTAACTCAATAGTTAATGTTAAACATTATTTTATCTTGATTACGTGTTCTATTTCATATTAGACAGGTTTTGCGAAAAGTACTGGCCATGTGTATACCATGTCCAACATTTAACTGTAACTCAATCAGATTGACCAACTCTTGCATTAAATGTGGTCATATGGTCATTGTAAGATACATGTATCTTTGGTGTAAGGATTATAAAACCAGGTGTTTTTTTTATCAGGAAGGTGGTAAGCAGGGCAATTGTCCCCTTTATCAGGGGTTGTGTTTTTGTAATTCACTATTAAAGAGAAATTCACTGGAATAGTGTGCACCTCAGCACTGTTTTCTTGCTTGTGCTATAGCATATACAGGGAGATGCAATATCCAGCGCTAACGAGAAAATGAGCGCTAAAATTGTGCTAACCAGTGTACTAACGTGTTAGCAAAGTTTTTGCACTGCCTGCACCATGTCGCAATTTTTTTTCTTTGCGCAGCGCAAAGCGATGCAATAAATTTTGCGCTGTTTTTTTGCGCAACCAATTCAATGGTTTCTTTAAAATATGCGCAAAAGGTCACCACTTACCGCTAGCGTTTTCACAATGTATTAACGGTCGCAAAGTGGTTAATACATTGCGGAAAGTGGTTAATACATTGCGGAGACGAGTGCACGTAGATTGCAATAGCGAAATATATTGCATCTCCCCCACTGTCCCTGGGTGATTTACCTGTAAGTAATTTTTCATTTGAGGGTTGGACTTGCCCTTTAACTAAATATGTATTTATTCTTGTCACATTCTTGTATAAGAAGGAGCTTCCAGTGGATGTAGGGAAGCACAATTAAAGATGGATTAAGATCATATGGGGCTCTAGGCAGGGCCATCATTTAGGGGCCCCTTTTTTGCTACATATATTGTATAGACTGTAATATTGTTACTGCTTCTGAAGCTGGGCCCCCAGAAGTTTCCTGGGCCCTAGGCAGGTGCCTAGGGTTGCCTTGTGAATAATCCTGCTCTGAGCACAATCTGTCCAAACACAATATCTCCCTGCACACCTCCTTTTTATATTGGTGCTGTGCTTTCGGGGCTGCTAACCACAAACAGCTATGTACAGGAATCCAAAAGATGATGAGAGCCGCACTCACCAATCTCTAAATGGGTTTTATTGTGACAAGTTATGTGCACAACGTTTCGGGGCCATCCCCATCGTCAGGTGCACTTGGCACAATAAAACCCATTTAGAGATTGGTGAGTGCGGCTCTCATCATCATGTGAAAGCAAAATCTGTCTCTATACAGAGATTTTTATCGTCTGAACGTTCCACCTCATGTATTGTGTCTATTAGCTGTCTATTAGAATTAGCTGTCTATTAGCTGTCTATTAGCATTAGCTTTGTCTTTGCTTTTCTATTAGCTGTCTATTAGCTTTTTCTATTAGCTGTCTATTAGATGTCTATTAGCATTAGCTGTCTATTATCTGTCTATTAGCTGTCTATTATGTCTATTAGCTGTCTATTAGCTGTCTATTAGATGTCTATTAGATGTCTATTAGCTGTCTATTAGAATTAGCTGTCTATTAGATGTCTATTAGCTGTCTATTAGATGTCTATTAGCATTAGCTGTCTATTAGTGGTATATTAGATGTCTATTAGCTGTCTATTATTTGTCTATTAGCTGTCTATTAGCATTAGCTGTCTATTAAATCTCTATTAGCTGTCTATTATGTCTATTAGATGTCTATTAGCTGTCTATTAGCTAGCTGTCTATTATATGTCTATTAGGTGTCTATCAGCTGTCTATTAGATGTCTATTAGCTATTAGCTGTCTATTAGCTGTATATTAGCTTTCTATTTGATGTCTATTAGCTAGCTGTCTATTAGTTGTCTATCAGCTGTCTGTTAGATGTCTATCAGCTATTATGTGTCTATTAGCTGTCTATCAGCTGTCTATTAGGTGTCTATTAGCATTAGCTGTCTATTAGATGTCTATTAGCATTAGCTGTCTATTAGCGTTCTATTAGATGTCTATTAGCTGTCTATTAGATGTCTATTAGCATTAGCTGTCTATTAGCTGTTCTATTCGCTTCTATTAACGTCTAATTAGATGTCTATTAGCTGTCTATTAGAATTAGCTGTCTATTAGATGTCTATTTGATGTCTATTAGATGTCTATTAGCATTAGCTGTCTATTAGTGGTATATTAGATGTCTATTAGCTGTCTATTATTTGTCTATTAGCTGTCTATTAGCATTAGCTGTCTATTAAATCTCTATTAGCTGTCTATTATGTCTATTAGATGTCTATTAGCAGCCTATTAGATGTCTATTATCTAGCTGTCTATTATATGTCTATTAGGTGTCTATCAGCTGTCTAATAGATGTCTATTAGCTATTAGCTGTCTATTAGGTGTCTATTAGCTTTCTATTAGATGTCTATTAGCTAGCTGTCTATTAGTTGTCTATCAGCTGTCTGTTAGATGTCTATCAGCTATTATGTGTCTATTAGCTGTCTATCAGCTGTCTATTAGGTGTCTATTAGCATTAGCTGTCTATTAGATGTCTATTAGCATTAGCTGTCTATTAGCGTTCTATTAGATGTCTATTAGCTGTCTATTAGATGTCTATTAGCATTAGCTGTCTATTTGCTGTCTATTATATGTCTATTAGCTGTCTATTATGTCTATTAGATGTCCATTAGCAGTCTATTAGATTTCTATTAGCTATTAGCTTTCTATTAGATGTCTATTAGCTAGCTGTCTATTAGCTGTCTATCAGCTGTCTATTAGATGTCTATTAGCTATTAGATGTCTATTATCTATTAGGTGTCTATTAGCTGTCTATTAGATGTCTATTACTGTGGGGGACATACAGACTCCCAATGGGTGGAATAAAAGAGAAGAAAAAATAGTAAGAACAGCAGTTTGGCATTTCCAAGCCAAGTAATCACAGTATTGGCTCTAGAAAGGCGCATATGATGCCCCGTGGATTAAAGCTAATCTTTCACACAGTGACACATTTATAATTGAGAGTAGCCTTGTCTAATCAAGTCTTTACTGGGGGGAATTCAGAGAGAAATTAACAAACTCACACTGTCTGTAAAGACAATGATTAATAAAGTTGTGTGAAAAGTAAGAAAAAAAGTAGCATGTGCGACTGTGACGTGATGCAGGCCGACCATGATGAACCCTGGGTGACTGTCATTCTGCCTAGCGCCGAGGAGACTAGAGCCGCATCCGGGCGGTCATGGTTGTCCCGTCAACTGGACCTTCGGCGTAGTTTTCAAAACCCCTTTTCTTGGGCACGCGGAAGAGGTTCTGTTGCGGGACGTTTTCCACCATGAAACACAGAAACTCCAGCACCCGACCTGTGGTTCTACACAAAGGCTGCTCGGGAAAGAATAGTCTGGCCAAAGAAAGGTTCAAAGCCGCCTCCACTAACCGCCATGTACCCAGGTTGAAGGCTACCGAGAATGGAGAAGGGAAGGCCCCAGAGCTGAACGCGGTGCTAGATGAGGAAGGGGTCTGTGTTGTGGTCCTGGACCCCAGGCAGGTAAGACATCGGTGTCATTGCGGAAGTAGAGCCGTTCGTAAGCCAAATGCCTTAGTAAAGTGATGGAAAATACAACTCACAGCATGTCTTGCTTGTAGAATGCTAAAAAGGCATGCTGGGAGTTGCAGTTTCTAAACATAAATGCCCAGTTTTGACATCCCTGCTAGTCCCCAATAAGGTCGTTTATTTCATAGACACTAGGCAAAGTGGAAGGAGCCCTGAACTAATGTTATAAGTGATAACAGCTGCATCTCTCACCTGATAGCAGCAAGTGGAGAAAGCTACTTTCTAGCATTTACAGTCATTGACTTGGATGAATAGCTACACATGTCCCCTACCCCCTGGCAGAACTGTCCAGCTGCTGTTGGGTAACCCACCATTCCTATGAAAAACAATTGGGAAGTTTGACTTTAATCAGTAGCATCATAGTGGCACCTCATAGCAACCTATTATGGATGCTGTGAGGCCCAATCTACATTTATCTAAGCAATAAATGTGGGTAGCAGGGTTGTACTGATACCTGCATTACTGCTCACTTAGTATTGCTGAATGTGTTTTTATTAGGCGTCCTGATTTTTTTTTTTTTTTACTGATCGGTAAAACCTTTTAAAAGATGCAGAGCTGCATGTTATTGGCATAGGTTAGGGCAGGAATTATCACACTGTCTACCTCCAGATATTTGAAAACTACAACTCCCAGCATTCCCTGTCCTACCTATGTATTTAAGGAATGCTAGGGTTGTAGTTTCCAAACATCTGGAGGCACACCATTTGAGAATCCCTGGGTTAGGGGGCTGCAAAGTTGAGGATGAAATTCTTTTTGTCACAAAAAGCTAAATTGCACTGTGCAAAGCTCTATCTCGTTGTTTTTTTACATGTCCTACCCCTTTTGACCGCACCTCTACTTTTTTCCTCTTCCACTTAGGGTTAGGCAACACTGAATTGTTTTCTCATGTGCTAATGACAGTGCTAGTGATCCGTTAGTGTATGACAGTTCTGCATGTCTATGTGGGTGGCGTATTTTGTTTACAATCACATGCGCTCTTATTATAGATGGTTTCGCGGATCGCAGTGCAACCAGACAGTGATGTGATGTTGCCATCCGTCATAGTGTGGCCTCGCATTAATGTGCTTGCAGGCCTGTTGTGTAAACTAGATGTAAATTAATATTTTACAGCAATATGTCTCTATATATATTTTTATTTATGGAGTGCCACTCTCGCAGCACTGGGTACCAGCAAAGGATTCACAGTGCTCTCCAAGGTCTTTTTTCCCAAAACTTTTTAGTGTCCTTGTCACGAACGCTGGTTTGCTGGTCACGTGATCTGACCAATCAATCAGTACTCGCTGCCACCACTTTAAGTTACGGCCTTAAAGACGCTGACTATGCACACCCCTATCCTGGCAGCTAAATGGTTAACACTACACCATTCACTCCAGCAACTAACTGGTTAATTAGCATCAGTCCTTCACAAGCAGTCACAGAGTTAATTAGCATTTACACTGCCAAACACTCAATCCACATATAAACTTATCAGAGGCTAACTGAGTTCTTTAGAGCATCAAAGACAAAACTTATTAAATTTTAGATTTAATATTCCAAAAGGTGGACAGTGCACATAATACAAAAATAAAAGAAAATGGTGTTATAATAAAATGACATACAATAGGTACAACAGTTATATAAAATAAAAAGGATAAAAATATTCACAGACCCTACTCACTAGAAGAAGTCCTGTATCCCGGGGCGGGAAGAAACATTGGGTCCATACACACGGTTTTAACATGTCCCCTCAGTATGAACAAAGTTATAGGGGCTACAAGGATTTTTAAACTCCTTGTTGAGCAACCCCCATCCTATGGGCTATTGCATGAGATGGGAGTGTCTAGGAATGTGCAGATTTACGACTAGTCAAAAGCATTCATTCCCATTGTATTGGGATATTGACCACGTATTCCTCTCCTGTATTAATTATCAATTCCTCCAATACCAAACATGACCTGTGTGTAATCCATATTTCCCAAGATATTAATAACTCGCCTTGGCAAGGGAATAAGGGCTCCATGTTGGGTATCATTTTGAGGGGCCTTCTGTTCCATTCATAAATATAATATTGGTTTCTATCTTACACATTCCAATACCGAAATACATTTATTTTGCATGTATGACTGTCCTTAAAATGACCACTTAGTACCCACCATACCCCTAGCTGAAGAGAATTCCAGATACACGGTTTGGCCCCACATTGTCTGGAAAAGGAGATCTGGTTCCATGCTTCACTAATCGTAATATAAACAATAGGACTGTTCCAGGGTGGAATGGTATTTTTATTGGTCCTTTGCAAGAACTAATACCAACAGTTAACCCATTCTTGCCAAGTCACTACACACTTTCCAGACAATCCTATACATTCAGATGCCCACTCACAAGCATTCAAAAACCCACAATCTCAAACAGGAAACACACACAGTACACAATTTCAGTTACAGCAACAAATTAAATGTTAGATTTTATTGGTCTTCATCGGCAAGAAAAATTCTAATGGCTGATTGGTTGCTCTAGAAAAAGGGTGCAGGATTTTTTTTCTCTATCCGTTACTCATCCAATTTGTATTTTTATTACACAGTGAAGAGAGGATATTTTTAGATAATTACTTTGACCTGGCCAGTAGCTACATGTTGGCAGTCTGTCACAAACAAAAATGTGTTTCTAATCTTATGTCCACCCCAACATTCAAATTTATACTTCACCCCATACTAACCCCATATATATATATGCCCCGGTGCCTCCGAAAGGGTACAAACAAGTCAGCAAAATCGGTGCACACGTGGGATATCTTTTTAACTGTGGTTTATTTTAGTGGTAAACACAATCAACGCGTTTCGGCCATATTGGAAACGGCCGTCGTCAGGATTACAGGATCACTCGTGAGGTAAGTTTAAATAAAACACACCCCCATCCCGCCCTCTATCCCTCCCTAAAAAGATTAACCCCTAGTAGGAACAAACATCCCGATCACAGTGCCGAAACAAGCTAATGCCAGTCGGCTAAGTGACTAAAAACCCATAGGGTACAATAAAAAAGCAAAACAGTATACAACAGTACCTGAAAAGGACAGTGAGAGCTAAACCACTAAAAGACTGCCAATAGCCAGTAGATGCAGAGTCGCCAAATGCAAACTAGCAGGTGTGATGCTTGGATCATGCAATCTAAAGTGCTACAAAGTGTTATATAAGTGACAGGTTAAAAACGAGATAAAAAGTATCAAAAGAATAAAGATCACCAAAGGAAGTGCCAAAGTACTCTAAAACCGATAAACAGTATAAGTTAAAGTTAAAAACTAGATAGCAGGCTCAAGTTTGACTACAGTGGCCTAGGCTATGGCAAATAGAAAAAATACTATCTCAAAATAGCCATCATACAAAAGGAAGAGGTCTTAAAGAACTGACGCAGAGACAGTCAAGATACGAACAGGGAGAATGAACTGCTAGCTATATGAATACCATGAGAGCTAACTTAAAGAGGAGTCCGAATCGGGGAGACCCCTATAGCGACCCGCTAACCAAAGGGAGTTAAATTACAGACAGGACTAGAGAAGGAAATAAAACAGTAAGCATGAAATAAGCAGAAGCCATAGAAATAATCATTAAAGAAAACAGGATAAAACCAATTGTTCGTTTAGTCCTGCTGGGGACAAGGTGTTGAGGTATTTAATTAAACGTGCTTCAGTTCGTAATAAAGCTCGGTTTCTATCATCTCCGTTTACATTTGCTTGAAAGTCAATGGCCATCCATTTGAGGGTAGCCAAGGGATGGCCCATACGGGCAAAATGTTTTGCCACAGAATGCAGTGTTCTCCCTAGGGTCTTTTAGCCGGGCGGCCCACCTGGCTACTTTTTCATGCCACCCAGCTGGAAAAAATTTCTAGAGGGAACACTTGTGATTTGAAAGAATTTAGATGTAGGTTTAATAGGTGTACCATACACTTGCAAGATTATTTTAGCACATGTTAACTTTTTAGCTTAACATGTTAGCTTTTCCAAGATCCCTAAGGCCACAAAAGGGTGGCACATGTGCTTGTGCTGCTATATCACATCTGGATTACCTTCAGATTTTGCCTAACGACAACCCCCTGCGGATGTTGCCGAACGGCAACCCCCTGCGGATGTTGCCGAACGGCAACCCCCTGCATTCTACAACCATGGAATGCTGGGAGTTATCGTTTTTAAACATCTAGTGGGATGAAAGTTAGACATCCCTGCCCTATATAATGAGCATAATGCAGTGCACATTTTTCCCCACCACCAAATTTCCCATCCCACCCCACCCAGCTACTTTTTCATGCCACCCGGCTGGAAAAACATTCTGGGGAGAACACTGGAATGTTCACCATATTTGGTGCCAGTAGCCTCAGAGGATTTATCACTTTATAACTCTTAAACTCTCTAGTGCATTTTTTATCCTTCATGGTGTTTTTACTAAACCCAAGAATTTTACACTCTAGAATCTGAAAATATCCCCTCTTAAAACATCAACAAACTGTAAAATCCCACTACATTA
The DNA here is from genome assembly GCA_019447015.1 of Hymenochirus boettgeri. Taxonomy (NCBI): domain Eukaryota; kingdom Metazoa; phylum Chordata; class Amphibia; order Anura; family Pipidae; genus Hymenochirus; species Hymenochirus boettgeri. Next base: position 182,358,932 of record CM033475.1, on the reverse strand, counting down.
AAAAACCATTAAAGTAAATGTAATCCCCTAAAGAACTGGAGGAAATAACTATGTGCAGTGACTGGCCACACTCCAAACCTTAGTCACATGACCCCTTGCCTAATCTATCATGTAAAAGGATTGGCTAGAGGCTAAAAGTGGGTTTGACCAACTGTAACAAGTTCCTGCAGTATCTTAGGACTGAGCATGTGTAAAGAACACAATGGTCAGTGACCACACTATTACTGGAAAATATTAAATCACAAACCCCATGTTAGAAAGTTAAATTTACCAAAAACCATATCAAAATAAGAGGTGAGACACATATTACTGCTTTTCTATTAAGGTGCTCCTTCTTTTAAAAGAGTGTTCTGAGGCTTTAGTTTAAATTTAAACAGATAACTTACATTTCTAAATGTTTTTTTCCATTTAATGCCTACTATTAGAATAATATAGTTAAATATAGCGTGTGATTTTAAAATATTAGCATGTATATTGTAAAACCTTTTCTTTTTCCCCCATAGAAACTAACTTTCAATGGAAAATGCAGCTTGACTTGCTTGTACGGCGCAGTTCAAGTTTTTGGCCTTGTTATCAATAAAAGACAAAAAGCCTATGACTTGTTTTCTCCTAATTCTCATACTCCTTTGACCATTGAAGCGCTGACCTATAAGAAACCAACGAAAACAAAAAAAGAGGTTCGAATGGAAGTTAGACAATTGCTGAGGGGATATCTATCTATTGGTAAAGTATCTTACATTGCTGAGTAAGCATTTTGTATATCTGAAACTTATGTATATCTGAAATTTGCCTTATGTAAATTTATCCAGTATACAGATGATGAGGAAACAACTGTGTGTGCATATTCATGTGTTTAAAGCAATACAGGTAGTTCACTTGAAAATTCAACTATTCCTTTAATGTATTGATTGTAGACCGGAAGTTTAAGGAGCTATGCCTTACCTTTGTTCTTTAATCAATATCTTAGGAGCCAGGGACGAAGATACAAATCAACTATAGCACACATGCGCAATAATGTGCGCTATAATTGATTCGAACCAGGAAGTGGTTGGGAATTTTTAGTGCTGCTGCAGTGGATCGCATTAAAGGTAAGTTTCTGCTAACCCCTGAGCCACCATGCTGCCCTTTTCAAGTGAACTATTCCTTTAAATGCCTACCCGCAGAAGAATTGTTTCCTCAAATGCAGGACCCTCCAAACCCTATTTTCATGATACTTACCTGGCTCTCTAGCAATTTTTGGCTATAATGCACGTTGCCAACTGCACATACCAACTGTCAAGCTCAGTGCTGGAGGGGTGATAATTTGTGTTTTACACATGGGCTTTTCCACTTTGGCTACTTTTTTGCTAAATAATTAAAATATTAAATATATAAAATTGTCAATTTTTTAAAATTGTAACTCTTTTTATTAACCCATTACAGATTACCGACGTACAATAATGAAAAGCTTCACATCCTCAAGTTCTGTTATATTGCTGGAACGTTTTGAAGATGCCACAACAAGTTTTATTTTGAGTCACGCAGATTATTCCAGTCTATTCACTACAAAACCGGTACTTTATACTCTACACCCGCTTCTTATACTGTTTGTAAGAAAATCATGTGCGCATGACTTGTGTGCATGGATCTTTTAAGAGGAAATACCAAGATGTACAAGGCTAGCTACAACTGTGTAAACTAAAGCAAACTGGCATTATAGAGCTAGGCCACACTGCTGCGTTTTTTGTGTGTTTTTTCAGATCATTGAAAACGCGGCAACGCACCGAAAACGCACGTCCGGTGCGTTGCGATCACGATTTGTATTTTAAATCGGAATTTTCATGCGTTTTCCAATACTTAATGGAAAAAACGCATGCGCAAACGCAACGAAATTGCACAGGAAATCGCATGCGCTTGCATTGCTTTGTGGCCGTGCTGGCTTATATTTAAACATAACAAGTTTATAGGCCACGGTTACCCTTTAAAGGGCAACTGTGGTCTCAAAACAAGTTAGGGTTGAATGAAAGTCTGCAATATTTCCTTTAAAATGAGCCGACAATCACATCTCTGGCTGGAGCCTGTGAGTAATTACATTGGGGTGAATGTTCAAACATCCTGCTTCCAGTAGGTTGAGTGACATCACCTGACCTCTGCCCACCTGTTCGCCCCAGGGGAGAAGCATGCTCAGTTAAGACTTAACGCTGGGGAAATCAGGAAGTACCTAGGGAAAAAATTGACAGTTGAGAAGGAGAGCCTATTAATGCAGGATGATGCTGGTCACATGGCTGAAAATAGGAATTGTTCAAGCAGGAAGTAATATTGCGGAACCTTTCCAGCAATAACTTCTCACAAATTTTATCTAGAGATGTGATTTAGGTTTTATTTTAAAGATATGAAGGAAGACTTTATATATAATCCTTACTAATTTGGACTAATTTGGAAGAATTCAAGACCACAGTTACCCTTTAAGTGACCGTAATTACTAAAGTATTCTTTAGTCTACAGTAGGGCCTAAGGATCCTGATTTACCTGGGTTCTGAAATAGTAGAATAAACTTTTTTATAATCCACTATTTGCCTATATTGAAAGTGAATGGACCAGTCAGAAAATTTTCATCGGCAGCTGCAAATTCTTGTGCAGATTTCAAGCTGAAATCTGCTCTAGAACGATGGAGCAAGGAGGTGTTTTGATTGCTACTTCCCAATAGAATTTTTGACAATTAACTTTCATTAAATAGAGGTGGGGGGGTTCGACACCAACTGTCTGCCATGTACAATGCTGTTTTAACACCTTACTCTGGGCGTTCCTATAACACCTCTTAGCCACTATCTAATCACACCCTTAACACCTGGCTGTGATATGCTAATTGGGATTTTCCAGGGTACATAATTGCCACAGATTCTTGTACAAGTCATTCTGAATTGAGAAAGCCAGTCGGATGACTAGCGAAACGTCTTCAAGAACTACATTTCAAGTCCAGTTGATCTAATTGAATACAACAGATATAACTTTCATGTCGTTACACCTTCTATTTTTAAAAACATAGAAAATACACTTTTTTACAAGTATTCATGAATTTTTGTTCAATTCTTTTATAATTGCAGCATAATACTTCATCATCTGTTTTACAATTATTGCAGAGAGAAAAAAGTTCTTCTTTTATGAGCAATGCAGTTTTATATTCTATTGGCGTTGAAAATCGCGATCCAGACTGTGGCACTAAAATCTCGGAAGAAATCCTTTTAGCTGTACAGAGTTTAGTCAGTGCCTGTTTAGGTGAGTGTCTTTGCAATAGGTTTGCTTTTTTATATATAAAGAAAATTAAACAAACCATTTGCTTTTAGGGGAAACATGACTTCTACTTTCATACCAAAGGTTAAGGTATGAAAAGACTTAAATCAGTCTTGGCTAAAGTTCTGGATGATGTTGTTGTAAAACAAGCATACATAAAGCCTACATAAAACACAAATAGTTCATCAGTTTAGTATTATTACACTGTGCAGGTCTCTAACACGGCAACAATGTGGTATTGCTATATGGCTCAGTAGGCAGAAAAGATTTTTTTATCTTTAAGTTATAATTAAGCAAAAATGTTGTCATTGCTTATTGCAATTTTCTTTTCCTGGTCTGACACATGACAGTGGTGATTTTATGGGTTAATTCCCCGATGTCATGTGACAGGCCCCTCCCAAAGCTGATAAATGTAGAAAGTCCCCTTACCATTTGCTTAGAGCAACTGTCCTAGTATCAGATCTGAAAGTAGGAGAAAGGGAGAGAAGTATGCACTGCCATGCTACGGACCAGGAAAAGAAAATTGTGGTAAGCAATGGCAAAATTTGTTCTGGTCCTGCAAGGCAGTGATGATTTTATGGGATTTGAAAAGCTTAAAAAATTGGGCGGGAGACTAAGGAGATGCTAAAGAATAAATAAAATTTAATGTGCAGCAGATGACAAGAATTTTGAGCCAAAAGAGGTTTGTTCTGAATATAAGAATTTTGTATGTTTTTATAAATGTGGAGAGTGATGACCAGGTAGCTACCCTGCAAGTCTCTTCTGGAGATACTTTGTCACTGAAGGCCCAAGATACTTGCCAGGTGGTTGCTCTGCTTTGCCATGATATGCTTTTTATATGCATTGCTTAAGCTAGGAGGTTAGCTTGGATTTGGCTGGTTGTTGACCTCTGTGGTTGCCAGAGAACAAGATGAATAGGGCATCTGTTTTCCCAAAACGTGTTGTTTTGTTTAGATACACTCTCAAAGTTCTTCTCACATCTATGGAATGGGGAAAATGAGGAGGAGCTTGGATTTGGAAGAATGATGTCTTGGTTGATGTGGTATTTGGATACGAATTTGGGAAGGAAGGTATAGTCTGTCCTGAGAATCACTTGGAGGTTCTTAGGGCTCTTGCAGAAGTGATGGCTAGAGTTTTCATGGTTAGATGTTTAATGGAACATTCCTCTAGGGGTTCAAACGGATGATAATGTAAGGAATGTAAGACCAATGATAGATCCCAAGGAAGGACTCTTGGTCTGATTTGAGGTTGGATGGGTGATACCCCCTGAAAGAAACGAATAATGAGAGGATCGAAAGCTACACTTTCGATTTTAGTGTAGCTTTGCGGAGTTATTTCATTAGTCCAGATTGAAGGAGCTCTGTGATGATTTCCACTGACGGAGACCGGATCAATGTTTTTAGCATCGCACCAATAGCAAAAAACTTTCCAGGACTTGTAGTAATTTGCTAAAGTCGATGTTTTTTTGGCTGACAGAAGAGAAGATATGGTGCTTTCTGAAAGACCTCTGTTTTTCATGATTGTGGTTTCAACTGCCAGGCTGTCAGTTGGAGGTTTTTGGTATTTTGTATGGGTACTGAGCCATGAAGGATAAGACCCCCCCCCCCCTCTAAGATTTTCTGATTGGTGGAGCTAAGAACATCTGAAGAGCTCAAGCAAACCATCGTCTTCCTGGCAACCAGGGAAGGATTATTATGATGTTCGACTTGTCATCTCTGATCTTCCCTAATACTCTCAAAATGATGGAAATTGGTGGAAAGATGTACATCAGGGGGAATTTCCATTTGATTGAGAATGCATTTGTTCTGAATGCTTTGTTGTCCTTAAATCTGGAGCAGAATTTCACCAGTTGTATTGGGAGGCCATGAGATCTATGTCTGGGCAAACCCACAAGAGAGTAATTTGATGGAGAGCTGCCACTCTCCCTGTAGGAGTATATTTCTGCTTAGGAAGTCTGCTTCCTGGTTGGTTATTCCAGGAATATGGCACAGGCTTAAATTGTGTAGATGTATTCTGCCCAATTGAGGATTTTCTTTGCTATCAACGAAAGTTGATGGCTGTGAGTGCCCCCCCATTGTTGATTGCTTTGTCTGATCTTATTGGTACTGATTTGCTCAGTTGATGGTGAAAGTGATTAAGACTAGTAGAACTGCTGTTATTTTCCTTTGATTCTGCGAAGTCTGATGATTTTGTTGGCCACTTGCCCTGAGCTAGGAGATCCCCAAGTGTAGCTTCCCAGCCATGGGGACTTGCGTCTGTTGTGAGGACTTCCCATATTAGAGTTTGAAGTTGTCCGCTATTCCAATTCCGCTCTCATTAGGGGGGTGAGGATGATGATCTGGTTCAGACTGTTTTGAGGGGAAAATTTACTCAGAAATGACATTTGAAGTGAGCGAATGTGAACCATGGCCCACTTCACTAGAGTCTAGAGTGGCAATTAGTTTGCCTAGGATGTGCTGGCCGAGCAGTTGATGCTGGAAACTAAATATATTTATTCTCTTTTGATATTAAATCCTCCATTGGAGGGAGAGGAAGAGACTCCGTCATGTGGGACGAATTGATCACATTCCTTAGGAACTGTATGCACTGGACTGGTTGAAATGATTTCCCTTTGTTTATAATCAATCCGTGGTTCGATAGACATGAGTGTCATGCGGATATGCTTTGTGAGAGTGAATTGAGATTGCTTTGATCAGGATATCGTCCAAGTATGCGTATGTTTGCATGCAGAGGTGAGCAATAAGAGGAATCAGAACTTTGGTGAATACTTGAGGGGCAGTGGCTAGGCCAAAAGGAAGAGCCCTGTGCTGGTAATGGGTCTTTCCTATGCAAAACCGAAGAAATTTCCTGTGATCCTTGTGAATTGGATTATTAAGGTATGTGTCTTTGATGTCTATTTTTGACATCCAGTCCTTCTTGTCTATCTGAATGGTGACAGATTTTATTGTCTCCATTTTGAACGTCCTTATTTGAAGGAATTGATTGAGATGTTTGAGATTGAGAATTGGTCTGAATTTTCCTGATGAATAGTGTTTCGAGGAGGCTGTGAAAGAAACTCCAGTTGGTAAACTTTGCTGATGATTTGAAGGACCCATACGTCCTGAGTCATTTGAGCCCAGACCCATAGAAAGACGCATAATGCGCCTCCCACTTTCAACAGGTGGGCTCCCTGACCTTCATTAAGAGTGGGATTTGATATTGGATCCCCTACCTTGAAAGGACTGAGGAGGGTTGGATATCCAATTCCCCCTTTGAGCAAATGGTTTTACCGGTAGTGTACTGCCTTGCATCCCTGAGGTTTGAAGTGGAGGAATAAAAAAAAAAAATTCTTTGGGGTCTGGCTGATTGGAGACTTTTCTTAGATGAATTTTCCCCAGTCATCATGGCAGCTTATCACCAAGTGGGTAAGCTCCTCCCTCTGCCTGATAGACAGGAAACGAATCTACAAATGCCCCTCTCACCCTAGGACACATGTCTTTTTCGTTTCCTGTCTCAAGCCTGATAGTCAGCAGTGCTTACCTCTTTCCAGCAGCAGGCTCTCTCCATCTCCTCCTGTATGCTGAAGCTCCCCGAAAACCTACATATGGTGGTGTGGAGATCTCCCAGTGACCGGGACCATGCAGCATATTCCCCTTCTTCTGCGGGTAGGACTGCATGCGGGAAACAAACAGGATTTCCCGGGTGGCGCGTCACTTCCGGTTCCGGCCGACCACGTGACATGACATCAGACGCGAGAGTTCCTATGGACTCCTAACGCGGCCGCCATTTTTGTTAAGGGAAAATTAATTTTCCTTTATTTCTTCTATCCTGTTAGGTTTGGAGCAGCGAATTTTGTACCCTCTAGGCTGCATACTGGATAGGACTTGGATTGTCTTTGTGAAATCTCGCGTTTGCACTTTCTTCTTGCAGCTTGGGGGGCGGGGCTTGGTGTTGCAGCCTATAAATAGGAACAGGTGGAGTTACTCAGTGATGCCTGTTGACTGTTGTGAGCTGCATCAACTGGACTCTGTGCCTCTGGCTGCAAGGTAAGTGTAAAGATTTCTTTTCTTTGGTTGTGTGTTTTAGTCCTAATATTATTTCCTAATTTCAGACACTTAGAAAGCTTTTGTTTATTTCCCAGTGTTCCAGCTATGGAGTCTGGTAGTACTGGAAAAGGGTCACACCAGAAGGGATCTAGGTAAGCATAGGTGAGTATAGGCTAAGAGATGGAGACATTAGTGTGGGCCCTGACAGTTTGTTTCTGTTATTCCCACAGCCTCTTAACTTCAGACAAGACTCATAAAGCCACTGAAAGTAAGGAAGCAGCGAATTTGATAATAACCCCAGATGATTCTATACCATCTACATCATCACAATTTAATTTGATGTTGGACGCAATTAAACAGACGATGTCACAAGGATTTAAGGAACTGGCTGAAGTTAAGAGAAAACGCAGACGAGAATATTATGTACCTTCAGGTTCAGAGTCTGAAATTTCAGAATATGAAAGATCAGTTTTGTCAGATGAAGAATCTTATTTAGATTCAGATCAGGCGGAAGAAAAAGAATCAGATTATACCTTTGATCCTTCATTATTAGATGGTTTAATTAAAGCTGTAAGAAATACATTGTCTCTACACATTGAACAAGTTAAAGCTAGTCCAGCGGATAAACTGTTTCCTTCTGCAAAAAAGAGAAATGTTTCTTTCCCAGTACATACTTCCATTTCAGATATAATGACATTGGAATGGAAAAAGACTGAAAAGATGGTTACAATTCCAGGGAAAATTGGAAAAAAATATCCATTGGATGAATCCATAACCAAAAGTTGGGACAACGCTCCAAAGGTAGACGCAGCAGTTGTTCGATTGGCGAGACGCACTACCCTTCCGGTAGATGACGCATCTGTATTAAGGGACCCCATGGATAAAAAACTTGAGTTTAATTTGAAAAAGACTTACATTGCAGCAGGAGCAGCGTGTCGCCCTGCAGTGGCACTGACATCAGTATCCAGAGCAGTCAAAGTCTGGATACAAGAATTAGAAGCAGCTCTAAACAATAATGTTAAAAGACCCAGATTACTAGAGATGTTGGCAAATATTAAAATAGCAATAGATTTTTTTGCAGATTCTTCAATAGATCTAGTCCACTTAGTGGCTAGGGTTATGGCATTATCAGTCGCTTCCAGAAGATCGCTGTGGTTAAGACCTTGGTCAGCAGATGTGGCCTCAAAAAATTCTTTGTGTATGTTACCTTTTGAAGGAGAGACTTTTCGGACAAGCATTAGATTCTATGATCGAAAAAGTTTCAGGAGGGAAGAGTTCTTTCCTACCCCAGGACAGAAGACCAAAGAGATTTAGACAACAAAATATGTTTAGAGGGAAAGATAACACATTTCGTACCTTCCGTCCCTTTCACCAATCAGGACAAAGACATGATGGAATGGGACAGTCTTCTTGGAGGACATCAAAACAAATTCAACCAAGAAAACAGACGCCATATGGACAAAGATTCGGTTCGCAATAGTAATCCGCCGGTCCAAACTTTGAAAGTAGGAGGAAGGTTAACTTATTTCAAAAAAGTTTGGACCGAAGCAATTCAAGATTCATGGGTAGGCAATATTATTCAAGAAGGCTATCAAATAGAATTTGCTTACCGCCCAAAAGAAAATCATTTTATCATGTCTCAAACACCATCAGACCCTCAAAAGAGAAGACTAATTCAAGAATTTATTACTCAACTCCGGAACCAGAAAGCGGTAGAAAGGGTTCCAAAAATGTTCGAAAGAAAAGGATTTTACTCATGTCTCTTTTTGGTAAAGAAGGCGTCAGGAGGATTAAGACCGGTCCTAGATTTAAGAAAATTAAACCTATGCATTCAAACCAAAAGATTCAAGATGGAATCTTTACTTTCAATAAACAAACTAATTTACAAGGGAAGTTGGCTCACATCAATCGATTTAAAAGACGCATATTTCCATATTCCAGTACACAAAGAGTCCAGAAGATATCTCCGTTTTGCATTTCAAGGTGTTCACCTACAGTTCAAGTGCCTGCCATTTGGCCTTTCCACATCATCACGAGTTTTTTCAAAGGTTTTAGTAACTTTAATAGCAGAAATAAGAAAAGAAGGTATTTCTATTTTCCATTACTTAGACGACATTTTAATAGTAACTCCATCCAGAGACGTCAGTGTAATACATACAAGAAGGGTTATGCAGATACTCCTAGAATTCGGCTGGATATTAAACAAGGAAAAGAGTCAACTACACCCATCTCAAGACTTGATATTTTTGGGAGCAAGATTTCGAACAAAGGAAAACATCATACAACTTCCAGAAAAAAGACAGACAAAACTGTTAACAGAAATAAAAAGATTCAAATCACAGAAAAAGGTGTCGGTAGCATCTTTTGACAATATTGGGGTTAATGTCAGCAACTATCAATCTTGTAAGGTGGGCAAGATGGCATCTCAGACCCCTACAAAAGTTTCTTCTATCTTCTGTGAAAATACCACACATGCAGATGAACAGAAGACTAATTATTCCAGGGCCATTAAAAAAAGCCATAAACTGGTGGTTGAACCCAGAACATCTAAGACGAGGTATTCCATTGGTACCAGAAGAGTCCATAGTTATTATGACAGATGCGTCAGAAACCGGTTGGGGTGCGTACGCCCTAGGAAAATCTTGTCAAGGTCTTTGGAAAGGGAGAGGTATGTCATCAAACATTTTAGAAATCCGGGCGATATACAAGGCCTTAAAAAGTTTCAGAGCGAAGATACTAGGAAAAAATGTATTAATAAAATGCGACAATATCGCAGCGGTCCAATATATAAAGAAGCAAGGAGGGACACGAAGTACCCAATTACTGAAAAAAGTTCAACCAATTTTCAACTGGGCAGAAAACAATATACTCCTTCTATCAGCCATTCATATTCCAGGTGTGTCAAATGTAGAGGCAGATTTCTTAAGCAGAGAAACTTTAAGTTCAACAGAATGGTCGTTGAACAAAACCATTTTTCAGGATCTCACGAAAAGATGGGGTCAGCCCACCATCGACTTGATGGCCTCACCAAAAAATACAAGATGCAAACAATTCTTTGCAAGAACATTTTGCACAAGAGCAGTTGGAATAGACGCTCTACAACACAAATGGGACAGAGGTCTGCAATATGTTTTTCCCCCGCTTTCACTTGTTTGGAAAACATTGTTGAAAATAAAAAGAGACAAATCAGAGGTAATAGCCATTCTGCCATATTGGCCGAGAAGACCATGGTTCCCGCTACTTCTGTACCTAGCGAAAGAAGAACCAATCAAGATAAATCTCATGAAGGGATGGTTGTCCCAAGGACCAATTTTACTTTCCCAGTGGGAAGGTCCAGCGTTGATGGCATGGAGGTTGAAAGGAAAAGATTAAAAGAGTATGGTTGTAATAAAGATTTAATTAATTTTCTGCTAAAACCCAGAAAACGAGTCAATATCACAAGGTATGGCGACATTTTGTAAACTTCGCTGAACAACAAGATGAAGATCCTTGTAGGCCATCAGTAAATTTAATTCTAAATTTTTTGTATGCAGGTTTCAAGATGAATTTGAAATGTAATACTCTAAGGACGCAGGTGTCAGCCATTTCAGCTGTAACTGGAAAACAATGGGCAACTGAACCTTTAATACAAAGATTTTTTAATGCTTTTGTAAGAGTAAAACCTGTAATTAAATCCAGTTCTCCACCCTGGAGTCTACCTTTAGTTTTAAATGCTTTGACGGAAAAAACGTTTGAACCATTACAAGAAATTTCAGACTGGATGTTGACGCTAAAGGTCATCCTGTTAGTAGCGGTTACATCAGCTTGCAGAGTAAGTGAATTAAGTGCCTTGTCTTGTAAAGAACCACATACAGTAATCTTTGATGACAGAGTACGATTACGTCCAACCTTTACCTTTTTACCAAAAGTGGTATCAGAATTTCATGCAGATCTGGAAATTTCCCTACCAACATTCTTTCCAAAACCAAAGGATGATTTGGAGAAAAGATTACATACCTTGGACCTAGTCCGATTATTATCCTTCTATATTAAAAGAACAGAAAAATGGAGAAAGACGGACAGATTATTCATAATACCAAAAGGTCCAAGAAGAGGAAAAGCACCTACCAAAAGAACCATTAGTGCTTGGATAGTAGCAGCAATAGCAAAAGCTTATAATTTAAGAGGCGAAAAGGTCCCTTCTGGGCTCAAAGGCCACTCTACCAGAGCGCTAGCAAGTTCCTGGGCAGTGGAAGCCAAAGCCTCTGCCAACCTGTTGTGCAATTCAGCCAGATGGTCTTCCCTGAAAACATTTGTAAAACATTATCGTTTGCATGTAGTAGCAGCTAAAGAAGCAAATTTCGGTTATAAAGTCTTACAGGCTGTAAGAAGCAATAAATAATTGTGTGTTGAAGCATCTAACTGTGTCCCGCCCTTTCTTACTTGTAGCTTTGGTACTACCCACTTGGTGATAAGCTGCCATGATGACTGGGGAAAATATGAAATTAAAACAACTTACCGAAATTTCTATTTCCCAGTCATTCTTCATGGCAGCATTCACCAAGACCCACCCATTTTAATTGAGCTTTGATACTGAAAGACATGTGTCCTAGGGTGAGAGGGGCATTTGTAGATTCGTTTCCTGTCTATCAGGCAGAGGGAGGAGCTTACCCACTTGGTGAATGCTGCCATGAAGAATGACTGGGAAATAGAAATTTCGGTAAGTTGTTGTAATTTCATATTTCTTTTATATGTGTTCTTTAACAAATAGAAGATAATTTGGAATTAGCCTCCGCCTTCAATTGTCTTAGCCAGATAGCTCTTCTGGATACTACTAATGTGCTCATAGTCTTGGCCGCTAGTTTGATTGAGTCCATGGAGGCCTCAGCTGTGAATTCATTTGATATCTTTGAGCAAAGACAGCCCCAAAATGAAAACTTACATACAGGTAAATCACCCCCCAAAGCCCTAAACGGTAATAGTTTGAAATGTGAAATATATAAGTCTAACCTGAAATCCTGCACAATGTCCTGTTTCCCCTGTTTCTGCTTCCTGGTTCTTCCAGTTAGTAACTGTAAGTTATGGATTTGACAGTTGACATCACAGCCAATGACTGAATGTTAATCCCCTATCTGCCTCTTCTGAGCATGCCCAGGCTCAGTACAGGCTCAGTACAGGTTTCTAAATTGCTCAGTTTCCATGAGGCATCCAGAAGCATAGCAGGCATACAATAATGAATCCATAGGACAAACTATGATATATCAACATATTTTAAAGTGGCCGTTCTTTCTAAAAGATGTTCTTATGAGGGTGGAGTTGCCCTTTAAAGCCAGATTTTGTTTGCTCTAGCAAAACTGATAACAGTGATAGGAGGTCTTATCGCAGCTCTTGAAAGATGATACTCTTTTTTTTTTAAGATGATACACCCTTCATCAGTAGCCAAGGAGGTGAATCTTGCTGCCTTGATGATGGATATGTCTATTTTGGGGGCATTGTCCTTAAAGAGGAATCTATCTGTTTAATGGGGTAGGTGTTATTGAAATTCTGGGAAGGGGAAAATCTTCTATCGGGAGTGTCCCATTCCTTTTTAATGATGTCTTTGATATGGTCATGGACATGGAAGGAGGTTTGGTCATCTTTCAACATCCGATCTGATGTTGAAGGGATGGGAGGATCAGCAATAAGGAGAGGTTTTTTTTTTCCATTTTTGTAATAAGGTTGCCTAGCATTTTGTAAGTGACAGATGGTTCCAGTTGAGCTTCAGCAAAGTTAGAATGTGTTTCTACATCTTTAGTTTCTTCAGGTTCTAGTTGATCAGAAATATTTTGGACAAAAGGGAGATGAAGGAAGCTGATGCACCAAGTTAGAGCCAATTGGATAGATCATACTTGAAACTTGTCACAGCGTGGAGAAATCTTTGAGAAATGAATCTTGTGCTGAAGCTGTCGCTTTGAGCGAAGAGTGAGACAATCAGAGCATAGTTTATGGCCTCTGACTGCGGCGTTATCACAGGTGACACATTCACCTGTGATCATGTCCATAATCACTCATCTCTGTCTCTTCTGGAAGATCCCTTTGATCTTGATCAGGACCTTCCCTGAAAACGCATAGAGACAAGCAAGTGTGGCAAGGCAGAGCAGGCTTGCACAGCAAAAATCCGATTGCTGGTAATGTATGCCGCGTGTAAGATCAGGCAGAAAGCATACAGCCGCCGATCCGTTTTTTTTTGTTTTTTTTTTAAAACTGATGTAACGTTGCGTGTCTCGTGCGTGAACTCGGCGGGAATGCGGCAATCATACACCCTTACGCACACGTGTGGTGGAGGCTTCACTACTGGAAAGAGAGGCAGAGACCCATAGTGGCAAGCAGGGGAATCAGCGCCTGAAACGAGGACAGGAGAGAAAAAGACTAATGATAATTGGACTGTTTCCAACATTTTTTTTTTAGCTTTAAGAGGGGCCTGTCACTTGACGTCATCTGGGAATTAACCTATAAATCGTCACTGCTGTACTCAAAAATGTGGGAATAATACAAAATAGATGTTGTCATTAGACTTCCTTTAGGTAGAATCCTTAAATTGATTACCAATAAAGCTTTTGAAGCAGAATTTTTTTTTATGTATTTTGTAATTTTTTCTTGTACACTTATCTCTTTAGAAGAAGACAATGGCTGCCCTGTCATTCTTGTTTGTGGTTCTAAAAATGTTGGAAAATCAACCTTTAATAGATATCTTATCAATCAGCTGCTAAACCAGTAAGTAAAATAATCATGAAAATGGATTTTTACAAAATGATTCACATTCTTAATTTGTTAGTAGTAAAATTAAAAAATGATCAACTGCGCAACTTACAATGGCAACAAAAACCCTCCTCAATACACAGAGTTTAACAAATACTCAATTCAAAGATTGATCCCAAAGAAAGTCTTTCCATTTCTCTGTTGCTTCCACGCAACTATATAGAGCAGAGTAAATAAACGACACAATAATGATGATTTCAGTACTTATTCTTTTGCTGTTTCTTAGATCCACAAGTTATTATACACTGATCAAAAATAGGAAGCCAGGGGAGCAGGATAAAGAAGATCTCAGTCGCCAGTATTTTCCCTTTGATATTAGACAAGATTGCACTTTCCAATGACGCTGTCAATTTCTTAGTGTTGGATTCTGGGTATATTAATAAAAATATAATATAAATGTGACCAGCTTTTACCTGTTAATTGTGTTATATGTAACATAGTAATTAAGGTTGAATAAAGACATTCGTCCATCAAGTCCAACCTATTCCCTTTTTTTTTTTTTTTTTTTTTTAACCCTACCTAACAGTTGATCCAGAGGAAGGCAAAAAACCCCAGCTAAAAAAGGGGGGAAAAAATTCCTTCCTGACTCCAAACGGCAATCGGAAAGTATCCCTGGATCAACCAGATCTATATGCATTAATACCAGTAATTCTCAATATTTTTTAGTTTTAGAAACTTATCCAGGCCTTTTTTAAAGTTATTCAATGAACTTGCCATTACCACCTCTGCTGGAAGACAGTTCCACAGTTTCACCGTTCTCACTGTAAAGAAACCTCTCCTAACCTGAAGATGAAACTTCTTTTCTTCCAACCTTAAAGGATGTCCACGAGTCCTCTGATATGACCTATTAGTGAACAATGCACCAGAGAGTTCACTGTATGGGCCATTAATATATTTGTATAAGGTTATCATGTCCCCACGCAACCGCCGCTTCTCCAATGTAAACAGCCCTAACTTGTCTAATCTGCCTGCATATTCAAGCCCCTCCATTCCCCTTATTAATTTAGTTGCCCTTCTCTGAACTGCCTCAATTTCCAAGATGTCCCTTTTGTATATGGGATTCCAAAACTGCACCGCATATTCCAAATGTGGCCTTACCAGTGCCTTGTAAAGAGGGAGAATAATATTTTTCTCTCTTGATTCCATTCCCCTCTTTATACAAGACAATATCTTGCTAGCTCTAGCTGTTGCTACCTGGCATTGTTTGCTACAGCTAAGTCTGTTATCTACCAGAACCCCCAAATCTTTTTCCATTTCAGATGCACTTAACACAGAGTTATTTATGGTGTAGGTGGCACAGGGATTATTAAATCCCAAATGCATCACCTTACATTTATCAACATTGAATCTCATCTGCCATTCTGCTGCCCATTTTGATAATCTATCTAGGTCTGCTTGCAGCACTTGCACATCATTGGAAGTTTCCAAAGCTCTGCATAATTTAGTGTCATCAGCAAACACAGAGACCTTGCTCTCAATGCCCCCTTCTAAGTCATTTATAAACAGATTAAACAGAAGCGGCCCCAGTACAGAACCCTGAGGAACTCCGCTTAGAACTTTAGCCCACATAGATGTAGCTCCATTAACCACCACTCTCTGTTTGCGGTCCAATAACCAGTTCTCTATCCATGAACAAATGTTTTCTTCAAGGCCAACAGTCCTCAGTTTATACATTAGTCGCCTATGTGGCACAGTATCAAAGGCTTTTGCAAAATCCAAATATACCACATCCACAGCTGTGCCTGAATCTAACTTCTTACTCACTTCTTCATAAAAACCAATTAAATTTGTCTGGCATGATCTATTTCTCATAAATCCATGCTGACTACTACTAATAAGATGATCTCTGGAGACAAAGTCAAGGATATGATCCCTTAACAAAGTTTCCATCACCTTCCCTACCACTGATGTTAGGCTTACAGGTCTATAGTTACCAGGCTGTGAACGACTACCTTTTTTGAATATTGGTATTACATTGGCTTTTTTCCAATCCAGCGGCACATCCCCAGACAAAAGCAAATCTGAAAATGAGACACAGTGGTCTTGCTAGAACTGAACTAAGCTCTTTTAAAATCCTAGGATGCAATCCATCTGGTCCTGGCGCTTTATTGATATTAACTTTGTCTAATTGATTCCGTACCATATCCTCTGTTATCCAATGTGAAAACTCTTCATTTCCTCCCTGCACATTGTTACAATCCCTACTGTAAGGATTCTCAACAGTAAAAACCGATGTAAAAAAACGGTTTAGCAGATTAGCCTTTTCGGCATCCTCTACAACCACCTCAGCTCCATTATTTAATGGTCCCACATTCTCAGTCCTCATTTTTTTACCATTTATATACTTAAAAAACATCTTGGGGTTGGACTTGCTTTGTTCGGCAATCCGTATTTCATTTTCTATTTTAGCTAGTTTAATTGCTTTCTTGCACTCTTTATTACAACTTTTGAAGTCCCTGTAAGCCTGTTCTGTGCTTTCTGCTTTCAAAATTTTAAAAGCCCTTTTCTTTTTTTCCATTTCCCTTTTTACCTGAGCATTAAGCCATGCAGGAGTGGACCTAATTTTTTTACACTTGTTTCCTAAAGGTACCGATTTGGAAATGTTATAGTTTAATATCCCTTTAAAAGTGGTCCACATCTGCTCAGTATCTTTACCTAGAAACAGTTCCCCCCAGTCTATGAGCAGGAGCGATTCCTTTAAAAGC
Source organism: Hymenochirus boettgeri (assembly GCA_019447015.1). NCBI lineage: Eukaryota > Metazoa > Chordata > Amphibia > Anura > Pipidae > Hymenochirus > Hymenochirus boettgeri. Next base: position 182,342,155 of record CM033475.1, on the reverse strand, counting down.
ATAAAATTAGCTTTCCTAAAGTTAAGTTTTTGTTAAGCCAGTGCACTTTAGTTTTCTGCAACCTATATTAAATGACACTATATCATGGTCACTATTCCCTAAGCTTCTCATTACCATCATCTCCAAAATGAGCTCTGGGTTATTAGATATCACCAGATCCAACAACGCATTCTGTCTAGTAGGAACTTCTACCATCTGTGAAAGAAAATGCTCATATAGAAAATTTAAGAACTTTATACCTTTTGAGGTGCTGGCAGTTCCATTACTCCAATCTATTTCAGGGTAGTTAAAATCCCCCATAACCAGAACATGCCCCATACCAGCAGCCTTCGCCAACTGCATATGGAGATTCATTTCCACCTCTTCCCCGGCATTTGGCGGCTTATAACACACTCCAACAATTAATTTACCTACCTTCTTGCTTCCTGTACACAGTTCCACCCATAATGTTTCTGCCGCATCGTTTGCTCCCCCATCTATTCCATCTTTTAAATTTGGCTTCAATTCCTGTTTAACATACATACATACTCCTCCTCCTTTCTTATTAACTCGGTCATGTCTAAATAAGGAGTACCCTTCAATATTTACTGTCCAGTCGTGTGAAACATTAAGCCATGATTCTGCTATACCAATTACATCATACCTTTCCTTTAACGCTATTATTTCAAGTTCGCCGGTTTTTCCAGCCAGACTCCTTGCATTTGTAAACATATATTTTAGATTATCAATTGATTTACTTCCATACATGGTCGTACATGCCTCCTTATCCTCTATGCTCCCCCCTCCTCCTTCTCCTCCCTCCGTTGTGTTACTAGCCCCCAGATCCCTAACTTCTCTATCTACCCCTGTGTAGTTAAACTTTCCCTCCCCCCCCATACCTAGTTTAAAATCTCCTCCAACCCCCTAGCCATCTTCTCCCCCAAAACAGTTGCACCATCACCATTGAGGTGCAATCCGTCACTACTAAAGAGCCTGTAGCCAACAGAAAAGTCAGCCCAGTTCTCTAAAAACCCAAACCCCATCTCCTTACACCACTCTCTTAGCCACGCATTTATACTCCTGAGCTCCCGTTGCCTCCCTAGCGTAGCACGTGGCTGCGGTAGTATTTCTGAAATTACTACCCTGGAGGTCCTTGCTTTTAACTTGGCCCCTAATTCTCGGAAATCATTTTTAAGGACCTCACCTCCACCTCTAACTTTGTCATTGGCACCAATGTGAACCAAGACCGCCGGGTCACTCCCAGCCCCACCCAATAATCTGTCTACACGATCCACCACATGTCGAACCCTAGCACCAGGCAGACAACACACTGTTCGGCATGCAGGGTCCTGGCGACAGATTACCCTATCTACCCTTCTAATAATAGAATCCCCTACCACTACCACCTGTCTATCCTTCCTAGCCCCCAGTTCTCCCTCCCTTGTATTGGAGATGGCCGTCCCCTGGGTGCTCAAGGGAAAGGCCCGCTCCATACATGCTGCTTCCGAGCCATCGTCCTCCACATCTTCACCTAAAATGGCAAATCTGTTGGGATCGACCAGCTGGGAAGAAGCCCCCCTATCCTTCCCTCCCCTACTTCCCCTGGTGACCCTTACTAATCTATCTTCCTTCTCCACCTTATCTGCCCCATCTCCACCCACCAGTTTACTGGCCCCTGCCAGTACCTGCATTTCCCCCAGGTTTGCCAAGTCCTGCAATGCTGCAAGTTTACCCCTTAGATTCTGTACCTCAGATTCCAGATGGGCAACCCACTCACACCTGACACATACATAGGTCCCCTGGGGCGGCTGCTCCAAGATCCCATACATGCGGCAGGATGCACATTGCGCGGCCCCAACAAAACTGTCCATACTAAACAGCAATACACAGCAGAGACACAGCATTACACAGCAGAGAAATAGTGTTGTTCTTAAACGCTTTCTTGTTTTAAACGCTTTAGTTTTTTAACGCTGTCAATTCTCTTAAAAACAGAAAAATCTCTTGAAAACAGGAAATCGCTCAGAGCTAATCGCTCATGGGAAGGCCTTAAATGAGGTTCAAAACCAAACCAGAGTTTAATTTAAACCCTGTTTTGAATTAATTTATTTATGTGAAATGTTACATCAGAGTAATATTTGTGATTTAGGCTTTGCCAATTATTATTTTTATGCCATTGTCTTTTTTCATCTTAAAGTCATGATTACCCATGTACCAAGGTTTAACGTGACTTTAAGACGTAACCTGCGGCGGTACGCAAAAACTGTTGCAGATAGCTTGCTTACTATGCACCAAGAGCCATTATCGGCTCAGTGCATTGCCTAGAGGAGGCAATAGAGGGCAATACTGGCTCTCAGTGCATAGCCCTATAAAACTGAGCTGTGAACTTGCCATGTTTAAAAGTTCTTTTTCTATCCTTTCATTTTGCTTCTCTGTTTAAAAAGGAAATTATTTTTCCTATTTTTTGCCTAAATATGTCTTTCACAAAGTTTATGTATTCCGAACCATAGTGAAAATACTTTTATTTCTGTTTCTATTAAAAGCATATCTTCTGTTGGCTACTTGGACTGTGATCTGGGACAAACAGAATTTACCCCCCCTGGATGTGTATCGTTGATGAGCATCACAGAGCCTGTTCTTGGTATGGCTGTTTTCATACATTGAATGGTGCTGGTTTGCTTAATATTTGGTGCAGAGAATAGAGGTTTTCTTAAAGGGAATGTCCACCCTCAAATTATGCCAAACCCCTCTTTTCATTATACTTACTTATACTTAAAGACTCTCCTTAAAGAGGAACTGTGGTCCAAAAATGACTTTAGGTAAATTGATAGGAATTGATCTCCTGAGGATCTTTGCAATTTATTTTCATTGTTTATTTTGCATAGTTTTGAAGATATTTACATTTATTTACATTCAGAGTGAGAACTCTGCCTGAAATGGCTGTTTTCACATAGTGAGAGAGAAGGGCTGTAGATTCCCTTACCTTCTCTGCAGGTCTTTCACACAGCAGAGAGGAGGAGGAGGGACTTCCTGTCTCCCTCACACACTGAAGGAGTCTGAGGCTGTGCTCGCCGGCGGCACTGTGCAGGAGAAGCCTTAGGTATGTCACATGTCAGCCTCCCACCCATTAACTTTCTGGTCAGTCATTTCTTTATATCTTCGGCTGTGGAGCACGTAGAGAGGTGGTTGATGGCTCGTTTTAAAGGTAGGAAACTGGTCTTTCATTTAAACTCAACTTGTTTGGAGACCACAGTTCTCCTTTAAAGGACCTGATCCCTCACTGGCATGTGCCTCTGCTGCTGTTGTGAGCTGGTTTCGAGTGTGTGCAGCAACAGAAGAGTCTGTTTCTGTAATGGCCATTAGCCATAGGCTCTGACATCCTTGTCACAACTTTGACTAAATGACAAAACACAGAAGCAGCAGCACCAGAGAGGGATCGGGTTCCGAATGTTTCAGGAGCACTTTTGATATAGGTAAGTATAATGAAAAAGGAAGGGCTGCTTAATTTACCTGTATGTAAAATATATTGATTTGAAAACATTTTTAAACCTACCATTTAAAGATTTTTTACATTTGTTTGAGACAAAACACTGGTAATCTTCTAAGGTTAAAGTAAGACTATGTATAGTCCAAAACCCATTCTGATTTATAGTCCCGAAAGCAATAAAACAGTACATCACTGCTCTTTCTGAAAGGGTCCCTCATCCAGGCAGTTAATGCGCTGTCTTTTCACTCTTTATACACTGTGATTTATGCCAGCTATTGGGGTTCGATCTGGATCTTTCTTCACAGATTGGAGCTAAAACAGGTGGACCTTTCTGGAACTGACCTTTTTAAAGAGCAGGGTTACTTAATCCTTCTCTGGCTTTAGATCAAGGATCTAAGAGGGTCACACTAGAGCTGGAATACATGTCAAAACTAATTTAGAAGTGAATGCTGTACTAGATTTGTATTATATCAAACATTATACAGGGTTAATCTGTCATACTCTTTTAATGATATTTGGTTATTTTGGTATTTTTCTCTTTTTGAAGGGCCACCATTTACTCACCAACAGGAAGCAATTAAAATGGTTTATTTTGGTGAAACATCGTGTGATCAAGATATGGAACGATTTTTAGAATCTGTAAAATATGTCATCACTTCATATAAAAGAGATGAACCTCTGATAATTAATACCATGGGATGGGTTAAAGGTATGTTATGTTATATTGTTATCTGAGGAAGGGACAGGGTGTCCCGAAACGTTGTATATGTTGTTTAAGCAATAAAAATTTGGATTCACCATAGTAGTGTGCTCCCCCATATTTGCTTTTGCTAGAATCTTTGGCTCTTGGAGTAGAGGGCAGCGGGACTGCACCTACCTATTTGTCTGGCAAGCAGCCAACAGCGGTGTGCTGGAGTGTTTCCTGAACTGTATTATGTTATATTGTTAAGATTGTTTATATACTAGGGACAACAAAAGGTACACTACACTACACTACAAAAGGTTATTATCGTAACTGCGATCTTAAACCGACCGATATCAATTCCAATCAATGGAAATGTCTTGATTGTATGTAAAATCGGCCTAATGAATGGTCACCTTAGGGACTTTTTTTAAAAACAAGTTTTTAAAACTTGTTTATTTTCATTAGCAAGAAATGTTACAGCATCATATGTAAAAATAAAATATGTACTGATTATATTAAGTCTTTTTGCTTATAAATTCACACTTGCTGTTTGCGTTTGAGAGTATCCAGGTTAGGGTGGTTAACCGTGGTATCAAAACTTGGAGTGGAAAAACGGATATATGGATGGGTACATACTTTCTTAGAAGAATTAAAGAAGATATGTTCAGGATTTAACAAATATTACAGCAGCAGTTGGTCTTCAGAGTCATAGATCTGTACTGAACATATGATTTCATATTGCTCAACAGTTAAGGTAAATTGATCATATAGTGTATACAGTATTAGGTATGATTACCAGAGGTAATGAGGGTGACCAGATCTTGTTGAATTTAAACAAGTTCCCCCTACCCATATATATTATTCTCAGAAAAGCCTGGTCTCCATCAATAAGAGATCTCTATTGTCCCAGTCTGGGAGGGGCCATGGCCATCCATTTCTAGACTATAGTCTTGCGTGCGTTGAAAAGGGTTCGCTTAAGAAACTTTGTTGTTGTCTGGTCCAGCTGTCAATCTCTGGTACACCTAAAAAACACTGCTTGGGGTCCAACAGAACATTTACCCCTTGTATATTCGACAAATTAAATGCAATTTTGCTCCTGAATCTTTGGAATTTAGGACAGGTCCTTATTAGGTGCCAAAAAATTGCATTTTTTTTACTTAGATATTAAAAAAAATAGATATTATTACAACAGGAAAACCAACCGGATGTTAAAGCTGGGGTACATACATTGACGATAAAGTGCCAGTCCTATCATTACCTACTATGCTATACCATCAACCATTAAAGTACATGAGAACCCACTCTATAGAAGGAAGTATAAAATACATAATATATATGGTTATATACAGCTTATAGATATTGTAACTTTACCTTAGAAGGACCCAGGTGCAATTGGTACATTGTCTTTAAACTATAAACCGTTTTATTATTTATACATTTAGTTGACAAACTAAATTTTTTTGTGCATTTAGCTTCAGCATATTTCAGCATGTATTCTTTTTCCCTCATTATAAGGGTTTGGATTGCTGCTCCTGATTGATATAATACGTCTTCTGTCACCAAGTCACATTGTTCAAATCAATGCTAAAGGCAGTAACGATATGGATCCTCTTACTGAGAATTATATTCAAAATGCTACTGGCTTTCTGACTAAGGGCAATTCCACATCCCAAAGAAAATCTAAAGAAAGTGAATCTTCAGAGGATGAGAAGCTACAAGAGTGTGAAGATGACTTTTACTTTCAGTCACATCCAGGACATCATCTTATTACCATTGAAACAGATTTTATTGGAGCGGGAGAAACTGGTAATATGTAAGTGTTTGCATTTAACTGCATGCATGCAGCATGATATTTAACGCATTCGCATTTTTAATCTAATTTGAAATTAAAAAAAAACATCTTCAGGATGTAACTAAATCACAGTTTTCTGCCATTCTTAAGATTAACATTCCTGAAGAATGTTGTTTATATTCTGAGGCAATCATCTTCAACTTATTGTAGTCACAGGGCTGCTTCATAGTTATTTGACATTTATTGTATCTACCTCCTGCTAATTTTACATTGATACCCACCGCTACAGTGCTATGAAAATAAAGTATTTGCCCCTTACTTCTGTTTTGTATGTTTGTCACACCTAAATGTTTCAGATTATCAGAAAATGTAAATATAGGACAATGATATCCCAAGTAAAAACTATGCAGGTTTAAAGGGCATCTCCAGGCATAAAAACCCCTTTCATATAAACGTAGAACACCCCAAACCCCAGTTTTTGCATTATAAAGAAATGGCAAAGATGCTCCTGAAGCGAATTGCCTAACCTGACAGTTGTGAGGACTAAAGGCTAAGGACAGTTACGGCCAAAGGTTTACATGAACCCCTACTTCATTCCTATTCCCCAGCACCATCTGTTTATAACTATTCCTATATATACTTATGTCTTCATTATTTATGTTGGTATTAACTCCTGTGTTGGTTTTATATTAGAAATGTACTGATACAAGGTTAGAGGGATAAAGTAGTAGATAAATCCTGCTCTAAATGTTCTGCTGGTTTCTTTTTTAAAGACGGTGTCACAGTGGAGTTCTACGTGATCTTGCAATGTTGGGCTACATTAGCAAGCTGCAGCATTTCCACCCTGAACAGATTATACCGATTAATAGTTTAATACCATATGAGGTGAGAACGTTCTATTTTATTTTATAAACTCATGCCACTGAAAAGACATTTTTTTTACTGGCTGTTGGTCACTGTTTCTACATGATTTTTAAGGGTTACCTCTTTAGTTTCCTTAAAATAACATTTAAACATGATCGGATCATTTAAGTCCACCCTTAAATTAAAAAAAACTGGTGACTTGTCAGTTATCTGCCTGCAACGCAACTACTATTTTTACCATATAAAGACTGTGAGACGCACTCCTTCCAGTTATAACTTTATTGTGATATGCGGTGTACACAACGTTTTGGGGTCTCCCCCTTCCTCAGACGTATTAAACCTGAGGAAGGGGGAGACCCTGAAACGTTGTGTACACCGCATGTCACAATAAAGTTAGATTTAGCGCCATCCATGTTTTACAGATAACTAGGATTGCGAGGGGACACCATTTCCACAGAATCTATACTATTTTTTACCAGTTTATTACGTGTACTAGACATTAAGCCCCCTACAATAACGGGCTCTAGAAGCACAGAGTGACCCCTTAGTGTCCCATGGCCATAGTCCTCCTTCTGTCCAAGGCCAGGGGCCCCCTCTGTCCCAAATCCAGAGGCCCACCTCTGTCCCAAATCCAGCCCCCCCCCCCATCTGTCCCAAGCAACCTTACCTTGAAGTCTGTTTAATTGCTGTTCTCCCTCTGTGTGTTTCCTGTGTTTCTCCCTCTAGTGGCGAGTCAATAGGAAATGCAGAGACTCTCCCTCTAGTGGTGATTCAATAGGAACTGCAGAGACTCTCCCTCTAGTGGTGAGTCAATAGGAACTGCAGAGACTCTCCCTCTAGTGGTGAGTCCATAGGAACTGCAGTGACACACACACGGACGCACACTTAGGGTTTTATTATATAGGATTTGTAACCAGATATTTAACAATAACTTATATTCCTTTCTGGAAAAGGAATTTGCCTCCTTCCTTTGCTCAATTAAAGGATAAGTACACTGTAAAACCAAGTTATGTTGATTTGGAAGCTGCAGCTTTAAAAATACTGTTGCCATGTTTTTTTCTTTACTTTTGCCCCTCCAGAGCCTACCTTTGTGCCTTGAAAGTTTCTGACATCTTGTTACTGGTTTGCTGAATGAGATTTCCTCTGCTTTCTCCTGCTTGACTCTTAAACAGTAATGCCTGTGAGTTCCATGCACTCTCCTGCTTGAGCCTCAAACAGTAATGCCTGTGAGTTCCGTGCACTCTCCTGCTTGAGCCTCAAACAGTAATGCCTGAGAGTTGCGTGCACGTGCGTGTGCACAGAACTCACAGGCATTACTATTTGAGGCTCAAGCAGGAGAAAGCAGAGGAAATCTCAGAGGGGCGGAGCTTAACATTCAGCAAACCAGTAACAAGATGTCAGAAACTTTCAAGGCACAAAGGTAGGCTCTGGAGGGGCAAAAGTAAAGAAAAAAATATGGCAACAGTATTTTTTATAGCTGCAGCTTCCAAATCAACATAACTTGATTTTACAGGGCACTTATTCTTTAACTTTATAAGCTTAAGCATGTGCACAGGAGGCAGCAAATGCAGCCTTGATTGACTGCATGGAGGGAGGGGCCAGCTCACTTTCTATTCCTGTTGCAGCCATACTTAAAGGGTAAATAAAGTAAAGAAAAAAACAACTTATTTTTATATATCCTCAATAAGTTTTATGGTTGTTAACACAAAAAAGACATACACCCTCAACCAGACCCAGTTACACCTACTGACCTACAATTCCATTACTGTTTCAGCCATACTTAAAGGGTAACTAAAGTCAAACTTTTTTTTGACTAATCATCAAAAACGTTTTTTTCTAACCCCCAACCTGACCCAGGTACACTCACCTACTGACCTACCCTTCCATTTCCGTGGCAGCCATATTTAAAGGGTAACTATAGTAAAAAAAAAACAATTTTCACTAATCATTAACAAGGTTTGTTTTTTTAACCTCCAACCGGACCCAGGTTCACACAACTACTGACGTACCCTTCCATTTCCGTGGCAGCATACTTAACAATTTAACTGCCACAGAATGTGTACAGTTTCTGACAAAAGTCTTGTCGCCTGTGTATTTTGCAGTAACTCCTGCTATTAACCTGATTTTTAATTGATCAATTGGTGTTAGAAATAGCTCATATGAAAAGCTAAAGCCCTCCCAAATAATATTAAATGTACTGGGCAAAAAATAGGTTCACTGATAAAAGATTTATCATTTAATCAAGACAGACAGGTCAAAATGTTGCAAGACAAAAGTGTAGTCGCCTATACAGAAAATTATCCCCTTTACAGCCAATCCAAAAATATGTCTGCAAATTAAGTAGTGGTGCTGTGAGATCCAAATTTAATATCTTGTATGACATCCATGAGCTTGAAGGACAGCAGCCATGTGGTTTGGCAAGGATTCATACAATTTATTGATGAAATCATCAGGAATAGCCAAGAAAACAGTCTTGCATGCCTCCCAGAGTTCAACAATATTCTTTGGTTTTGTGTTCCATACTTCCTCTTTTATCCTACCCCACATATGCTCAATGATGTTCATGTCAGGTGACTGTGCTGGCCAATCCTGGAGCCTTAAGGAACTTTGATGTGGAGATGGAAGTATGTGATGGAGCACCATCCTGCTGCAGAATTTGGCCTTTTTTATGGTCGGGAATATATGAGGTAGCTAAGATTTCTTGGTATTTTACACTATTGATGTTGCCTTCCACCCTGCAGATCCCTCTCACACCCCCATACTGGATGTAACTCCAGACCATGATTTTGCCTCTTCACTGTTTTCTGGGTAAATCTCTGTCCATGCGGGTTCCAGTAGGTCTCCTGCAATATCTGCGGCGACTGTGGTGTAATTCAACAGAAGATTCATCTGAAAAATCCACCTTTTGCCACTTTTCCAGCGTCCATCCTTTTGCAGGCTGTGGGACTTGGCAAATGCCACACGGTTTTTCAATTGTCTTTTGTTTAGTGCTGGCTTGTGGGCACTGATTCGACCATGGAGGCCAGAATCCGACAAACTGTTCTGGTTGACACGGATATCAGGTGACTAGGTCTCCTGAACCTCTGCTGCAGTTGAAAATGGGCTTGCCTTGGATTTTTGAGCCAACAAACTGTCCTCTCGAGCGGGGTCTGCCTGACCTGGGCTTGTCAAAAACTTCTCCAGTCTCTTCAAATCTTTTCTTTATCCTCTGAACTTGACCCTGAGAGACATTAAAGGTGTGCGCCACATCAGCAGTGGATTTGGTCTTCAGCTTCTTGATAATCAACACTTTAGTCTCAGAGTGAATTTTAGGCATGTTTGCAGAGGTCTATTTGCAGTTTATGTGAAGGTCTAGTGTACTGGGGTTCTTTTTATACATACCTGACACCTAATTGATCCATTATTAGTCACAGTATTTTAGTTTCGTTTTGCATTGAAACATTATTACAAAAGCTGTTTGGGGTAAAATGAACCATTTCTTGAAACAAAATCTGCATTAGAATAATTATCTGTTGTATTCAATTAGATCAACTGGACTCTCAATTCAGAATGACTCGTACAAGAATCTATGGCAATTATGTACCCTGGAAAATCCCAATTATCATATCACAGCCAAGTGTTAAGGGCGTGATTGGCGTGATAGTGGCTAAGAGGTGTTATAGGAACGCCCAGAGTTTGTACAAGTCATTCTGAATTGAGAAAGCCAGTCGGATGATTAGCGAAACGTCTTCAAGAACTAAACTTCAAGTCCAGTTGATCTAATTGAATACAACAGATATACCATGACCTGGATGAATGAGAACCTTCACAACCATTAGAATTATTAAGTGGTACTTCAGGTATATTTGTACCCAAGCGACAAGACTTTTGTCAGAAACTGTATATACGTTCTGTGGATAAAAGTACCAAACTGCCACAGAACGTATATATACGTTCTGTGCATGTCCCTTTAAAAAATTTAAAATTGCGGGTGCTAGGGGCAATCATGGGGCCTCTCTAGCCCCCTCCATCCCCCATCAGTTTGGTCTAAAACCGATTGGGGGATCGGGAGATAACGTACCTTCTTTGCAGGAGCCGGGAACAGGAGGAAGAGCAGGTCCGTGTGATAAGGTGGACCCCGGTGACATCACAGGATTTCCTGCTTCACTGGGGTCTTCCCCCTAGAGGCCCCTGGTGGTGTAGTGGAGGTACTGCACTGCGATCTCCATTCAGATCACAGTGCAGTACCTGCAGGGTTATTCAATAAAAGTTCTTATCGTTTAAAATGGTGCTCATTTTGCCCCAATCAATAAGATGTTGTTTTTCAAATGTTATTGATCTTTGACAATGAATGAAAAATCACTTCCTGGAAAATGTTTTCCGGGAAGTGATTTTTCTGATCGGATTTCAAATTGGATAACGGAAACCATATTCCAAGTTTATCATTCCCTAAGATGATCTGATGGTCATCTTTGGGAATGATACAAAAAAAGGGGGGAAATGCACACAAATGCACACAAAAAATTCTTAAAACAATACACACACTTTTTTTTTTTTTTACACTAAAGCCATAAATTATCCAAAACTTTTTCTTCTCCAAGCTTCCCAATATCCCTGGCGATATCTGTAAACACAGATAATTATTTGTAGGATTTCAAGGGAAACTAAGCCTATTTTATTAGGAAATTTTGAAGAGGTACCAAATAAACACCAGATTAGAATTTTTAGTATCAGTAAAGTGTGCAAAAACATGCGTGACACTCTGTACCAACCGGTTTTCACTAAAATACCACTAAACGGGGGGGGGGGTGCATGGGGGGTGGGTTGTGGCCTTCTTGTCCTTATTTTAATTTTCCTTGGAACTGCACTTGTACATGCGTACCATTTGAGCTAGTCGGTGGCTTGTCTCTCATGCATATGGCATACTGTTTGATTCAGGACATGTGGGAGATTACCATTTAGTGGATTTTTTTACTTGTCAAGTGGGTTTAGGTAGGATTTCAACCTTTGAATCATCTTATTTTATTTTTCATAAAATCTCCTAAAAACACAGTGTTCTATGTATTACTACGTCTGGAATTCTTCATGTATGTATGAAAGCATGGCACCGTAAAGTAGCTTAGGGTGTGAAGATTCCAAAAATATATAGCTTGTGGGGGTATTTCCAAGTTTCGGGCTATTTCTTTTGAAAAAGTGTAGGCTGTTCAAATTGCAGAGCACTTGTAATTGCACTTTTGAAAGGGTAACTAAAGTCATTTTTTTGACCAATAATCAAAAAAGTTCGTTTTTTTAACCTCCAACCTGACACAGGTACATACACCAACTGTCCTACCCATTCATTCATGTGGCAACCATATTTAAAGGATAAGTATAGTCAAAACTTATTTTGACCAATCATCAAAAAAGTTAGTTTTTTAACCCCCAACCTGACACGAGAACACACATCAACTGACCAACCCATTTATTCATGTGACAGCCATATTTAAAGGGTAAGTAAAAAACAACAATGTCCTCATCATTGCCATTATTGAGTTTTAAAATCTGTAGCACAAATGTACACATTCCATTCCAAAATGCGGCTTTTAAAGCCAAATTCAAAGTTCATACTTTCCCTTTCTAGTTATACTTAAGTTTCTGGTTAGTAATGCAGGTAATAAAGTGCAAATATAGTTATAGTTGGGCTTTAGGGCAGGTAACTGACAATTAACCTTTTTTTGTTTTAAGGGAAGACAGGCGCTTTAAATAACTGAGAAAAAAGTGGCCAAATGCAACCATACAATTAATATTCCTTTCCAGAATTTTTGTCTATATACTGTAAGTTTAAATTGACAAAAAAACCTGAACCCCCAATGATAGTAGGATTATCGATCCAATCAGAGATGCAATTGGCAAGTAAACTCCATATACAAATGCAATGTACAGGTATTTCCCAGAATTTTTAGTTATGATAATTTAGAACATTGTATTGGCAATTAAATTTTTGAAATAAGCGTGCAAGTTCAAACTTGCTATGGTCTTAAAAAATTGACAGAATGAATGAGAAATTTGTCCAAACGTGTAATCTAATGTTGCTCTGAAACCCAGTTACAGTACAGTCAGTTCTGTTTACAGTGCCGTATAAAGCACTAAAGTGTCCATATGTCTTGATATGATAATGTATTATAATTATAGTTATCCCTTTATCCCAGACCTGTATCCCTCCGCCTTTTGTGATGGAACACAGCTTTGCTGCTGTAAATAGCCAGTGTGATGTTAAAGGTAGGAGGGTTGGAAAAGCTATACTTTTTCCTCCCCCTCTGTCATCGCCAGTCTCTTCCTGAAAGTTTATTTTGTGCTTTCTTCATTATTACCCTAACTAACACTAAGACTCTGTTTTATTTTAGGTGCCATTTAATGCGGTAGCCTTGCGTATTGTGCATTCAGATGTGGCCCCTTCTCACATCTTGTATTCGCTTAACGCTAGCTGGGTTGGTCTCTGTCGGATTCTAGATGATATACGCAGTGAGAATGATGGACCGGTTATATTGACTCAGACTCCTATCTGTGATTGCCTTGGATTCGGTGAGTTTTGTTCCTGGAGCAGTCATCTTGTAAATGATTAGCGATCTATAAACCATATACTGGTCAAAATGTTTATTATTCTTATTGTCAAATATTTAGTAGCTGAGGCAATTACTTTCTGAAGGTTCGTACACACGTGCGATCGCGGGTGGCGACGCGCGATGTGTACCAACGGCCAATAATCGGGCACTTTGTCAGCATGTACGGGCACTTTATCAGCCTGAAACAGCCGTTCGTTCGGAGATCGTTGCCCGATCAGCTGTATGGACAATAGATATTTATCTCTTGACAAGATTCCAAACCATTGTTTAGGGTAACAATCTGGCATTTGTACAACAATTTGTACAGAGAGTCACTAGCTAGCTTTAAAGGGTAACTGTGGTCTCCACACAAGTGCCCTTTATTTAAAAGAGCACATTCCTACCTTTTAAAATGACTCGAGAATTATGTTTCTAGCTGCAATCTATGCAAATGTATAAAAGGTGGTGTTTCCAGCTAGCACTGTGAGCTGTTACATCACCAGCCCACCCCAGCCACAGGCTCATAGCATGCCCAGTTGTATCCTACTGCTTTAACGGTCTTTATTTAGATTCAGAAATAGATTTTTTTGTTTGTTTTGTTTTTTTGGGGGGGGGAAGGGGGGCCTTCTTACACAGCGCATCAAGGTGTAAATTTAAAAGCCTATAACTTTAGAACCAAAGAAACTAGGTACGTAATTGTTGGCTTATTTGAAAGGAGAGCTTTTTCAAATAGAGGACACTTGTATGGAGACCACATTTAAAGGTTATTTCACTTCTTACAAAACAATTTAATATGTGAGACTAAAACCCCAAAACCTAGGTTCCGTTTTGTTAAAATGTAATAATTCTGCCCCCAGCAAGAGAAATCATACTTACAAGCTCCTTGATCCACCACCATGGCTCTGTAACTTCAGGGATAGGTCGTCAGTCTCGGCCAGCTGCAGCGGAGAGGGAGTGGAGAGACAGGAAGCGGCGGATCGCGAACTTGTAAGTATGATTTCTCAAGCTGGAAGCAGAATTATTACATTTTAAGAAAATGGAACCTAGGTTTTGGGGGGGTCCAGCCCAATATATTTTTAACTTTTAACCTTTAAAAATTATTAAAGGGAAACTGGTGAAAAATGCAATAATGACATAAGCTTAGCCATTATATTACCTTTGTAATAATCCAACTCCGGTGCCTCTATCTTCAGCAGTCACTGAGCAATCCTGTTAGGACCACCCATAAAAGCCACACCCACAAGACTGACATTTTACAGGTTCCCCGATGCACTGCTTACTCAGAATGCGGTGCAAGCATGCTTAGAAGTAGAAGGCTGAGCCGATGTGAAGGTGAAGCTCCGCCCCTTTAGTCCACCAGCCAATCGATCTGCAGTGTGTAGTAAGTGCCAGTGCCAACTTTCTTTACTAATGCATTTCTTTCTCTCCCTGCTGTGGACGTCTTACTCCCCCCTCCATCCTGTTTGCTGTTATTTATGTTCCTTATGGCTCCTTCAGTCACAGCTGATCATTGTAACCCGATCTCTGCATAGACCCTCTATGGACACTGAGCTGTTACCTGTAGTAGCAGGTCTATGCAGAGATCGGGTGACGATGATTAGCTGAATGAAGAAGCCATATGAACATAGATAAAAGCAAACAGGATGGAGGGGGGAGTAAGGAATGCATTAGTATAAAAACAATAGTGGGGAAAAGAGCTGCCCACAGAAGTAATTTAAATAAATTAGTGATTAGTGCAGGGAGATGCTGTGTGATTGGAACTGCACAGTAAATGGCAGGGAGACTGAAGGTTCGTACACACGTGCGATCGCGGTTCCCGACCTGCAACGCACGATGTGTACAAACGTTTCAGCCTATAATCGCCCCTTGTGTAGGCACTTTATCGTCCGAAACGGTCGTTCGTTCAGAGATCCGGCAAGTCGGTCGTGCAACGATCCCCGAACGAATGACCGGCATAGTTAATAGTACAGAAGTGCCCATAACAAACATGTCCACACCCAGACCCAGAAAAAAGGATGAGCAAATGGACAATAAATAAAGGGGTTTTTATTTAAATAGTGACACCCATAGGAGACCAGAGGGGATAAGTGCACCCTTATGAATATAGATTTTTTTTCACCAAATGTACTAATGTACTAATGTAGCTTTACTACTTTTATGCAAAGTTCAACTGTTTTTACTTAAGTAGAGTTATATATTATATGAATAGGCTATATCCTTTATTTTATAGTAATTTGTGGTTTAATGAGTTCTCTTTCTCACTAGGCATAGTTCGGGGTGTAAATATGGAAAAAAGGGTTTATTACATACTAACTCCAATTTTGCCAGAATCCTTACGATTAGTGAATTGTCTGCTTGTTGGAAACATCTCTATACCACATTCCATCTTCAAGAATCAGGTAATAGTTTTGATAATTGCATCCAAACACCAGTGCTTTTACTTTTTGATCTTGCAGGATATAATTCTTATTAGTGGAGAAAACATGATAGAAAATGTCTTCCTTTCTAAATTCCGTTGCTAGTGTAATTCTACATTTGACAGAGTACTGCTTGTAAAGGTTCTCATTCATCTAGCTCAATGGTATATCTGTGCTTGATCAGGTAGATCAACTGGACTTGAAGTTTAGTTCTTTCAACAACTAAATTGCAAGTTCAGAGCAATGATATTAACTTGTGGTGCAGGACCCTGAATAAAAATAAGATACACAATAATAAGCTATGTGGATAATTTTACAAGAAATGGTAATTTGGTAAATGCAATTTAAACATTTATCATTGTTTCTCCTTTCATTTTCCTGTGGCTGTCAAGAATTTTACTTAAAGGGCAATTATAGTGAGAAAATTGGTTTTTTTTTAATCCCTTCTAATATATCCTATAATTCATCCCAACCACCAGGGTACCTTTAGTTTCTTTAAATTCTTCATAGTCCCAGAGATATAAGCCTTTGAATATGCTGTGATTTGTAGGAGCTGCTACACCTCATCTGTCACTCAAAGGCACACACCCACACAATCCAGAGCTCCCCTGCAGTACTGTCACATACTCCTTCACCCACACTGTAAGTACCATGTGCAACACAGTCAAATGCTGTAGTGCTAAACACAATCAATAAACCATCAACCCAGCAATATGAGCATAACACACTATAAAACAGCCCCTCCCCCCCAAAAAAATCTTATATACATACAAAATCAGTGACTCAAATGGAACACTAATACAGTATATATAATACAGTAATACAGACTATATACCAAACAAGACATACAGTGCAATCTATGAAATATATAGACTAAAGCAAATGAAATGTATCAGGATAACAAGCAGTGTCACTGTGTTTGTAAAAGGTCTCACTATAGCTGCTGTTACACTGACTCTTGTCTTCAGTGATTATGATCTCAGCTAAGCAGGGGGAGAGATATGAACTTTAGGTAAAAAATAAATAACAATTAGCAAAGTTAGAGAACAGGCAGAGGCAGAGTTCAGTAACTTACTTGTAAAGAATCTCCGCATCACTTGTCCTCTCTCCCCCTCTGCCCCTCCCTTCAGCATATTGCTACTTTATCCCACACTTTGATTGCTTGCAGTCTAGCTCTGGAAGGGAGGGGTCAACAGGATGTCAGCACTTCATTTAAAGTCCTTTCAACTGACCATGCTCGGACTCTGTATACAGCCCTTCACTGCTTGAGGGGGAGTAGACAGAGAGGGGGACTACACAGCTTCGTTACTGCCAGTGTGAAGGAACGAAGCCACACAGCAACATGAAAGTAAGGCAGCTTATACTAAGTGATCTATACATTGTATACAGACAAAGTTTTTTTTTTCACTATAGTTGCCCTTTAAGTAGCATATGGGCAATATGCCTGATTACCCAGCATTCCAGACTCATGGACACACCCACTGATTTTAGCCCTTGGGCATATACGTTTCTAATACATGCCCAGTCCTGAGCCACTGCAGCAGTTTGTTACAACAGGTCAACCCACTAAAATGCTCTAGCCAGTTCTGTTACAGACCAATAAATGCAAAGGTGGTATGTGAGGAGGGTGGACGGAAAGTGCACATGCTCATAAGGCTGTGTAAGACAAACAATATAGTGGTCACAGACTGTTACCTAATCCAGTCCCATGGGGATTTACATACTGTACGTGCTATTTAGTATTTAGTACATTTTTTACAGATATTTGTGGATTTAGTTTTCCTTTAGAGGGAATGTATACCCAAAAAATGATATATGGGTAAATTACCCCCACGCGACAAAAAAACTGCAATTTATTAGAAAGCTAAAAATTATGTTCTTCCCTCTGCCTCTCAAACGGTTCCAATCTCCTCTTGAAGCTCGATTTTACAAGCTTTTACATGCTCAGAAGCTTAGGGGAATAGCATTTGGTCATTGGCTGTGATGTCATCTGTTATATCCACTGACAGCTGCTAACTGGAAGCTGAATGAAATGTTACAGAACATCAGGCAACATTTTAAAGGGCACACCCAGCCAAAAAATAACTTTCCTTTTTTAAGCCTCATTACCACTCAAGTGCATTTTATTCTTATCATGATCCGATGCTCCTTTCGAGCTGGGTTATGAGGGCATAGGAGCGAAGAGTGCGCTTGTAACATACTCTTCTGGATATGGACTGTCAACCATTGGCTGTGATGTCACACAGTGCCAGCACTGGCAGTAGATACCTGGAAGAAGGCAGGTGGGTTCGGCTGAGGTAACAGAAAGTATATATCGCATGGGAGCATTGGATCAAGATCAGGTTAAAACACACTTGAGCATTTGGGGGTAATGATGCTAAAAATGTTATATTTTGGCTGGACATGCCCTTTAAGTCCAGACTTAATTTCTGAGCTTACATTGCAGTTTTGGAGTGTGGGGGTTGATTTACCTATATACAAATTTTTGACCCTGCCCTTTAATTATTGTCCCCAGCAACACCCATCTCTTCCTCTGTCAATGTAGAGGGAACAAACCGCCTGCTTTTTTTTCCCCTTTGACTTTGCATCCTCACCGGGAAAAAACACTCTCCTTTCACCACCTTTGTTTGCATTGAATGTGTCAATATATGAAGGTTGGGTTCAAATGTATACCTGTAAAACTAAAATCACTTATCACCCTGTTTAATTTTTGTGCAAAATGTAGAAATAGGAAAGGTAGTGAACCAGAACCATCCTCTCTTGTATGTACCTGGAAATAGCGATAGATCGTGGGGCCTGGCATGGGCATAGCCTTGCGTAGTAGGCAGGGTGAAAATTGTATAGCCTGCCATGGATATAGCCCTGTGTAGTAGGCAGGGTGTAGCTGGTATAGCCATGTGTAGTAGGCAGCATATAGATGAAATAGCCTCCCATTGAGGATAGCCATTTGCAGTAGGCAGCGTATAGATGATATAGTCTCCCTTGTGTATGGCTGTGTGTAGTAGGCAGGCTATAGATGGTATAGCCTGCCATGGGTATAGCCTTGCGTAGTAGACATGGTATAGATAGTATAGCCTTGCGTAGTAGACAGGGTATAGATGGTATAGCCTTGTGTGGTAAGCAGGGTATAGATATTATAGCCTGACATGGGTGTAAATTTGTGAATTATTTGTTTTAGGACTACCATTTTCAGATTTTGATAAATTTTAAAAGTAAACGCATTCTAAAATAAAATGCAAATAGTCTATGCTGAATGCTGCTTAATACATTTTTACACATCTTAATATTTTTCCCCTTTAAATTGACAGCCTGGAATTAAAGGGGAAATTCCATATGTGACCTCAGACTATGATTTTACAGTATCTGGTGCAGGAAAAATGAAGAGAAACAAGCAACTAAGGAGAAGGGAGCATCAATAAAGCCACTTTTAAAATTCATGTGGCCTTGGACTTTCGTGTTCTGCCTTAAACTTTGTTTGCATAAATTATTTCAACTACGTCTAGAAGGACAGTTAAAGTATTTCTTTGTAAATATGTATTTACTATATTTCAGCTCTTAGATTTGTACATTGACCAGCACAGAAAGCAGGTCAGTGGTCAGAAACTAAATGTATTGTTGAGAGACTCTGTAGACCAGGGGTGACATCCTCTTTTTATTAATGTTATGTGACTATTTTTGATATTGTCCTGCAAACTTTTGACTCCCTACCTAAAATGCTAGGACCTTACCCCTGGGTTAATACACAATACTGTGATCACTCTATAGTTAAGCACTGCCTTCACCCTCAGTCTGCAATCTGACCAATGGGAAGAGGTGCTCTGACAGAAGCATATCTCCACTTTATTGAGATCCTAGTCCTAGCATTTTATGTCCTCAGCCTGTGTACTTTAAATAGGTAGGTAGGTGGTTTTTCAGTTGTGCCACAGTCACCACATTGTAAAATAAACCAAAAATCTTCGTTACTACACACTTACAGTATTTTGTAAATATTGTGTGCATAGTGAAGAAGGGTTTGTCTGATTAGTCTAGTAGTTCTTTTGTTAGCAAAGTAGGGTTCATCATAAAGAGACATCTTAGATCTCTATAAAAAACATCCATTTATTATCAAAGCTGTGGTTTCTGTTGAATTTTAATGGGCAGATTGGCATTTTTCTTTTCTTTAACTTTTTTTTGTAGCTGTTTAATTGCGCACTAAAGCTGTAAGGTTGCTGAAAAGAACAACCTCTGCATTGCATTTTATTTTCAGTGCAACCTAAAAATAGTGCTAACCTGGTAGGATTAGACAATGGCTGGTTTTAAAGTATTTACACATATTAAAATGCTGTTCTTACTGGAACAATACTGCAGATATCCTTCTGATATCCTTACATGTTATAGTTAGGGGTACACATTTCCTTAAATACACTGGTTTCCATGAGTCACGTCATAGCTAACCACCAATTAAAAATTAAATCACCCCGCTTCACATTTTACAAGCTATTGTTTGCTTATTGTGTACTATAGATTTACAAATATTGTTTATTGAAGCAAAAATAAGTAAAAATAATTAGGTAAATGCACTGATCATAACTTTGCTTGTAAATATGAATTGTACATTCTACACATGTTTGCATTATTTCTAATATGTCTGTATTTTGGAACTTTGCTGTATAACCTGCTCATATTTTTGTAAGTAAGATTTAAAGTTTCATTTTTTTTATATTTTGGCTGCTATTGTTTTTTTTTTTCCTTAATGCTCTAAATAATGGACACATTTAAATCTTGTATTTGGTTGAAGGATAGAGTCTGTGAAATTGTTGTGCATTTGTCTAAAATATAGTTTGGGTTGGCAATAGTTAGTCTCATAGCATCTCCCCAATTATATTTTACATGGTGTATTTTAATAGAATTGGGATAAAATCAATTCCATGTAAAGCAACACAACATTGCTTATATTCCAATTATTAAATAGGTTCGTGAAAAAAATATTTTCACTATCAAAATTTAGAGGCACAACAGTGTGACCTGGCACTCCATATGCACTAACATGCACTAGATCTTTCTTCTAGTATCAAAAATCCTTGCTGTAGAGCAAATGTTTTCAGTGTTCTGTGTTCTTGAAGGGTATCTTCACTGGAAATAAAAAAAATTGGTCATTTAGTTTTATTGAAGAACATGAGGTAAAGGAGCTGTGTCTTACCTCCCATTCTTCAATAAAACCTGCAGGAGCCAGGAGAAAAGGTAAGCTACTTACCCGATCGATCACTCCTCCACCTCGTAGTCTGTCTACTATGCACATCGCATTTGTGATATCAGACCAGTAAGAGTCTGTCGGGACTTGTCCGACTACACGGCGGGGGAGGGATCAATCGTGTAAGTAGCTTACCTTCTCTCCTGGCTCCTGCAGGTTTTATTTAAAAACGGAAAGTAAGACTTTACCTCCCGTTCTTCAATAAAAAAAATGCCCAATTTTTTTATTTCCAGTGGAGATACCCTTAAATAATTTTGCACTTCAAAGATTTAATTACCCAAGTGTATATTATAATCTCATTTGATTATAACTAATGTAGGGATAAGTTTATGCTAGCAAAAATATTTCCACTACCAAAATTTGGGGGCACACCCTTTGAAAATCTCTGCTGTAGAGGACCTGTATGTATTGATTGACACTGCACATCCTTACTGCGAGGGTGATTTTTTTTTTTTTTTTTTTTATATTCCCCATTGCATTTTGGGTGACTAATCTCTGCATGTCTGTTTGTCTATTGTCTGGGCTATGCTAATCCATTATGTTAAGGCGGAAAGGAGCCCACCAGATTCCAACAGCTTTTGTACTTTGTTGACAGCCCTTGCTAAGTAAAATTAGCATTACATCTTCGTGGTTTGCAGGTGTGGTGTGTTGTGTGTGTGTGTTGTGTATATTATATACTATATAATATATATAATATTATTATATATATATATATATATATATATATATATATATATAAATAAATTCGTCTTTCTTAGCACTTCAGCATCCCATATTTCTTTGGATGGAATTTAGCCGCATGTACATAGAATTAAGAAACTATTTTCAGCAGCAGTTATAGGCATTTATAGTTTATAAATATAAGTCTTAAATGAAGAAAATGTCCATAGGGGTTCCTCTAAAACAATGAGGAGGGTGACTTGATGTAGCATGAAGGATGGTATTGCCTGCACTTTTTTATGATAAATAGTAGTCTCCAAAGAGTCACCACAACATTTTATTGTGATGTCTAAAAAGTTAGGACTTGAACCCCCAAAATCATGAGTGAACTTTTAAATGCAGATCATTAGAGTTAAGTGAACACATAAACTCACTTTCCGATCCCAGCCAAACAATTATCAGGTCATCGATATAACTTTTTAAACAATGCTAAAGGTTTAAAAAGGGTATTAGGTGTAAGTTGTGGGAGTACCAAAGTCTCCTCCCACCACCCCATATATAGATTAGCATAAGTGGGGGCAAATTTTGCCCCCATAGCTGCCCCTCGAATTTGAAGGAAGAACACAGAATCAAACATGAAGAATTTGTGGTTTAATAAGAATCACACCGCTTCTAAAACATACTTTCTGGGGGCTAGTATATGCATTAGGGTTATTCAAATTATACCTGATAGCCAGTGTCCCTTTTTGATCGGGAATGAAGAAATATAAAAAACATGTCCACTGATGAAAGTTGACACCCCTGACTGATGGGCCTACCTGGGGGAGGCCTCTCAGACTTATGTATTTTAGGTAAAAAAATTAAAGACTGGAATAATTGGAGTTGAAGGTAGAAGGTAGTTCTTCATAGATTGATGAATTAAGCCTACTGACAAACCTTCATCAACAATATGAGACAATTCAATTTTAAAGTTACCCATGGGGTTACCTTCCAAGACCTTATAGGTGAAACCATCATAAAGCTGCCTAAGGGCCTCTTTCTTGTAATCCAATTTATTAAGGATCACAACAGCCACCCATATCGGCATTCCTTATGACTATGTCCTTATTACGTTTAAGATTATGTAGGGCTTTTCTTTCACCTGCAGACTAATTATCAGCATATCTCTGACATATCTCAAACCTATCATGCAGCTCAGTAAGGGCTGCCTCCAATACACTTTATAAAAAAAAATTACTGAATTAGATCTACATTGATTGGGATAGAAAAGGGATTTACCACGAAACCTATTAACATGGTTTTAACTCCGTTTTTCCCCCAGCAGTAGCAGTTATGTTGTCTTGCTGATTTAAGAGATCCATAAGAGTTAAATTCTCATTATCTAAAGTGCTATCCTGATCCAAAGTTGAACGACTTATTAAATCAATGGGTTCATCACAATCCTTTATTCCATTATCCAAATCTAGAAACCATTTTTTTTTCTTAAATCAGCTTTCTAACTAGTCTATTCACATCAGTAATCGTACTAAATAAGTCAAAATCTTCTCTTGTGCAAAAAGTAAGGCCTCTTTCTAGAACTTTAAAGATGAACTGTGGACCCAAAAATGACTTTAGGTAAATTGATAGGAATTGCTCTCCTGAGAATTTTTGCAATTTATTTCCATTGTTTATTTAACATAGTTTTGAAGATATTTACATTTTTTGTGTGTGATATGGCAGCAGCATCACCAGGTCCCCTGCACTTCCTGTTTCCTGCTGTATAACCTGTCAGTCAATCGACCCTGTCTCCTCCCCTTTGCAGCCCCCCTGGTCCCTCCCAATCATGGACCCCATGGTTCCTCCAGTTGCAGGCCCCCCTTGGCCCATTCCTTTACAGCCCCATGTGGCCCCGCCCACTCGCGGGTGATGTGGCCCAGCCCACTTGCAGGTGCCTAAGCCCCACCCACTCACAGGTGCTGTGGGCCACTCTGACACCCCTCCCCTACCTCCCCCCCGAAAACTCTGTGGAAACAGCCTTTTTAGGCAGAGTGAGAACTCTTCCTGAAAAGGTTGTTTTCACATAGTGACAGTGAAGGGCTGTAGGGCTGCAGGTCCTTCACACAGCAGAGAGGAGAAGGGACTTCCTGACTCCCTCACACACTGAGGGAGTCTGAGGCTGTGCTCGCCGGCGGCACTGTGCAGGAGAAGCTTTAGGAATGTCACATATCGGCCTCCCACCCATTACCTTTCTGGTCATTTCATTATCTTGGGCTGTGGAGCACGTAGAGGTGGTTGATGGCTTGTTTTAAAGGTAGGAAACTGGCCTTTCATTTAAACTCAACTTGTTTGGAGACCACAGTTCCCCTTTAACTTTAGTAAAGGTCAAATCTTAACTAGATAAATTGACCACACTCAGTGATACTTCATCCTTTTTATTTCCTTTATCACATAATCCCCCTTTCCCTTCCCCGTGTCCTGTAAAGCATAGCCCTGACAGTCTTCATCCCCTGTGTTCTTTTTGAAGGTCTTCTAGTCTCCACTGGCTGAGACTAAATTGTGAGTAGCATAGTCCTTTTCCATGACCCCTGTGCACTTATTACGATTTTCATCATTGCTGTCAGGGCAAAGACCCATACGGTGTACATTGGAGGTAGATGACTTCAAGAGCTTTTCTGTCCCAACTTCTCAGGGAGCGATGGGAAACAGAGAGAGAAAGAGAAAAGATGAAGATCTATCCACACAAACATCCACTTCACTATCCGAAAAGCAAACATGTTTAGGGGTACGTCTACCCGCTTTAACTTTTATAATGGATTTTTTTTTAAAACGTTGCTTTTTGAAATGTTTATATTTTCCATTATTATTGTATGGAGTAAGAACTCTTTCACTCTTACATTAATTTTTCCAAGGCCATAGTAAATTTTGAAACATTTTTGAAATGTTTATCTAAGTCGGTAACAGGTCAGCCAGTAATGTCCTATCAGTGATAGTGTGAAATCGAGGAGGGCTGGAGAACTTGCTGGGCCTGTTCAGTTTTGCCAAGCTGTTCTCTAAATGCTGGTGAAGGTTCTCATTCATCCAGGTCATGGTCATGGTATATCTGGACTTGAAGTTTAGTTCTTGAAGAAATCCGACTGGCTTTCTCAATTCAGAATGACAAGAATCTGTGGCAATTATGTACCCTGGAAAATCCCAATTAGCATATCACAGCCAGGTGTTAAAGGAACACTAAACCCCAAAAAATAAGTATTTGCCTTTCGTTTGTATTATTCACAGGGAGGTGAGAATGCTTATTCTCACCTCCCTGTGAATTATATTACGCTCAGGGGACCTGGAACTTACCTTACAGCCGATCTACTCGCAGCTGCTTCTTCACTGAACAGCTCTTTTCTCATGCGCCTAAGATAGGGCGCGCGGTCGGGACAGAGCGGCTGTCAGTGAAGAAGCGGCTGCGAGCGGATCGCTATAAGGTAAGTTCCAGGTCCCCCGAGCGTAATAATATTCACAGGGAGGTGACAATAAGCATTTTCACCTCCCTGTGAATAATACAAAGAAAGGCAAATACTTATTTTTTTGGGTTTAGTGTTCCTTTAAGGACGTGATTGCATAGTGGCTAAGAGGTGTTATAGGAACACCCAGGGTAAGGTGTCAAAACAGCATTGTACATGGCAGACAGTTGGTGTCGAAAACTCCCCCCCCCCCACCTCTATTTAGGCTTGGTTTCTTTATTTTCACATAAATGGCCTCCTTGAACCAGTCACATTCCTTTGCCAATATGTTAACATTACAATCTTCAAAGGTATGTCCTTTATCCTTAAGATGCAGGTACACGGCTGAGTCCTGACCCGAGGAAATGGCTCTTCTGTGCTGGGCCATACGTTGATGCAGTTGTTGTTTCTTTTGGAAAGAAAAGAACACGTATCCCAACAGTGAAGGGGAAAAGCAAGACAGGAGAAAGAACATGATCATCCCATACGTAGCAGGGGTCTCCGAGAAATAAGAAGAATTTTCAAAATACACCGTATCCCTGTCAGCTTTAAACCGAACAACACACTGATGCAGAAATTGGTACATCCGAAAGACCCAATACCGAAACACAAGAAAAGCGACATCATATACGCAGTGCAGTGCAGTGAAGAATGCTCTGATTTGTATGTGGGGTGGACCAAACAGCAACTGCATCAACGTATGGCCCAGCACAGAAGAGCCAATTCCTCGGGTCAGGACTCAGCCGTATATACTGCTTCCCATACACTACTGAATGTAGCAGTGTAAAACCTTGAGATCAACATTATGCTTTGAAGTCAATTGCAATGAATTGTCCAACTGTTGGTAGGTATGTCCACTGGATGGCTCATTATTAACCGTGCATTGGTGTTCGATCTGTTGATCCGTAAATGAGATTCTATTGACAGTCTCTATATGAAAATAGGGAATACTTTGAGTAGAAGGGGCATACTTAAGGCCACCTCTATGTATTCACCAATATCTTCAATCAAAAAGACATATGAAAGCTAACATCTGATTGGTTGGATCAAAATTAGCACCATTAATTTAAACATTTAATGATCAGAACTTTTATTGAATCTCCCTGTAGGTCTTTTAGCCTATGGAGCCTTTATCATGTGCCATTTGCATTTGATCAGCCAAAAGTAATCTATATTGAGTATAGACATGATTGAACCTTGATCTGTCAGGTCAGAATGTTTTATTCTATTGTACAACTATCTGGTTCATGTACATGTGCTTGTGTTGCATAATCAGACAATGATGAATCCGTCACAAACACACATTTACTAACAGGTGGATCAAAATGTTAAATGATTGAACCAAGTTGATCCACGTATAGCTAGTTTTAGAGTAAGATCACATTACAGTAATTCTACTCGGACATGATTTCACTGGTAATTTCTCTATTTTAAAGAAGAGAGATTTGTTATTGAAAGTCATTTATTTCTTCATTGAAGTTGCTATTTAATTTGTTACATGTACAACTGATTTCCCCCCTTTAAGAATAGTTTAGTCTTTTTTTTTTTCCTGAATGTGTAATTTTAGTGTGCTATGGTTTTTGGAACTGAAAGGATATTGTAATTCCTAATAAAAAGCAATGGGTCTCATCTCAGAAATCAACATGGTGGAGAAATCTTTTTGTAAGTTTTTCCAGAACAGTTCATTGACAGGAGACCAATTTGCACATGCTCAGTAAATTCTGTAGCCAGTTTCCTCTCCCTTAGACAACAACTTAGTGACCCGACCAAGACCTCTATGCATAAGGCTAAACATTCAAAACATAATTGTTATTGAATAAAACAAGAAGGGCTGCAAATCTCAAGACAAGCCATAAACAACTGCGGATGATTTCTCCACAATGCTGATT
This sequence comes from Hymenochirus boettgeri, assembly GCA_019447015.1. NCBI lineage: Eukaryota > Metazoa > Chordata > Amphibia > Anura > Pipidae > Hymenochirus > Hymenochirus boettgeri. The sequence goes on along the minus strand of CM033475.1, from coordinate 182,315,128 downwards.
TCAGCTTAGCTATATAGCAATGATAGAACACATTTAGGCTCATTACATTGTATCTTTATTAAATACAACCAGAATCATAGCCAATCTGTTACTTAGCCAAGGCTTACCTTTACTTTCCCTTTTTAAATATAAGACTATCCTTTATTTCTGTACATGGTGATATCCTTTTAAGTGTTTAATTATTACTTTTTTTAAAAAAAATATTTTATTTGAAATATTAATCTCTTTATAGGATTTTCTTTTCTTGTTTTATCCTGTATATAAATGAAATAGTTAAATGTTTCTGGAATATTGTATTCTGTTCCCTGCAACAGCATGTGTTATAATAAATATCTTAAATTCTGTAATTGTATAGTGCAAGTCCTAGATGGCTGACCTCTGCAAGGAAACAAATATTTATAGGAAACATGTCTTTAGACTGCACCTCTCTGATCTTCTGCAGGCTAAGCTAATTAGATGAGCTTTAATGTATCCATAATAGACCTGATTGTGAGTTTGTAGGGGGTTAAATGTTTAGTGACTACAGTTCTAATTCTATCCATATGGTTGGGTCTGGCAAAAAAAGACAGACTTGGCCGACACTCAAACCTGAGCGGTGGTTAAAGTAAATACGGGGGCCATCTGTGCAGTGTGGAAAAATAATCATGGCTAGAACACAAGGCCTACTCAGGCAGACACTGCTGAGGAAAGCACATGTGTAATTACTGCCAGCATAATATAAGAACAAAATAGCAGGGGAGAACTTTTTTTTTTCAGTTGGAATAGTTGGGAAACCCAGAGCTTGTTGGTGTGTCACAAAGCTGAGTAAGCATGCTACTAGCTGGCCAATGGTTTTCCTTGGCTGTACTGCTGATGGTTGCTATGAGAACAGATCCCTGAATCGAGGCACAGCGGACTGTGATTTAAATTTTTATTAGGGACTTGTTACACTTTATTTGGATGTCACATACCGGGAGACAGAGTTGCTGCTTTGAAATGTTCTGGATGTTAAGGCTAGACACTATGAGGAGGTTTCTTAATTCGTTTCAGTTGGTTTTAGATGTGGATATGGAGCACAAGTGTATGCTTACTTCATAAGGAACATGGACTTTAAGATATTTTATATTGTTTATGGTCATTTGGAGCGGATGTTTTGCAGTGAGAATATTCTATCAAATCTGACAAACTGAAGATTGAATTTATGCAGAATGTAATGTGGTCCTTGTGGTTTGTGTCAAACGGCGCAATCTGCTATAAGTAGCTTTCTAGTCCAAGGAGGCCAGAAGATGAATTCTGCTTTGGCAAGATATGGGTCTCCTCCCCGCAGTTGGCTCAGTCTTTTGTTAAAAGTGGGTAAGTACTCATGGGACATTGTTTATACATGTATGTGACGTTTCATATTTAAACCCTTAAAACCTTCTATTGATCTGATATTGGTTGGACATTGCAGACCCTGACAAACATTGAAGGTGAACAGGTGATTACTGAACGTCACATGGTGCAGTAAATTGTGTTGCTGGAAATGTGATTACATTTTGCTGTAGAGAGAAGTAAAATGTCAAAAGTTTATAACTATTTTGTGGCCCGTTATTTCTGGCCGACTGGTGACTGGTCAGTTGGGACGAAGGATTGGAATGTGTGCACCCAGCTTTAATACAGTGGATTGTATTGTACTTTATTGTAAAGTTAGGTTCACATTCACATAAATATTTGTTTTACAGAATTTTACCGGCTGCCGCCAGGGAAATACATGCATTGTTCTCCTTATGGCAAAAGATCTGGACATGGCGGTAAAATGAGCAGTAGTTATTTGTGTGAATTTCACTCAAATTAGCCTAAGGCTGGGTGCACACAGAACAAGGTTTGTCCCGACGACCATTCGCCACTAGCAAGTGGTCTGCCGGGACAAATCACTATTGTTCACGGCAAAATTAGCCGCAGCCGTCAGTTCGCCACATCTGACCGTACGGTCCCATAGGGAACCGCACGATCATCCGTGATTTAACAAAATACCCAGATTGGTCGAACGGCCGACCGAGATTAGTCGTGGGCACCCACATATACAACACACAATATTTCCGGCAGACTGATCATTACACAGTGATATCGGTTGGTCGGCTACTGATATAGTAAACATTTGTATTTAACTATGAACTGTATATATTTTACCGTAGGAGATGCGAGAAATGTAAGTACGTATCTAGGAGTATTGACAGCTTTGGCATTGTTCTGAAGTTTAAGTTGTCTGTAAGTTGGACCTACATGAATGAGGTTAATTTAGGAAGCAGATGTGCATAGTTTAGTCGTTTAAAGGGAGGGACACATACTAAACAACTATGGCTTAATACACACAGGGACAAATTTGGCTTCCGACTGTCAACTGATCATTTTATCAAGCGGTTAATATGTTAGACGTGCCATTGGGCTGATATTTGTCCCTGACCCATTTATTTTTGCATAGAAATATTACCAAATGATTGAATTTGATGCTGGACAATCAGCCAGAAATGCCACAATCACTGCCTGATCCTGCAAAAAGATTAGGTAGGCTGATCAATTAGACTGAAATATCTGCCCATGTGTACCAGCCCTAAGACTTCCTGGTCTCTTCCAGGCATATATGGAAGCAAATGTGACTGTAGATGTGTCTATTCAGTTAGAATTCTTTTTACTGAACAGCAGTGTTTAGCCTTTCCTAATTAAACACGACAACTTATGTCTGCTTAGGTTTTAATTTAAAATGACATTCTACAGCAAATATTTAACTAAGAAATTTGTGGTAAAATAAAAAGGTAACCGTCCAAAATGATGACAAATCTAACCGTTTTTAGATTGTATAGGCTGCATTGTTCCCAATAGTTTATGCTTGACAAATCCCAGCAAGAAGACGTCTGGAGTACAGAGTGATAGTCCCCAGACTTCCCACCAAACTGGTTGGACTCTAGAAGATTTTGACTGATTTATTTTGTATTGAGATAGGGTAAAGCTAGGTACACACAGTACAGATTTCTGAAAGATGACAGACAGGATCTGCAAGATCCTGTCTGCCATCTTTCAAAGATCTGCATACACACAGTCCCGAGCGTTCTCCCTATGAACTTCATAAGGAGAACGCTCGGGACTGTGTGTTTCCGCCGCGCTAGACTCCTCTATAGGGAGTCTAGCGCGGCCGACGGAAATTTTCGGCCTTTCCCGACTGAGCGTTCGGGAAACGAGCGTACACACATAACGATAAAGCCCCGATACCGTCGGATCCGATGGTATCGGGGCTTTATCGTTACTGTGTGTACCCAGCTTTAGTGATTTGTTTAAAACAAACAATGCCCCATCCTATTTCACCATAGGATAGCACATATTTGTAATTACCATAGTCAATAGCAGAAAGATTCCATCAGGTTGTATAAATGGTAGGAAGGGTTTTTGTTACCTTCAAGTTAGCAGGAGACACTTCTGAACTCTGGCAACCATTTGTATGGGGAATCGTGCAGGACAAAATTAATATAGTCTCACATTACTATAGTACAGAGCACTGAATGTTCAGATTCTTTGTTCTTCTGAATTTGGAGGAAAGACTGATTCAGGGTTTGGCTTCAGTATCAAAAGTTTTTTCGCCTCATTGCAAAAGTTCAATTATCATTGCCATGCACAACTCTATAAGATTGTTTACCTATTGCTAGAATGTGAAAAGAAATACTGCCGGTGCATGATGTTCATTTGGGAGTTAATTTATGAAATTTTGCCACAAAAATGTTGTATTAAAGGAAAACTATGCCCCCCCCAAATTTTTTAAAAAATGTAAAGTCCCTTTTCCGGGATGGTATGAAAGCCTAGACCTACCTCCATGGGCCACAAAGCCACTAGCACGAGTGGTGCGCTGCCACAGCAAGAGTGGCCAACAGCTCAACATTAGGAGAGAAAAATGCACACATGATGCACAGAGCAATAAGCAGTTGCTGCTTAGGCAGAACTTTGACAGCTCCCCCTCATGCTGGAATCCCCCAGGGAGGTAGGAATAGATTTTCATTCCTACCCAAGAATAATTTTCTAAGCAGATAACCCAACACATTCTACTAAGATATCTGCATCATTGAAAGTAATTCTGGAAAAAGTAACGTGGCAGATTGATTACAAATTAGTTGTTTGGATTCTCCTTTCGTCTATACCTGGTGTTGTTCTGCTTTATATTGCGCCTTTATATTGCGCCTTGCCACTAAGTGCTTACAGTTTTCAGTCTTTTGTCTCACATCCAACCTCTAAATACGCCTTTATGATATGCAAATACATCCACCCAAGGGAGGATTTGAAACACCCCCTGTAGCCACGTCTCTTAACAGCTACTGTATGGTAAGAGAAAAGGGCCAGAGATGCTTGCGTTGTCACCTTAACACTTTCTGCATATTTCTAACCAGTGGGTAAGCATAAGATTATGATCTGATATTTGCCTTCAAGATGTTTGTTCTAACTTTGAAGGATTTAGTGCGGCATGTATTTGTATGCAACAGAACATTGGTAACTGCAGAGTATATAACATAATTTTTACATAAAAGCAGAAACACCTTTTCACATTGTTAACTTGTCCTTTTCAAATATAACAATGAGGTGGCAGAACTCCTTCAGATTGGTTGTTTCCTCTTTTTGTTGACCCATCCGTGTGCACTACCATTAACCCAGTATATACAGGCTCCAGAACTGGACATGATAGCACATTAGCATAGACCAGGATGAAATGTCCCACAAAATTAAGGACAAGAGTAAATGGCTGAAAAAGAGAAAAATAATGTTAAAGACAAGTTACATATATTTTAAAACAGTGTACTGTATTTGCTTATTGTGTAAAGGCCACGTCTTCCCTTAAAACAAAAAACTGGTCATGTTACTGATACCTGCTCCCAACTCCAACTAATATATTCAGCACTTTATACATTGTATTACTACCAGATATTTAAGGATAATTATTTCCTCCATTCTGGCAGTAAGCTGGTTCCTCCCTCCATGCAGTCAATCAAGTCTGTGACTGCTGACATCCCAACCAATGATTGACAGCTGTTTCTCCTCTGCATTTGCTCTAGTTTATAAAAAGCTCATTGTACAGAGGGAGGAGGCAGATACATTTGCCAGAAAGGAATAGAACGTATCATTAAATATCTGGTTACAAATGCATGTAATAAACTGGTAAAAATAGCAGTTAGGGTTGCATGCAGATACTAGAGGTCCAACATGAACCCGGATCCGACACGGAATTCCTCGGTTCCGAAATCCAAAAGATCCGGATGGATCCTACAGATTTCGGGACTTCGGAACAAATTTTCAAAGATTTTTGAATGTACGGGGCTACTTTCATTAATTTCCGAAAATATATTCGAACGTTCGAAAATCCTCGAAAATATGATCGGAGACCACTTTTGAGTTTCCGATCGTATTTTTGAAAATCGAACGTTCTAGGGTATTTTTGATCATTTTCGAAAATAGCCTTGAACATTTGAAAATCTTCAAAAATATGATCGGGAACTCGAAAGTGGTCTCCGATCATATTTTCCAGGATTTTCGAACGTTTGAAGATATTTTCAGAAATTATCGAAAGTAGCTCCGTACATTCGAAAAATCTTTGAAATTCGTTCCATCTTCAGATCTTCGGGATTCCGAAAACGGAATGAAACTATGTAGTTTCGGCAATCTCTAGCAGATACCTAACAAGTTACCGTTTTTTTGTTTTAAGAGAGAACATGCCCTTTAATTAAGAACTTAATTTCAGCCTTCAATTTTCCTTTAACTGTAATTAAATTACCCAACAGTATAGGTGGCTGGATAAGATGCTGGGTTATTACGGCATGTTCACCTGTGCAATAGTGAATTATTATTGGCCTGAGGACCGATTAGCTCTAGAAGAAGGATAATATAATTGTATGAATCTAAATGTAGTATGATTGGTCTATTAGATCCCTTACTACACCCCTAGGAAATGGGCCACTGGCCTGTACTGTATATTTTCCATTAGGAAAGACGCAAAGTTGTAAAGAATTAGAACCAAACAAACCCTCAATGAAGAAATATCAAAGTAACTGAGATGTGATAATATTATGGGGCCATACAGAAAGAGAATCTCTGAATATTGGTCCATTTCAACTAGTTCATAAAACTAACCTGTCCAATACGAACTCTCTTATTTCATAGTCCAATTAGTTTTGCACCAGAGGATGTTTGTTTAAATAGCTACAATTCTGCCTCTGGGAAAAAAAAAACGCCTACAGTAGGCTAACTGCACAATGATGACAATGTCATATTAGGGTTATTGCCAGTTAACAAGTAGATCTGGGGCCCCTTATTTTTAATGAACTATCAACCACCTCAATGGGGAATAGATTGTTTCCTGGATGTAGAGAAATGGTAAACAAGTTTTCCTATTACTTAACAAAATTAAAAAGTCTGCCTCACTGAATTGAATTTCTGAGCCACAGTGCTGCCTGGCATTTTAATAATGTTAATTCTTTAACATAGAGAAGCAGCTTGCTTGCCCATTAAAGCCCTTTTGTTTGTTAAGAAAGGTACAGCAAGAGCTGAACACAGAGCTGTAACTACCAGGGGAGCATCCCCTGCAACCATTGGAGGGGTTCGGTCTTTCAATCACCCAAACACACACACAGATACACCCCATGGTACCCTCTTTAAATGAAGAAGGGAAGGGGCAGTGTGTTTTCTAGTTAGCCCCTGTCTAAAGAACCATTTATATGCCATTTTACCAATTATTTGTGGTATTGGGAAAAGTACATTATGTAACAGGAAAAAAAATTCTAAGTTCTGTAATGAAAAATATGTATATTTGTGCTGATAAAATTAAAACTATTGCAAAAGCATGACTAACTAATAACACAATCAGACATAAAGTACGGCCTTTAATAATTTCCTAGCCTGCTCCAGCCACATTGATGGCTGCCATGGTGTCATAGGTGTTCCTAGGGGAGGCCTAATTAATTTGGCTTAATTGATTTGAAAAGCAAAATTGCTGTTGCTATTTCTTCTCCTCTAATATCCTTTCCATCTCTTGAACTGTCTCCCCCCCCCCCCAGTTTATTAAGCTAGGGATATAAAAGTTGAAACAGACATATAGGACACATAGGTGAAGTGTGCTATCTTCTAGCTAAGGAATCCAAGGAAGCATCTACAAGTTATTTACAAATTTTCTATAACTTTTTTTGCCAATTCACTTTTAATAGGTTTAACCCTCAAATGTAAACATTCCAAGGTTTCAAGTATATGTAATCACAACCCAAGTGGCAATATACTGCCCCTGGAACTGGGGAGGGGCTGCCCACTGGTCTCTATACAAGTGCATTCTATTAAAAAGAGCACACTTCTACCTTTAAAACAACCCCCATTAGAAGCACTACTGCTGCACCCCAAACTTTCAGCACACACAGACAACCAATCCAGCACACAGTACCTTGAAAGGTGAGTAACTATGGAACACCACATAGTAAGGTGAGTAACCATGGAACACCACATAGCAAGGCTAGTAACTATGGAACACCACATAGTAAGGCGAGTAACTATGGAACAGCACATAGTAAGGCGAGTATCTATGGAACACCACATAGTAAGGCGAGTATCTATGGAACACCACATAGTAAGGCGAGTAACTATGGAACACCACATAGTAAGGCGAGTAACTATGGAACACCACATAGTAAGGTGAGTAACTATGGAACACCACATAGTAAGGCGGGTAACTATGGAACATCACATAGTAAGGCGAGTAACTATGGAACACCACATAGTAAGGCGAGTAACTATGGAACACCACATAGTAAGGAGAGTAACTATGGAACACCACATAGTAAGGCAAGTAATTATGGAACACCACATAGTAAGGCGAGTAACTATGGAACACCACATAGTAAGGAGAGTAACTATGGAACACCACATAGTAAGGAGAGTAACTATGGAACACCACATAGTAAGGAGAGTAACTATGGAACACTGAAATTAGAAAGTCCAGAGTTCACACCAGTCTTAAACAAAACATGTTAATAAACACAGCATTTTGTTTAAGTCTGGTGTGCACTCTGAACTTTCTACTTTGAATGCATTATAACCATTGGCCATGGTACCTGAGTAGCACCCAGTGAATCTGTAACCTACTTTCTGACTAACTATGGAACACCACATTGGTATGCAAATGTTGATAATCTGGCTTCACTTCAATTGGGTCTGGCAGGGCTTTTTGACCCAGTCAGTCAAAATCTGTCATCCTGAGTGATTAGGTTGGCAAATCAATCTCCATGAGTTGTCAAAGCCTTAAGCTGGAAGCGTCACTTCCCTGTCTTTTGGAATAAGACTGTGTGAAGCATCCAATCCTGGCCAGGCCTGGTTGAGAGGGGGGTGAGCATGGCACTCCCCAAGCTCCCGCCTGGTACTGAGATGATGCGGAACATGGTCGAAGCCTTGAGGCAGGGAGGTGTGAAAGCTCGGGCTTTCCTATGGCACTACTGTGCACTTGGGAGCACGTGTTTTAGCACCTTCCTCACTTCCTGCCATAGCTTCGGCTATGGCGGAACAATTTTTTAAACCCCCGACCGAAAGGTTGGGGCCTTATTTGGCATCACCCCTATTAATTTGTACACTAGGTACGCACTATTTATTTAACTGGCACTTCACGTGCACTTTTTGTTTTGTGTTTTGTGTGTTTCACGTATTGTGGCGGGATTGCCTGGGCCCTTTTTGGGGCCTTCAGGTTTTTCCCATTTGAACCCCCCCTGGAAGCTTCCTGGTGGCAGCTGGGAGCAGAAAGGGAGGGCTAGTATGGTGGTTCCTGACGCCTACCGGCCGAAGGGACCTCAGTTGTCTCCCTCTAGCCCTACGGCGTAACAGCTATGGGCATAAGAGGGAGTCAGAACGGATCCCGATCCACCTGCACTTTTGTTGCACTGTGGTGACGATCACACGAGAGCACGTTTCCCGAGCTTTCGATAAAAAAAAAAAAAAGAGAATACTTGTAGCCTACCCTTGAAATTACAGCTATTTCCCTTTAATATGTTTCATTTTCTACATTAAGCAAATGGGCAAAAAAATTAGAAAAAGAGAGTTTAGCTAGAATGGCAGATTTTTACATAGTTTTCATTTATTACTCACTATTTATACAGTCAATAACTGAAGATTTTTAAAAAACAAACAAAGGTATTATTTTGACTTCAGTTAACCTTTAAAGAAAGTAGTCCCTTAACCATTAACGCTTTAGCACTAGTACAGTACTGAGGCATAATGTTCAATTGTACACTGTTATGGAAGTTAATAAAAAAACAGCTTTTAGGCTGTAGGTCTTGTGCAACAAGCCAGCAATGTTATTTTTCTGGACACCAGCACAGTACATATAAACTTGCAGAATTTATAGTCATCAGCATAACACTTATGTCATAAACCAAACTTGCTGCACATAGATTATATTTTTCTTGGACAGAAGGTGTAGAAAACAATCTTAGTTAATCTTGGCCTTCAGGTATTAGTTTTTCCACAAAAAAGAAAAGAATGTCAGATGACGGGTTTTCTACTTCATGAAAATCCAGCTTAGATGTCCTTCAGGTATTGGTGAACTAAGACCAGAATGCTTAGTGCAACATCAACTGAAGGTGTGTACAGTGGCGTAGCTACATTTTAGATGCAAATCTTTGGTGCAACCTGGGCAGGTTTTTTAAAGGGAATGTCCATCCCCCTAAGAAAATTTTATGTCACATAGTTCAGCCCCACAAACCCCATTTTCGTTTTACAAATCAGAAGCATCTTTGAAAGGTTTGAATAAAACAAAAAGGGGGTTTGTGGGACTGAACTATGTGAGGTTACATTTTTCTTAGAAGGGTGGACATGTCTGCAGAGGACCTGGTAGGGTCCCCTTAGGCTCCGGGCCCCATAGCAATTGCTATGTTTGCTATGGTGATTCCCTAGTTCAAGAAATTCAAATGTGTGAAAACTACAAATCTAAGCATAAGACAATCAGGGGCCCACAGGTTTGAGATGATGTAGGAGATTCCTGTAATTTTATATGCAAATGTTAATTGTCTTAAACTTGATGGTCTGTCTGAGAATAGCACTGGGGGAAAACCATAAGGCTTTAGCACCTTGTTGCAATACTGTCTCTTTAATGTAAACCAGTGGGGCAAGGGCAACACAAGTTGGAAAATGCCACTAGGCTGCAGGTAGTAAATCTGCCCAAGTAAAAAATCACTTTTAAAGTATTATTGGTCCTTTGCTTAGTGTAAAGACCCAGTGGTAAGAAAGACATTGCATAAATTTAGGTATATAAAATATATTCCCATTTTTTTAATGGGAAATTGAGTTGGAAGCTGATGGGGAGAAATCCAATAGATTTAGCAATAGATCCATAGTGCATCCAAGTTCCATATGCTGAATGTATGGTAAAATATAACAATAGCATAGACATAAGGCCTGCTGTCTGAATTGTATTACCTGTTCATTTAAAGTGCAAACATTACTGATTTAGTTTATATTTACTAAAGTTAAAACAATTCATGGAATCGTTTTACTTGGCTCCTTGGTTATGTTAATCTGAATGTCACATTTCCTCGGCTGAATTTCTTTCATTACTTATGAAAAACAAAATTTTGAAAACGTCTGTAGGAGGCGAAAGAAAGAGCCTTTGTCTGACCCAGTGGTGAGACCATTGGTCACTATGCAAAAGTGCCCTGTCCTATACCAGCTTTTTGTGTGTTATGAAAATGAATACACCATTTGTTCATAAACTGGGTCTATTTCCTTTGGGAGTACAGACTGACCTTCCCTATCTATCCAAAGAATGATACAGACAAAATGCTGAGAGCAATGGTACAAACTCCAAACCTCTGTTTTTTGAATGGAAGAAAAAAAACTCGGCTATTGTAGATTCCCTGTTAGGACATTGTAATACGTTAGTGTTAAGTATGTTTCTATACTGGAAGAAGAGGGGGGCTTATGAGCTGGAAACACTCCCCACATCTCTTACTGAGCTGGGATACAGTGTAGTAGAGCGTTTCTCCTGGAGCTCTTCTCTTGATATCATTGAAGACCTTGCAGGTAAGCAACATGACTACTTTGAAATCCTCCCCCCACCCCAGTGTGATAGAAGAAGGAGACAAGCACACTAACCTATCATACATAACCGTGGTTATTGGTTTAGCTGATTTATGCAGGGAATAGACATAATTGTAGCAAGTATGATGATGTCTCCCTTCCTCATGCTATTTAATGACTTTTCGTTATGTGTGGCTCTATAAAAGACTAACCCACTATGGCATGCTACCAGTAAATTCATTTGCAACATTGGTTCTATGGAGATATTACATAATATTGTTGGTACATTTTGATATACAGAATGCCTGCAGGGTATACTGGTGATTTCTATGGATGTTTTTAACACTCGTCAGTTTTGTAGCCTTACTTTACCAAAATAGAGATGGGGAAAGCTATTGGGAATGTACAGGATTGAATAGAAGGTCCTAGGATCCCATTCTTTGCTAGATGTGTATTGGACAGACTGTAATACTGTTTATGCTTCTGAAGCAGCTGGATCTTCTGACATTTCCTGGGAGCTAGGCAGGTGTCTGGGTTGCATTGTGGATGATCCTGCTCTGCCTATTTGTAGTGATGTTCCAACAAATGTTTAGGGCAGGATTTTGTCTTTCAATTGTCTTTCACTCACACTACCCTATCACAGGTCAGATTGTACATAATGTAATCTACAGATCATAACCACCTGGTTATAAAAAAGTCCATCAGTTATCTACCCAAGGTTTGTTATAGTGAGAGGTGTGCAATGTTTAAAACACATCAATAATATAATAAAGATGGTGTGCTCACCGCAAATATTTCTTTATGAGCAGCTGACACTCAAATAGGATGGTGCTAGGGGAAGAAACACTATAACAATATAAACAGATAGTGTAGAGGATAAAGTCCCCCACACTCAAAAGCAATCCCCAAACAGCACTCGCAGCTGTAGCTCAGAATATGTAGCAGTCAAACAATCTATTATGATTGCGACCCTAATAATTTAGAAACACAACCCAGGTAAACTTTCGAAACTCCGTTGAACAAGCACGTTATACAATACTAATAAGTGCAAACATATTCAAATTTTTATCACATTTAATGCGAGACAAATTTATCATGTTTTATCAACCTCAAAGTGCAAATTAACATGCGGGGCTGGTTGTTGGGTAAATAATTTTCCGGGTGTTTGGACAGTATCCAACAGACTCCCCAATATGATAGCTTATATTGAGTCCGTGGTTCCAAAATCACTTGAAATAACTTATTAAATCACCATTGTCGAAAGTCCCCTTAGGGGTTCAGCCGAAGTGTCCAGCAAACATTTTAATCGGTAGCGGTGTATATATGGTGTATATAATGTTTAAAACACATCACCCTGTTTTAGATTGAGATTTTGCAGTTTCTAGGAGCCAATAATACTGCAGTTCTACTCATCTCTTGGCCAAAGAAGAGTTAAGCTTGGTACACACAGTAGAGATAATTGGCCAAATCCATCATGTCTAGCCAAGATTAAGATTATTATTGGTCATGTTTGTGGTGAGAATTACTGCTGCTGGCTGCAGGATTGGATCTGGCTGAAGATTTCAGTCGCCCACTGTCAGCTTCCTTTCCTTGTATATGTATCTGTATAATTTAGTAAAGTGAGCTGACAGTGTGTGGCCACCTAAACGATCTTCCCTACAATCAGTATAAGGAGGTTTGTCAGGAATGCGTAGACACATCTGTAGCAGAATACAGATGAAATCCAATAGTATCTGTCTGTGATCTGCGACACAATAGTACAGTGTGTACCCAGCTTTTTTGCCAATTGCTGCAATGTGGTGCAAATGTGAGTTGTCAAGAGCTGTGTTGCTATGGGTTTCCGAACTGTTTGTCCGTGTTTTCAATGGTCCCAAATAATTTTTTTTTTAAAAATGCACTGCTAAGTTGCGCCAAGACCATCAGTCAAGGTATATTAAACAGGTATTTATTAAAACATAGCTATTTCATTTATGCAAAAAAAGGGTGATGAGCTGAAAACAAATTCCTATTTTCAATCACTAGGGCCTGTTATTTTAATTATTGCTCATGTTTACGTGGTATGCCTCAGGCTACACACAATACTGTGGCACCATGCACGTGTCAACCATGCTTACTAACTGTCCCGATTAATCCAGAACTGTCTTCGTTTATGGGTTTGTCTGTTCTGCTGTTTCTGTTTTACCTCCTTTGCTTTGGGATGGGGCAGTAACCAGTCGGTGTTTGGTGTATGGAGCCCAATTGGCTGTGTTTGATGAACACATATTTATAAGGATTGTTCAATCTGCAAGGACAATATTCTGTCCTCAGAATAGAATTAAATCAAAATAAAACATAAGAGATAAAGTAAACTGGTGAGTTTGGTTCTGACAGCAATTTCACGGAACATGACTGAAGTTCTGAAAACCCAATTCAAACACAATTGATTCAGACTTTTAAAATTTTCAGTTGCATCTTTCGAATATTTGAACAAAAAAATTTTTTAACACAATTTTTCAATCGGAATTTCCAAATTTATGATCTTCTGATATTCTGTTTTTTGGTATTCAAGGTTCCAATTTTCCAAAATTCAATCAGATCCACAGATTTTTTTAAACTGGCAGTTTCGAATCAAAACCAGGTTTGTTAAGAAAAACACGACTCACCACTAAAAAACAAATGTAGTTTAGATTTACAGGATGTATCAGGAAATCTCCATCTTTTGACCAAAAAACAAATATAGATAAGGGAGGCGTCAGGTTTTTAAAAGAACCATGTCATTCCATATGCCATTGAATCTGTTGCCCATTATTCAACCTTGATACTATACTGTCTACTACGTATGATAAATTTTTAAACCATAACCCAAATGTCACATTTAGAAACAAGATGCACTTTATGTTGCCATAAAATCCTCACTCGGTTTGCAGCTCTTTCCTTTTTCCTTAGTGGTTGTTAAGAAACACAGAAGCCAATTCTGAGCCTTTGTTTGTATTTCCAAGAATATGATTTAATAGTAACATATCACTTGCCCTGAGTTATTTTAAAAATATTTATATTGAATAGTTTATCTCTGGAATTTCTTACTCTCAGACAAATGGAACACTTCATAAGACCGTGAACCTCCACAACCAAATCACATTCTGTAACCATGTTTGTGTGTATGTTTTATATGAAAAATGATATGTACATGATATGTATAGTGTAGTTGATGAGTTGAGCTGGATATGATTTGTATAATGCCTTTTTAGTAATGTAGTTCATGGTTCACAGTCTATACGCCAATGAGAGAAATCTCTAGTATATGAACTCTTTCCAGTCTCTTTACTATGATGAAGAGTCTATTCATTTAGGTTTGAAATCTCTCCAACTTACGAACAAAACACTTCTCTCACGCTAGTCTGTGCCTTCAGTTAACAGTGCAAAGTAGGATTTGCTATGAAACAAAATCAAATCTAAGAGGTTTAAATTAGCTTCTTAGAAAAGGACCTGATTTGTGATCTGTAGAAAAATATACCATGCACCTGTCTAGGGGGTCACATTTAAATAAATCTTACCAGCATTAACACTGCCGTAATGGAAACCTTTACCTAGAAATGTAACACCGATCTATAGCTGTAATAAAGTCATTCCATGACCCGGTTCTAGTCATTTTAGTGCCCTAAGCTAGTCTCCCCTGGTGCCCCCTTCGCAACTGAAACTTCCCCCAACCAACTCTTGGATTAGACTTTGCATAAATTAGATATCTCTGCCAAGATCAATATATTGTATGCAAGCAGAGAGGCTACAAGAAACTATATCAGTAACAATGTATTGCTCAGTGGCTGATATAGATCCCTGTCTTTTAAAAGAAATAACTATTTATTTTAACATTTGAATGGTGCCCTAGCAGTCCACTTAGGATGTGTATGCCTAGAAACAGCAATGCTCTGCTGTGATCTAAAACTAAGACCATTTGTGATAAGAAACCCCCAGAATGCATTTAATGTTTTTGTACATTAGATTACAATGGTAGAGTGGTCAAATGTAAGAAACCATTTAGAAATCTGTTATCAAAGGTAAAAAATCAGAGCAAAATAAAAGAACAAGAAAAATGGAATTTCTTTATCCTAGGGGACAGACAATATTTACAAATATATAAACTGCTGTCACATGATGATCTTGTAGAAGTGTGTGTAGCAGCACAAAACTCCTTTCCCCCCTCTCTGGGCTTCTGTCCTCATTGGCAATCAGCATAAATGATAGCTGAACCCTCATAGCTTGCAAATAATTTGAACATATATTGAACATATATTGAACATATATTGAATATATATCAGTGCCACCTGATGGATTATTCAGTAAGCTCTAGTATCAACAGACATACAACAGGTACAAAAGGCATGCTGTGGCATTTCACGCCAATAACAGGGTACTTCATCAGAAGAAGTGTGCTGTCACATGATACCTGTCCCAGGCACCTGTATATATAACAGACTGGCCTAATACCACAAGAATAAAAGACCTTGATTTTCTAGGCTGTTGATCACCAGTGTTCACCACTTGTCCACTTTAGATGAGAGAATTGTTCATCCCTGTTTTGTGAATCGAAAAGCCAATAGACAGTATTTCTGAAATGCAAGCCTTAAACTCCTAACCTGTAAATGAAATCTTATAAATATAGTGGGATAGTGTAGTACCAAGTAACATGTACTGGTGCTGGAATAATAGATGGTATAACCATCAGGATAGCAAAGAGTTCTTTACAGCGAGAAACAGATGCTCTATATACTAAGCCTGTTGCTTTGCTTTGATGCCTTTAGACTAGTGTGTGTTACACTATAGATGCCCTAGAGATGCGACATCCAGACTTTCTGTAGATAATTTTACACTAATTAGATTCAAGGATATAATTACTTGCATATGTGTAGTTTTTATAGTATTTTATAGAATAAGAATAATCCTTTAAAGAGCACTAGGAAATATACCTGCCAAATTCTATTCTCAGATCATTTTCTAGCGCTGAGCACACTCTAAGCACATAAGTTTTTTGATGCATAGATTTTTTAAAGGGATAGACCAGCCATAACAGACATAATTCAGGGTTTCAATAAAATTCATAATTGTTTGGAACTTGTCCAGTCCCAGAAGTCTTTGTATTCTATTCAGGCCCCATCAGGAACATTTTTAAAAACACAGCATTGCTATTTTACTGTCCCCTCTGCCAAATGATCTTCCATTCTATGATCCATCAGAATTTTTTCAGAAAGGTGTTGAGGTCAGGAAAGAAGCTTTATGTCTGGCTTAACTCATCCACATTCTACATAGGTACATTGTTCTGATCTGGCCCAGAATTCATTCTCTTGGTAAGGCCTGAAACTCCATACTGGACATTTTATATGCTGCCCATCCTCAACTTGCCTATCAAGATTTTAATTTTTACATCATTTTTGTTGGTGTAGGTGGAAAGAATGAAGGATACGTGGCCATTTGTTTATTAATCACAAGGAACACAGCTAACTATTTTCTTGTTTCCATAAGCACCTGATGAAGCGCACTGAGACAGAAAGCTTGCGTGAGCTGAGGCAAAGTATGTCTTTATGGTATTGCATGTCAGAAGTATCAGATACGGCCTAATAAAATGAGGCCTGGCTTTCAGCCCGCGAGGGGCTACAAACTAATAAATATGATACTTTTCCAAAGAAGGATCTTGCCAGAAGTAAGTTTATGGAATGTTTTTTTTCCTTCTTTGCTGTAAAGAAGGATAATATGATAGATTACAAAGGCATGTTTATATATAAAGATAAATATCACACAGTGAAATATATTGTAGCACTGGCAAACACTATCGGCCTCATATACTGCTGGGTGCATTGGTAACATGAGTAGTTGGACTTGAGCTAACTAAAGATGGCAGAAACTCTGAAGTTCAGGAAAAACACGAAGATCCGAAAATCTGAAAACGGAACTTACTTTCGAGGGTTCCAAAGTCCTGAAATCCCGCATCCCATCTTTAGCGCTTACCTATTCAATAGCGTGTGTTTAAAAGGGAAGTTCAGTGCAAATACATATGCTTTTCAGAAAAAAGAGCAGTATTTTTTCACCCCAATGACCTTAATCTGCCAATTCAGCATTTTGTCTGTGTATAAATAAATGCAACTGAAATACTGACCCCTAGTAGAGACTGTTATGGTCTTGCCTTTGACCCAGCACCTGGGTTGATTCAGTTGCTCAGTAGAGATCTGAGCATGTTTGACCCATCCAACAGCCAATCAGTAGAAATTACTGTTGGGAACATTCCAAGGAAGTGGTGCATCCTGGGAAGAAGAAGAACCTGAAATGTCAGCTCACTAATGTCAACAGCAGGGAACAGCAAAGGGTATGAAATCAAATGATTTTTCAAAATGTGAGAGAATATGTAGAATAACTAAGAAGGCATTACACAAACTAACAATTTAACAAATATGAATAATTTCCACTGAACTGTGTACATTGAAAAAATCATTTTGCCTCATCTTAATCTTAAAGTGAATGTATGTAAGTAGCACGTACTCCAGTACTTGTTTTACTCAGGTCGGAGGCTTCACGGTTCTTCCAATCGGATCGGAAGCACTTCATCAGAAATCCAATAATAGGATGTATGGCCAGCTAAAAGGAGAATTAAACAAAAATATAAAATAGTTTGAATGTTTTCCCTTTTTTAAAGGGCATCTACACTGCTAAAAATGCATGCGCATAGCGTACTAAGTCCGTCAGAGGATGTGGCAGAGGCGCAAAGTTCTGTAACTTCGTTCCTGGCTCCTAAACGTTTTATTGAAGAACGGGAGGTAGGGCACAGTTCCTTTACCTCCCATTCTTCAATAAAAATGAATTGAAAAAAAGTGATTAAAGGGTAGAGATACCGTTTAATTCCTAATTGATTGATAACTGTATAGCAGGGTACACATGGTCAGATCCTTCCTCCTGACCGATCAATCATTGATTGGCCAGGAGGAAGGACTGTCAGTTGCAGCAAAAGTAGCCACAGCCAACAGTTCGCCATGACCAAGCTTGTGGTCCTTAGAGAATCAACGGTCGGCGGTTATTGGATGGTGTGTACCCTGCTTTACTCTCACCTGTGAAATCAGCAGCACTGTGGAGAAGTGAGATTAGTATAAGTATGAGAAGTATTTAGCATTTCCTGTGAGTAAGGCAGGGTACACACAGGAAAGATATATAGCAGATGACAGTTTTATTGGAAGCTGTCACTAGCTATAAAACATCCCTGAAATATTCACCCTATATTTGTAGAAGGGATGGAGAAGGAAGATCGATTAGGTGGCCAATGGACGCTATCATTACGCTTCGAGATGGACTAGAACTCGAACCCGAGCCGAACTATTCGAACGACTATCCCCGACCCGTATTTTCGATATTTTCGATAAATATCGAATGTTCGACCGTTTGAATATGCGAGTAAAATGCTTATTATACCTATACGTGAGCATCCAATCTGCAAGTAAATTGTCCATTAAAACCTATACGCGAGCATCGAATCCGCGAGTAAAGTGTCCATTAAAACCTATACGTGAACATCGAATACGCGAGTAAAGTGTCCATTAAAACCTATACGCGAGCATCGATTCCGCGAGTAAAATGTCCATGGTATCTAGGCGCGAACATCGAATCCGCAAGTAGAGTGTCCATTAAAACCTATACGCGAGTAAATTGTACATGATACCTAGGCGCGAACATCGAATGTTCAAACGCGAGAGCTTAAAAATAGCGCGAGTGAGAGTAAAATTGATTTTTCGAATGTCCTGGATATTCGAACATGTTCCCCAGACCATTTCCCAGGTCCCACATCCATTTACATTAAGTTACCATTGATATTTTTTTTGTATTTCATTAGAACTTTTCAAACTATTTGACTTCCATTGACTTTAATGGGTTCGTTTTCCCATTGACTTTAATTTGTCCGTTTTCAAATTTGCGAACTTTGGACTTTCCATATAGTTTGAAAGTTCGAAAACGGATCGAACTTTCAAAAGTTCGGCCATCTCTAATCACGCTGTGTGCACTGAAGTATAATGTAGTATTATAAAGTGACTCTGACAAACACATTGCCAATAATAGACCAACCCCGACCTATTATTATTTGTGTATCTCTGCAGGGAACACATCTTTCCATTGATCAGCGCAGCAAGCGGCTACACAAGGCCATCTTTGCTTGGCTAGTTCTCCGTGATTAAGAACGTCCCAGTGGTGAGGACCTAAACCGCGTGGGTACTAAGAACTGGGGAGGGGGACTTGGGTGCTGATAACTGCCCTTTAAAGGATTTAGGAAAGCCAAACACCCACAGCATTAGAGATAGCAATCTGTTAGATACCCATTATAGCAATCAGTCAGGGTCATTTATATTTTATCTATACAGTTCTCTATATAATCTATAAGGTTTAATGATTATAAATAAGAACAAGGAGAATTAGAACAAAATGTCCAAAAGGACATGGATAGAAAAATAAATAAAACCCACTTATGGTTCCTGTTGTTTGTGTTGGTGGGTGTGAGTAAAGGGAGTTACAGGTGTCAGATCTATCAAATGTCTAAATGGTCGGAGGTTTTACCTCTCAGTTTTCCCATGATGTCCCCTGTTCTGACTCAGTTATTTGGTGACCAAACGTTGACCACAATCCAATCAGGCCAGGCGGTTGTCTGAACATCACCGGAACATCGTAGTAAAGTTGGGAGGTACAATTTCTAGTGTATGGCCAGCTCAGCTTGTTTACCTTACATATAGATGACAAACAAAACAAATGTGTCAGTATGATAAAGAATCATATTAGTATCATTTATTATTATATTGGAAGTCATTGTAGTTTAATCATACACAGTATATTTAATAGTTATCTAAAATGATTTCACTGGTGCTAACTATGCAACTGATGCACAGAATAGCATGACAGGCCCCTGACAGACTGAACTGTCTTAATTGGATTAGTAAATAAAAGTGCTTTTCTTTTTGTGATGTTTGGCTTTCTGTTTCCAAATCATTGGATTGTGTTTTTGTTGCCGGTTTTATGAAAGGACGACTTGTTTATTCATAATAGGGAATCTGAACTGGAAATTTATGATGTCCGGACAATAAAAAGTTACTTCTAACATGTGAGTCCCCTTTGTCGGACAGCCATATACAGTATCTGTTGTCTACTTAACAGAATGGATTTTCACTGTAGGCAGAGACTCCTCTCAGTATTAGCATTTATCTAAGACAAGACAAAGGACTTTACTTTGTCTGTTCATGAGAAATTGCAGAACGTTGGATTGAGGAGCAGATATAATAATGTTTCTCTTTACATAAAATTTAATGCGAATGGAGAACTCAGCCTGTATGTCTTCTCGCATAACTTGCTATTTATATTTACTTGAACTGGGAGAGTGCAATAACAGAGGTAATCCAGTGTTGCCTTCCATGTATAGCATGAGTGATATATTTGGCAGCTTACCGCTCCTTTTCTAGAGCAAAAGAGGAGGTGAGATAAATTACTCCTACCCCCAAAATTAATACATATATATTTATGGTACATAGATAATATTCTATTATAACTCACATGATGTCATAGAGTGACTATAATAAGCAAAACTATTTTATTTAATAATTAGAATAACCAAACCATATGCATCAGAATGAAGGGATGTTTGTTGGCTTTCCTAAACAATGGAAATGCTAATGAAATTAGGGCTAAATTTCTGCCTAGTCCATCAGTTCCATTAAAAAGGTAATTGGTTCCATTTTCCATCTGGCACCAGTTGACCTGGTAAGAGAAAAGAGCTACAACAGAAATAAGAGCTAGTATGTATATGAGATCTGCACATATTTGTACACTGAGCGAATGCAACAGACTCTCTGGCAAGTTGTCATAATATGAACTACACTAGAGAGGGAACCGAATTGTGGCTTTGTGCTAGAGAGGGATTGCAAGCTGAAATTAATCCTTAAATGTAAACAGTGATTCTTGCTAAAAGCAAGTTTATGAACATTCAGACGTGAAGTATAGACTTTCTCGAATACCCACAAACTACATAAACTTTAACAATCTGGTAATGTGTATTTAATGTTTAATGGCATCATCTTCTACCATATCAGTCAGCATAGAAAAAATATGAGATTTTCTATTTACAGTTTAAAGGGAAAAGTTAAGTTGCCCATAGAAATTACCGATGCCCAACAAATCCTGTAGGATAGTACAGTTTTTTCCGAGTATCTGCAAGGAGTGGGTACGGAAAACTACAATGTAGTATGAGGATCAGTCGGAGCCCCTAGTTACCACTCGTTTAGTGGTATGAAAGCTACCATATTGTTTTACTGATCTATAATAAGCCTGTTATGTATTTCAATGGGATGTTCCCACTAGTGCCTTCATTTTATCATGGAAAACGATAGAAAATATTTGATAAATCTAAATGAAGCGTCGCTTATACCTTGTATGGATATAAAACACTGATTCCATACAACCTTCTTGGTCAAAGATATGTTCTAAACCCAATAAAGGATACACAACTCAAAGACGTTCCCTGCTAAAATAATGTTGGTTTTGCATTATTGCATTATAATCCACCCCTTCATTAGACTACAATGGAGTCCATCTGTAAATAGTAATTTTATAATTAGCGTGCTTCTACGTAGTACTTTTCGGAAGTTGGTTCCCCTCACCTTTACCCCTGATTCACTTCCCCCACCTCTGTTTTCACCCCCTTTAGGCTCCCTACTCTGCGTCTGCTGCACCTGTACTCTGCGTCTGCTGCACCCCTGTGACTGCCACAGCTCCTCCTCTTCATTTTACATCCTGCACAGAGCCGAATCACTTGCGCGATTGATCAGCTCTGTGAAATAATTTTTTCAGTATAATGTCCCTTTAAAAATGGCCACAGATATCATGTCTGTCATTAATAACAGCGCAACTTAAGGAAATTACATTTCCTGCACATCTAGCTGGCTATGTACCAAATGTATCATATAGATGGACAGTTAAATTAAAACTTACATTACACATAGTTCATTATCTGTTACCTAGTTCTAATTCGCATATACAGCCTGACCATTTGGTAATCTATGCCACATGGTTCTCTGCCTTTATAGACAGGTTGCTAGGGTCTTGTTTTGCAGTTGCTCAGTTGAATAGTCAAGTTATGATCTCATGGAAGTTGGCATATCAAGCCTGTCAGCAGCTCCTTCTCTGAGATCATTGCCTTGGTAGTAATGTCTATCAACCTTAATCTCTGTCTGTCCCTTCTCTTTTTGCCTTTAATCTTTACCAGTGTTCTCTAGCTAAATAAGCCAATGTTCTCTGTTTGCTAGCCAGTCCTGCAGTGTGTGGCCAATGTGAAGGAGATTAGCTAAAAAGCTTCAGATATATAGAAATCAAATGACATAGGTGGCAGGAAAACAGTTTATTTCCATTATTAATATTTCCATTTGGGTTCGGTCTTCATCCTTATTTATCTTTGGGTACATATCAGATTATAACTGCACTATACCTCACAAGGCATGTTCATAGCATTGCTGGTGTGTTGATTTAAGATTCTTTCAATCAACAATGATCTAAAAGTGCATGTCCACCCTTAAAACAAAAAAAACGGTGACTTGTTATCTGCCTGCAAACTCCAACTGCTATTTTCCCAGTTTATTACATGCATTTGTAT
Source organism: Hymenochirus boettgeri (assembly GCA_019447015.1). Lineage (NCBI taxonomy): Eukaryota > Metazoa > Chordata > Amphibia > Anura > Pipidae > Hymenochirus > Hymenochirus boettgeri. The sequence continues at coordinate 182,292,456 of CM033475.1, read as the reverse complement.
CAAAATATTCTTCTCTCTTTAATAAGTTCTCTTCCTTTCTGGCAAAAGTGTCTGTCTCCTCCCTCTGCCAATTAGTTTTTTATATATTGAGCATGTGCAGAGGAGGCAGCAGGGCAATTAGGCTGTCAGTTGTTACAGCCTTGCTTGACTGCATGGAGGAAGGGGTCAGCTTAAGGGGCCCATACACAAACCAATCCCAAATGTAAAATGGACAAATCATATGATCGGTGGATCTTAGCATAAACATTTTCTCATTGACCCGAGAAAAAAAGAAAAAAAATTGTATGCTGATCGTACGATCGACCATACACTAACCAATGATTGTATGATATCTTGATTGGAGCATGGATGGGGGCCTGCTGCAAGCGCTCCCACAGACAGCTTTCCACCTGGCCATCCCTCTCATCTGCACACTTGTGTACATTGCAAAGTTGTAATCCTGACTCCCTGGGAATTATAGTTTAAAGGGCATGTCAACCCCAATAAAATGGGTCACATATCCTTTACCTTCCCCAATACCAAATGATATATTCAGCACATTATTAGATGTGTTATTAAACAGATAATTAAGTATAATTATCTGACCAAGCGCCCATAGACCTACTGATAGTCGGCTGAAACAGGCGTTTGTCTCCCAGAGGTGCATACTGGGTTGGCATTTCAAATGCACTTCTGTACAGAGATTAAATCACTTAGCCTGATCTCTTGTAGCCTCCTCTGCTGCAGTGCAGCTTGTAGATTACACATACATCAGAAGAGGAGGCTTCGGCAAGTCTGTGTCAGTTTAGAAACACAAAAATTATTTAACAACTAGAATGTCCTAGAAAAGTAGAACTCAAATATATATAATTCCAAGAACCAAAATATCACATTCAGAATGGATATCTTAATCTATTTATTATATGTTTATATACAGTTTAGTAGTTTCATTCAATTGACCAGTCAACATATAATTCATTTTAAAAGCCAGCCAGATTCTACAGATCCTGGGATAATTATCCCTAATGGACCTATATCATCATCCTCTGCAACATATAAAACACAACCATATAACATGCATGATAGATAGATACACTTATATCAAATAAAACGCCACGTAATATCACACAATTAGTAGTTCCTAAAAATAGTGATGAGTGATGAAATCCACAGATCGATCCATTGAAGGGTGATTAAAATTCAAACATGTATGGTTAACTCTTCTCTTACCAGAGAATCCAACACACAATATGAGTCACTAGTTCTTTAAAATCTTCCTAGATTCTGTCTTGGCTCCCACAGAGATTGAAACACAGGTTGAGAGTCAGGGCCGGCCTTTGATATGGGCGACCTGTGCGACCACACGGGTTGCATTACCAGGGGGGCGACAGCTGGGAGTCTTAGGTCACGGACCTGTAGCTTAAAGTTGTGCATCAGTGCCATAGCCCCCCTAGTTACGGTCCTCCAGATCAAATATATGTATCAGCACCTCACCTCATACTAAGCCCCAACACATATAAGCTTTACTTAAGATGTCTGTATGCTGTGCTGTTCTGTCTGTGCATTTAGTACGTTACTTGTTACATAATGATGTATGCACCATATATACAAGCACGCACTGAAGATACTGAAAGACAGTAAGTGCAGGTGGGGTACTTGATTTGAAGGCAAGCAGCATTCAACGGAGTATTGTGTGTGCCCAGGGGGGTGGTTTTTTGTTGGGGTTTTTTTTGGGGGGGGGTTGGGTACTAGGCGTCAGTAACAAATCTTGCACAGGGTGCTATTTATCCTAATTGAGAGTGGGTAAATCCCTAAAAATGGAGGAAACCTAGGCCAGGTGACACTAAAAATGTATTGGGGGTTTAAAGCAGATTGTAAAATTAGATTATGGGGTGGCTTTAAGCACATGGTAAAATTAGGTTATAAGGGTGAACATGCCCTTTAAGGGAGAACTAGATATAACAAAAGTAAACCGACACACAGATTTATAATTCCAGCCAACATTAAAGCTGCTATTCTTACACTTTCCCTTTTAAAGTACAGTAACTTAGATATAAGCCCCAGTCAGCTGCTTTGATTCTGGGATATTTCTCATATAAATAAATCTCATTAGTATACACACCCCTCAGACTGCCTCCCAAATGAACATGTGCTACCTGTCAGAAGTATGTTTCATTGCTTGGCCAGTGTCTGAGAGAAGGGGGCAGTACACTTGAACCAGGGCCAATGCAGAAGATTGGGGCTGATATCTCAGGTACTGTAAAAGCAGCAAAGTGAATGGCAGCTTTCTGGAATTATAGATTGTTGTGGTACTTTTAGGTTTTGATCTCCTTTAACTGTTTTAAATAAATTGGGGGTGAACAAAAATACAGCACAGTCTGTGGTATAAACACACACACATATATAATATATAATAAATATATATTTTCCGTTTTCACGCTTGAGCATTTTCCCAGGAACTATTTATTTATAAAATGGAAGTAGTGTTCATTGCCATTTGTCAGCATGATATGAGATAGAGTTAGACGAAAGATTAAATGGCAGTGGGGGTTGCTACATGGTTGTGAATATTAAGTCATGGATAATAGGAAAAATCCTACCCCATAGCCATACACTGTGTTAAACATTTCCCTGTTAGCTGCAAATAAGCAATGGGTCCAGGCCAGAGGGAACTGTGTGTGAGCCAAGGGTTACATAAATATCCTAAATCCTTCCTGATTGTCTCAAACAATACTTTATTCGGTAATGAGCCAGAGTTTTTCCTTGTAAGTCATGGGAGAGATAATATACGAGACGGCCATGCATTGGCTACAGAACATTTAGCTGCTAAGATAGATGATCTGTATTTGTTTATTTTTTGCAGCAGGGCAATAGCATGTTAAAGTGCCTGTATGTTTAATTAATTCCTGGCCAATGTACCAGTGTAATAAATAAGTCCCCACGATAAAGTGTTGTATCGGTGAGATACAAGGCAGGTCCATTCATTGCTTTCTTTCTCCCTACATTAGGAGTTGACTGTGTAACCCGGTGTTTCTCAATCTTTTTGATGTGCGGGGACCCCTTGAAACATTTTGCCGTGTCTTGGGGAACCCTACATAAAATAATGATTATATATTATTATTTCTCTTTTTCTCGGTCATCAAATAATCAAAATACATAATTCATACAAATATGAATGATAGATCTTAATATATCTCTATTTAAATAAATGCACTCAAATTCCACAGGGGATTGGTCTATACCAGTGTTTCTCAACCGTTTTATCCTTAGTGAATCCTTGAAAAAATGTAAAGATCTCAGGGAACTCTAACAATAAAAACATTATTACTTATTTTTATACCAAACACATAATTCATACAACATTGATAAATATAAAGAGAAATATATCTGTATCATCACAATGGTGGATCCATACAGTTTCTATCACCCATTAACCCCCATGCAACCTTTCAGGGACCCCTGGTAGGGGATAAAGGACTTCACGTCCGAAACATGTTGTGTCAATAAAGCACCAAAAGATATCCTTTGGAGTCTTCTTTGTCTGGAAGCACCTGCATACCATTTTTTTCAATTTGACTAAGCTAAGGTGTTTGGGACAGTGCACAGCAGGATCCAGCAGCAAGAGGTGTTTGGGACACTGTCTATTGTTTATTACCCCTGGATTAGAAATGCTGGTGTAACTATGTGGAAGGTTAATTACTGCAGTAAGCAATTCATGTTTTAGTAAAAACTGCAGAACTCAGACATGCTGTCCCTTTAGATCCTGACGCCCTAGGCCATTGCCTGGGTATGGCGGGAATTACCTTTTATCGTTCGTGTGTAGGGGCTTTTCCCAACCGATCAGAGTGCCAGCGAATAACCGTAGTCGGCACTCCGATTGATCGGGAATGATGGAAAATTTCCATTGGTCGGTATCGGCTCCCTTCACTTGAACTGATATGATTGTGAGCTGTATGGCTGCATACTGCTTATGGGGATCGATTGGGTCCGTGTGTGCTATTCCCCGGTCCGTGTGTGTTCCGACAGATACCAGTGTGATCTATTGGCCCACATGCTGTGGGATTCCATCCCAACCTTAAAAGTTAAGGAGGCCTCTATTGAGACCTTCTTTTTTCTCAATAAACATCTCACCTAAACAACTTCTGGTGCCCATTTATTTTTAGCTCATACCACCATTCATGCATTTTGTCTTTTCCTATACTGTCCTATACTGAATTCCAGGTATATCAAGGGCATGTCCACCCCTTAAATGGTGGAGAATCCCGCAAACCCTAAAACCATTATTCTCACACTGTGGCCATACACACAAATGGCAATGGGGTAAATCCAGTGTAAATCCAGTGCAGGGGCTGTTTCCGACTGATCGTAGTGCAGATGAACGACCGTAGCCGGCATTCCGGTTGGTTGGGAATGACAAAAAATTTCCATCGGCCGGTATCGGCTCCCTTTACTTTAAAGGATAAGTATGCTGTAAAACAAAGTTAAGATTAGTTGGAAGCTGCAACTTTAAAAAACATTTGCCTTTTTTCCCTATGCCCCTCCAGAGCCTACCTTTCCTGCTTCAAAGTTACTGACATCTTGAATCTGTATAGTTGAATGTGTACCCCCCGCCCCTCCGTGATTTCGCCAAGATGATGTCACAAGCACACATGTCCGTGAGCAGTGACGTCATGTGCACACTGCGAGGACGCGTGCATGATCGGAACAAACGGAGGTTACCTTTTGCCACTAATGAAGATGGACGAACCAGGAAATCACGGAGGGGCATTCAACTATACAGATTCAAGATGTCAGCAACTTTGAAGCAGGAAAGGTAGGCTCTGGAGGGGCATAGGGGAAAAATGGCAAATGTTTTTTTTACAGCATACTTATCCTTTAAAGTAAAGGGAGCCGATCCGATCGTTCTGTGAATGGCCACACGGCCGACCGATCCCTATACCACAAATGGGGATCGCTCAGGTCCATGTGTGCGGTTCCCACAGCATGTGTGCCGACAGATACCAATGTGATCTGTCGGCACACATGCTGTGGAAATCTCAGTCTGTCTAATCCCTGCACACAATCTCCTGGCTTTACTAAGCACAGAATAACAGCGATAGAACTACAGCTATAAAAGTAGAATGAGGATTTACAGACATCCCACTCTGCCAATTTGTGCTCCCAGGCAGGGTGGGAGAGTGGGCGTGTTGAGGCTATGTGACATCACTGACATCACACAGTGTGTGAGGCATATGCGTGAGGGGGTGGGGAGGCGGAGTTATGGGTGTTACAGGGGTGTGATGTGGGCGGTCCAGAGGCATGGCCACAAAAAGGGGGCGTAATGGGGAGGAGATTTAGAACTCCTCTCCATTGCGGGAGATTGGGGTGGTCTCGCGGGAGCACGGGAGACCACCCTAATTCGCAGGAGAGTCCCGGAGGATCCGGGAGGGGTGGGATACCTGGATTTACAAAGAAATAAATTAAGTAATTGAGGCTAGCGAATAGTAGGACCGAACTACTGTGACTGCAGCAGGGGTGACTCTATAGTCCCTTTCTTATTAGTGGTATAGAAAATGATTATTAGGTACTACAGTGACAAATTGTTCTCCCCCTTCCCTGTGTACACTTCCTCCAAATCATGTTCTCAGTTTACAATGTACATGATGAAGAACAGTCAGCTATTAACGAGCTAAAATTGTAAGATTAAACAAGACGTTGGGGCACAGCTTGAACTCCCTAATAAAGATGTTTGTCTCCTCTATAAGCTGTCAGTAAGGCCACGCTTAACATCACTTAACTGGAAATGACTTTACTTTTAAGATGTAATGTAACCAAACATGTATTTTAAACATCTGTAAGGAATATATATTTTCAGGTTGGCATAAATAACGTTGCAGATCCTATTAGAACGTCTTTCTTTTCTGCATGAATTATTTCGGAATCCAGGGGTTGATATAAACACAATGGAACATTAACAATCCTGCGCACACAGTAATCTGTCAGAGTGACTTAACGTTCTGCTTGAAGTCATATTTTATCTGTTGTACCAACTGGGCTCTTTCTTGTTTAGCAAGATTAAAGTTATTGTCTTTTAAATAGAGCCAATTGGTTCCCATGACATTATTTCAGTGAAGAGAAGTAAGCGGGATTGTTTTGTTCTTTCTGCTATAAAATAGCTAGCGTTTTATTTTCATTCTTCACAAGTGAAGGGTGTTCTATTGCTTTAAAAATCCATCTGCCTCTCTCTCTCTCTCTCTCTCTCTCTCTCTCTCTCGCTCTCTCTCTCGCTCTCTCTCTCTATATATATATGTCTGTTTAGCTTTCTGTCCTTCTATATATATGTATCTATCAATCTTCTGTATAGTATTTATCCCTGGTCCCTCTGCCCTGTTGGAATCAGGCAGACTAAAGTACATATACACAGTTCATCTTTCTACCTTGGAAGTCATTTCCTTTCTACTGGTGTCCTATTCACAGCTTGTTTGGGAACAGATTCCACAGGGAAGGATTCAAACTCTTTAACCATGGGTGAGTCCATATCAATTGGAAAGAATCTGCTTTAAGAATTTTATTTTTGGGAAATCAAATAGCAGGGAGATAATTCTTATTATACAATATATATCATTATAATATTATACTATTGTATTAATGTATTGTAATGTAATAGCAGTATAGAATTCTGCATGTTGAAATGAATAACGTCAATCATTTTGTGTATATATTTACTGCATACTATAAATTTCCCTATTAAAGTTATTATTTCTACAATAACTATCTAATAATTAAACAGAGATAGGGTGATAATGTATATAATATAGTAATATAATATTGCTAATAAAATGTACTGGATAGTAATGTAATAAGATCATTCCAATTAACATGGGGAAATGGATTGGTATAGTTTCCGTGTATTATTTCATATATAACACTACATATTCCGCAGCGCTTTACCATTTTTAAATCCATTCATATAATGCTTTGATTTTTTTAGCTGACCTTAGTTGGACAAAGTAAAGCAGAATTCTCCCATGTGTTAGTAATCACCTCCTTCTCTTTATTTTCATGTGTGACTATTAGGGATAGGCCACACTAGCATGTTTCTTACGATCCCGGTTTGTGATCCTTTTGCATGTGAGAAACATATAGCAGTGCATGTCAATGTGGGTGGCTACATTGCATGCACTGCTCTGGTCTGAGATCCGTTTTCAGAGAGCATGCAATGACATTTTTTTCCAAACCGCATGTTCTCCGATTGCGCAACATGTCTTAGCAAAACCAACAAAGGCTGGTAAGTACATTTGGTGACAGGTTTCACTGGTATAAACCTTGCGGGGTTTAGGTTCCCTACAACATAATACATTTTTGCTTGGGGGTGGATATATACCCTTTAATTGAATGTATACTTTCTTAGTCATATTGGCTACCTGACTCCTGGGACTTGTTCAGCCCGGTATTAGAATTGCGATCCGATCACCTAGACAGAATGCTGCTTTCTGACCCCATTACATGTCATTAAACTGCTAAGAAGGGAAAGAAAATCTCTTGTAAAGATGTGACAGGTGAATGTACCCAATGATTTCAGACTTTTATCTGACATGGTCAGAGTAATAAAGAGTAATAAATAGTTTACTCTCCTTACTTGTTTTTTTTACACAATTTGAAATATATACTATTTTTTCATTTTTCATTTGCCTGCTGCCTCCATGAATGGGTTACTTGAAAACAAGGTAGTGCATGGCACAGTGGCATTAATGCCAATGTTTTCCCTCCTGCTTCTGTCCCTGTGTACCTCTCTATTAACAAACTGCTTTCTGCTGTTTTTTATTCATGATTGAGTATAATAAACATTACTTGGATACCGTAGTTTGATTTATCGGAACTTATATGAACATGATTTTAAAAATTCAAAAAAATATAACTGCTAGTTCTGCTGTGTGACTGACATATTGTATGGTTATTATTCATTCTTATAGATGAACGGGCAGCATCGGAAGAGAAGGTTCTGATCTGTGAGAGTTCTGATTGCACTGAGAAAAGAAGAGCAGCCAAGGTAAGCAACAAGAAATGTTGGGATTTATTCTCTATTTTCTGTGTATCATGCCAGCCATACACTGTAGATGGCTGCACAATGGGAACTATCGATCAGATTTCACCACCTTGTGCCATGTATCTTGTCAGATTTCACTTTGATATTGCAGCTGTGGACAGGATTATCAGAAATCTTCCGACAGGTCCAATCCCTGATCAACTCGAAAAAAAGCAAGCTTAAAACTTTTGTTTGTTATCAGTTTCCTGTCCCCAATTCAAAATGATATATTAGCACATTATTAGATGTATTACTAACCAGGTATTTAAGGATAAACATTGCCCCTTTCTCGCAGAGGAAGCAGCTCCTTCCTCCATGCAGTCAATCAAGGCTGACATCACAACCAATAATTAACTGTTCTTTCTCCTGTTCTTTTCTTTCCTCCAATGTACATGCTCAAGTTCCTAAAAGCTCATTGAGCAGGGGAGGAGGTGCCGGAAAGGGAAAGAATGGGGGCAATATGTAGCATTAAATATCCGGTTATAAATGCATGTTATAAGATGAAATATTAAAATAGCATTTGGGTTAATGGCAAATAAATTGAAAGTGGCCAATAATAGCACGTTTTGATGTGTGTCATTTAATCTATCAGGATCTTTGTTTCTTTTTCATAGTCTCAAGTCTTTCAGCCCTTGTTTAGAGGAGTTGTTTCCTTCTCTTTTGAATGGTCATGTTTACTGACCACTGGCAAATACATTAAACTATTTTCAGGCAATTGATATTTTTTTTAGTGCATGTCCATCTCCAAAACCAAAATCTGCCTATCATTTTCAGAGCTCACAAACAACCGAACTGTTCCACTTCCCTCCAGCAACACACCATGTACAATCTGGAATTTACACCAGGCTGGCCTTGTGTCCTCTTGTCTATCATGTTCGCGACCTGCTGCCTTGATTTACTTGCACACATACCACGGTGCTTAAGCTCATTCAAAAAGGGAAGGGGCAGTCTCATCATTAGCAAGACGGAGCACCTGCCATAATATATATTAAAATTATAGATTGATAGAAGTGGGGCTGGTTGAGGGGAGCGGATTGGAAGTGGTTGAGGGGAGCGGATTGGAAGTGGTTGAGGGGAGCGGATTGGAAGTGGTTGAGGGGAGCGGATTGGAAGTGGTTGAGGGGAGCGGATTGGAAGTGGTTTAGGGGAGCGGATTGGAAGTGTGTATGCACGGAGATAAGTGGGCTGATCTTTGTTTTTAGGGTGGGGATTTTTTAAAATCTAAATTCTATAACCCTCTAACCATAGTGTTAGCGAGACTTTAAGAGCCAAAAATATTGCTGCCTGCCTGCTGCGCCTACTGGTAAATGGGCCCACAAGGCTTTCTCTGGATGCTGAAAAACGGTGGTGTAGCAACCGCTGGTGGGCTGCCAGTTGTTACATTTCTGGTGTATTTTTCTTATCAAGATCTCCATCCACCCAATACCCCCCCTCCCCTTCTCTCTTCTCTAACTTAAACAACTAAAAAGGTTCTTGGTATTTTAATTTAAAGCAAATTGTGCTGAACTGAATCATTTATTTCTAACTATAAAATATTTGAACACCCTGTTCCTTTATGAACAAGTAAACTCCAATTGCCAGGAAACTTCCATTGACTTTAATGTATCCTGCAGGTGAGAGATATTACCTTGATCGTATACAGCTGTACAGGAGGAAACGTCTGGAAAACTGTTAGAGGAAATTACAGTGTTAGTTGAAATGAGCCTTTAAATGTGTAATTCTAAGGTTTATGGCACATTAAAATGTTACTGGTTTTCTACAAAATGCAATAGCCGAATTACAGGAGAAGTAAATCATGTTAAAGGTTAACTAAACTGTTTGAAAGAACTTAGTTCTATTTAAATAAAGGGCAACTAAAAAACAGCCTCATTGAACTAATGTTCTGAAACTCTTTGAAAAACTGCTTGTGTTCAGGGGTCCCACCCCATATTAGAACCACATATGCAACCAAATAAAGTATGCCATGTGCAGAGCATATGATTGGCTGACCAGCAGCTCTCTTATAAAGGTGGGACACCTGCACCAGCATGAGGCGACAGAACAGAGCTCTGATCTTAAGAAATGGCAACCACTGTTTAAATTTTAAGACAAATCCACCCTTAAAACATAAAACTGGTGACTTGCAGTTGTTTGCCCCCAACCCCAACTGCTATTTTTACCAGTTTATTCCATGCATTTGGGAGCTGACGTAAAATAATAACTTATTTTCCGTTATGGAAAAGGTATCTGCTTCCATCCTCTGCTCAATGAGCTTGAGCATGTGCAGAGGAGGCAGCAGTCAATCATTGATTGTGATGTTAGTAGTTACAGCCTAGATTGACTTAACGGAGGGAGAAGCCAGTTTACTCTGCCAGAATGGAGGCAATAATTATTCTTAAACAATCTTAAAATGTGCTGAATATAAAAGTTAGGGTTGGGGGCAGGTATCTGGACATGCCCTTTAAGCTATAATTGTAGCTGAGTTTGTTTGCAGGCCCAATCAAGAGAAACCATGCAGGAATTTTAGGCTTGTACCCCAATATTAGTGCTGGACTGGGGTGTTGGGACCTACAGTACCAAGAAATTTAAGACCCACCAGGAAGGGGCTTACTTAACATATTAAATTATTTCCTCATCTGTTTTACTTCTCCTCACTCCTTAGGTTTATTAACAGACTTTGCCTCAATTTAATATTTAATTGTAGCATTGTAGCATGTATGTAGCAATTACTCTGAGCTATGTGTGTTGCTGCATGCCTTTAATACAGAACTTGTTTTGCTCAGGTTCAGTATCCCTCATCCCTCACTTAACCGACTCCTCCTTTCCTCAGACCTGATTTTTTTTTAAACTGAGCATGTTCAGCTATAGACACATAGACATAGGGCACTAGTCAAAATGATATAGTAATGTAGCATATAAAGGTGCTTAACAGGCAAAAAGATTTAAGCATAAACAAAAGCCTGTGGCACTCAAATATAGATGATTATATAAACCCTTTATTATAACATAGCATGGGCAAAATGGTTAAAAACATTTAAAAAACATACATACATATCCCCAACATCAGGCAAACTGAGCATGTTTAGCAATCACTATCATCTAGAGATTGAAATCCCCAACTGTCACCAATCCAGTTACAGTTTCACTCTTCCAGTAACTGCAAAACAGTACTTGCACACAGTAGTTCATTATAAGGTTCTTAATTGACAGCTGAAGAATCTTATCTTCAGATTAAATATCTAAAGAAATATATATATATATATATATATATATATATATATATATACAGATCAATAATGGTACAGTGCTAGTTGGGAATAATTATAGTTTCGAGTAATAGGCAATTTTTCCAGTGTTCATACCCTTAGTTTGTATGGGTCCCACTGGAGGTTTCCCCTACATCCTGGTAGGTCATTCTGACTCTAAATATCACTTTTCCCGCTTCAATCCCCAGGGGCTGTATATATAACGGTGCAGGGTGGCTATTTTGTGATACTGTGCCTTTAATGATCAGAAATGCAGTCGTAAATGTACGATCGTAGTTATGATAATAAAGGAGCAAAATTACAATTGTGGTCGTACAGTTACAATTGCGGTAGTCAAAACCACATGGGACTGTACAATCGAATGCTTGTAATTGAATGAGTGTGGCCATATTATTACAAAAAAATTAGTGGTTCACTTTTTAAATATGTCCCCAGGTCCTGAATCGCACTCTAGAATGAGCTCTTTTTCAGGACTGCTGGGAAGATATTCCAGCAGAATAAGATTAGTGACAGGAAGAGGATTTCTCAGATAGAGCAAACAACCTCGCCTAAAATTGAAGCTTAAAGGGCATGTCCACCCCCAAAACTATAATCCCCCCAACTACTGGCCCCACCATGTAGTGTAGTTTAATCCTTACCTAACATCCAGCTTCCATAGGGTTCTCCTGTAGTCCCCCTCCAAAGTCCCAAAAACTGAACACCAGGAGGCTAGCAGAGTCCATATAGGACTCTGCCTCCTACCTGGCCTCAGGTAGATTTTTGCCATGCGTACTGCAGCCCTTCTCCCCCCTCCCTCCCCCTCCCTCTCCCTCCCTCTCCCTCCCTCTCCCGATTCCCTCCCCCTAGCATTTAATCCTTGTAGTAATGCTTCCCACTGGTCCCCCAGCCCCAGCCGCATCATTTTTATTTTAAGAAAGCTCCCCAAACTCTTACTTACCCTCCTCTTTCCTCCGCTGAAGTGAGCTGCCGGCAGCCGCGCCGTGATTGGCTGCCGCTCAGCCAATCACAGACGCGGCTGCCGGTCCCCCCTCTGCTTGCATTTCTCGCAAGCAGAGGGCCGGGAGCGCGGCGGAGGAAAGAGGGGAGGTAAGTAAGAGTTTGGGGAGCTTTCTTAAAATAAAAATAATGCGGTTGGGGCTGGGGGACCAGGGGGAAGCCTATATTAAAAGTAAGATTTAAGGGTGGACATACCCTTTAATTCTAGCTGAGATTTTACTTACCCTTCTGTGGGGTCTTTCCCAAACTTTTTGTAAACCTTGGGGGAGATTCAATATTGGCCAGATCCGTCTAAAACCCACTTAATCCAATGAAATATCGAGTTAACGTGGGCTTTAGATGGATTTTGGAGCACAGCACCATTTCCAAATGTTTTTGGAAATAGCACTGTGCTAGCGATCCAAAACCCCTTCCGTTAAGTTTTGCTCTACTTTATAACACAAAACTTAACAGGACTTTTTATGGGGCTTTAAAGAAGCGCTACTTACTTTAGCCCGTTCCCGTGATGCAATACCTGATGTAATCTTGTTTATTATTAATATCTTCAATATTAACAGGGAGATTTAATAAAAGTTCTAATTGTTAAAAATGGTGCTAATTTTGCCCCAACCAGTCAGGTATCATTTAACATTTAAAAGCTATCATTTGATTGGTTGGGGCAAAATTAGCACCATTTTTAATGATAAGAACTTTTATTGAATAATCAAGTGCTGCTTTCATTAGAAACCTTTACGGTACATTCTGGTTTTCAAAAAACAATGTCATACTGTGACCACTAGAGGTTGCTCCTCATCAATTTATCTTTAACACTTCTATCCTTTCTGAAATGGGCAGTTCCAAAGCAAATGTGTTTTCATCTATTGCATTATAACAGGACTGAAGATTGGAGGCCAATAGGAAAGAGAATTCTGAGAGATTTTGTAGCCTTGGAAATTATCAATTATTGTCAATGGAACGAGCAAGCCAAATTATCGCTCCCAACATCCTATATCCTAATTAGGATAATTAAATAGAATGATATTACTCTGTACGGGCTAGTAAAGTAACCTACTTAAAAACCAATAAATTAAAGGAGATGTAAAGGTTAATAAAATCAATTTTCTGATTAATCATCGCATCTGGGGAAAATGAAACATCATGAGTAGATATGTTTCCATTCATTTCATTGTTTAATGTTCAGTGTTGGTTTGGCTAGGTATTTGGCCCTACATGGTGTATCTATAAAATGCAGGTAGCCATACAACAATCAGAAAATAACAGTGGGGAAACGCCCACATACTGCTGTACAGAACAGCTGCCATAACTATCAAACTGAAATGCCTGACAGAATAATTATCTTTCCTGCCTATTTATAAATAGTTGTGTGGGTACTGCCATAGTGATTGCTCTGACAGGGTAAAATGAATGGGCAAAGCTGGGTACACACAGTACCAATCTTTTAAAGATGACAGACAGAATCTCTAAAATGAGGTTACACACAGTCACGAGGGTTCACCCTATATAAAGTGTATATAAAGTATAGTGAGATCACTTGTGATTGCCAAACATGAGGAAAATATTCCGTTTATAGCGTCCATTTCTGATGTTGACGCAGAATGTTTGTCAGCTTCAGAAACAGTCATTACATTCATTCACACATTACAGATTAAAGGAATCAAAAAGTGATTGAAGCCTGGGAGGTTAAAGGGACACTATTTGCCTCATCTTAATCTATAATTGAATACATGTAAGTAGCACTTACTCTGATTTATGTGTGTTGTTGCATGCCTTCAATCCAGCTCACATTTTGTTTAGGAGCAATATCCCCCCCCTACCTCTTTTAACCACTCCCACTTCCATCTGACCTGACTTTTTCCCCACAAACCAACTGTCAAGCCTGCACACAGCATACAGCATTCCAACTATAAAAACTCTGTCACCATTCCAGCTACAGTAAAATTACTCACAGAAGAATAGTTTTTGAGAGCAAGGAAATTGATTGACAGCTGAAATATAAGAAGTTTTAGATTGGATATCTAAGAATAGGGGGCAGATCAACAAAAAAATGATACAGTGGTTGGGAAGGGTTATAGTTTCCAGTTATGGTCAATTTAAAATAACCTATTTTTCAGTATAGATGCCCTTTAAGGAGCTATTACTTACCTTCGTCCATGTTCAGTTGCTAAAAAATGGGCTTCAATCAATACATTAAAGGAATAGTTCACTTTTCGAATAAACTATTCCTTTAAGTAAGTTTTTATCAATAATGTGTTCCCAGCTTAACAAGCTTGCAGCTCTTTATTAAAAACATGTTCTTTGTTATCTTATCCCAACAGTCTCACTCCATTTTCTCTAGTGAGGCAATGTCTCTGACAAACTGCAATTCTCAACATCATTGTTCAGCAGAGACGATAGAAGTTGTAATTCTGGTAAAGTTGGAAGCTGAGTAGTTTTCCTCCATTTAACTGGAGAATGTTTTCTGACGTTTTTCTGTCAGTTAAGGATTTAATTTTACTCAGTGTATTTTCATAGAACTAGACTAAACAACCCTTTACACTAAGAGTCATTTATTATCCCACATTTCCATTCCCTTTGGTATTGTTATCCCTCGTGCTATTTCCAGATTTGTTGTGTATTTTATGTTCCTGTGTCCATTTTATGGTATTTCTGCTAACTTGGAAATTGAATCCATCTGTTTATCTATTTAATGGAAAGACGTATTATTCATTATTAAAATAACCTTCAATGACCTTACACTTCGAAATGCTAAATGCAAATTCAAACAAAGTGATTGTTTACCTGTCACTCAGCTTTCTTAGTTTAGACAAACTATTGCTGCACAGTTTATTTTACATTGCATGATGTCCTATGCAAAGTGTTTGTTATGTGGCGCTTATACTGTAAGCAACCCTAGTGTATAATTTAAAATTGCCCATTAACTTTTATAGTTTGTTCTTTTAGGGACAAGATTTTACTGCAGGTGTAGTAAGGGTTAAAGGGCATGTCCACCCCCAAAACTATAATTACCCCCACTACTGGCCCCACTGTGTAGTGAATAAAAATCCTTACCTTACATCCCAGCTCCAAATGGTTCTCCTGTAATCTCCCCCAATGTAAAAAAAAACTGGCCACCAGGAGTATAGCAGAGTCCATATAGGACTCTGCCTCCTGTCTCTCTTCCGGGAGAATTTTAGCATGCGCAGTACAGCCCTCCCCCCTCCCTCTCCCTCCCGTTTTGGTCTCTCTCCCCCTAGCTCCAAACCCCATTGCTCCATGATAGGGCTCCTTCCCCCACCCTCAACCGCATTATTAGATTTTCCAGTGACTCCCCTGATAGTTACTTACCGTACCTCTTTCTCCGGCGTTTTGAAACACCGGCAGCTGCGTCCGTGATTGGCTGCCTCTCATCCAATCAGGGACGCGGCTGCCGGTCCCGCCCCCTGCTTGCAGTTCCTGCAAGCATAGGTGCCGGGACTGTGCAGCGGGGGAAAGAGGTAAGGTAAGTAAAGGTTAGGGCTGGGGGAAGGTGCCTTACCACATATAAAACATTTTTTAAAAGAGTGGACATGCCCTTTAAATACTTTATATAATGAAATGTTGTGTTATGGGTAAGGTTATGAGGTAGAAAGTATGCAATGGAATATTCAGACCCTCACTGGATTAGCCATATTGAGACAGAACTCTGACTTAATGAGAATATTCTGTGTTACAACTGGCCCAATTACTGCTTGCTGTACATGTCATTTTGCCAAGATTGCTTTAGGGTGGGTACACACAAAGGGACTATTTGCCCCGAGCCAGCGATCGGCCGGGACAAATGTCTGTTGGTCGCATCCGACAGTTTGTGTGACCGATCGTGCGGTCCCATAGGGAACTGCATGATCGGTCATGATTTACTGACATCGGACGCGGTGGCGGACAAAAGCGGCACAGATTTTCCGGCCAAATCGACCGAAACACGGAAATATCGTATGATTGGTCAAAAAAATCTGCCTGTGTGTACCCAGCCTTAGGTTCTTGACATTATCTCTCTAGAAATGGTACAGTGCTTCTAATCTCACAGATATTCCTACTACAATATTTACTCGGTGGGACATCACAATTAGATAACATTGCACATAACATTTGAAGGGCATGTCCACCCTTAAAACAAAAAAAATGGTGACTTCTCTGTTTATTACATGCAATTGTAGCCAGATATTTAATTATAAGTGTTCCTACAGCATTACTACTGAAACACTGACAGCCAGGCCTGCTCTTGCACACCAAACAGGTGGTACCCCTTTAATCAACTATTTTCAGCAATGTACCTCCGAAGGGTAGATAGTGCTATGACACATACTAAAGCAATCCAAGCTCCGTGAGCCTCTTATTTGTTTTGCAGAGGAACAATTGGAAATCCAACAAATCCAATATACGTTTATCTGCTAAGGATTCTGGGATTTGCTTTAGCTAGACATACATAGGTTGGCTTTTGCATATCTTTTTTTCTGTGCCCCAGGTCTTCAGTTTATGTTCCAAAGTGAAATAATAGTGCACAAAGTAAATTCAATGCAATATAATGTATTTTGTACATTCGGAAACGTGGTGGTTTATACAGTTATTATGAGCAGAACGTCTGATTTAAGTAAGTAATAAGAGTATTAAATTTCTACTGGCAATTCCAAATTCCATTGACTGAAGTGCAACATCCTTTACTTTCATTACTGCACAAACCCCAATCTAGTCCATGTTATGCTCATTTTGGCAGATATTTCTTTCAACAAGTCCAGAAGTCAATTGCTTTGTGTACACACAAGTCCCTGCGGCTTTTCAATGTTCTTTCTTTTCCGTAATAAACCCCATTTTGTATGAAATAATGGTTAGTCTTGCTGGTATAGCCGTTAGGGTTAGGAGGACACAGAACACACTGTTGTTGGACAAGTCTGTAGAATTAGTAAGGGAATTACTTACAGACATTAAGAAATGATTAACTGCTTGAATTGCAAAAAAACTCGACTAACAAATTTACTAGAGTTAGTGAACATTATTTAATAAATATTCTTAGCATTAATAAGCAGGGTTATAAAGAAGAAGTTTAATTTGATAAATACAGACAACCTCTTGTTTTCAATGTCACCAAATAAATATGCATTGTAGATCTCATGAGCATAGCACCAAGACCACCGTCAGGTGGGTTCAAATTTCATCAGTATAGGGCGGGCACAGTTACCAAAGCTGAATTGCACTAATGGTTGGGGCCTTTGTACTCTACATATACCAGCCACTACCAGAAGTCCTTTAAAAGGATAAGAATAGCTACCCCCTATCTCCCATTTCCTGAGGGCATCAAGGAATTGGGGTAAAAGTAGTTTTATGGGGATGGGGCAGTATGATAAGGAGGCAGTCTGTCAATTTGTCAAAATTAGGCTTCTGGTAAACAGGAAAAGGATCAGGATGCCTGCAAACAGTATTTAGTAAGCTTGTCTTGGGGCATATTTATATAGGATTGTTGATTTTTTGCGGACATTATTCCCGCCATTTTTGCAAAAATCGTGTTTTCCGCAATTTATAAATGGGTGGGAAATGGCCGCGAAAAGTTAACGAATTGTTAACTTTTCGCGGCTATCTGAACAGTTACCGCTTATTTATAAATCGTCGGTAACTGTTACGCATCGCTAATCTCTGCCGTTATACTTCGCCACCTTGAAGGTGGCGAAAACAGCCAAGATTCCCCCCTGGCTCGTGGCGGGTGGTAGCATCCGCCCCGGGAGGCACGCCTGACGATCCGATGATGCCCCTTCCCAGCACGCCCCTCCCTCCCCTCGCGGCAAACATATGAAACAGGAGGCTAGGAGGGGCTGCTGGGAAGGGGCCGCAGCAGGTGGTTGCGACCACCCGCCGCGCACCCCCTCCCCAACAGCCCCTCCAAGCCCCCTGCCCCATTGCTGGCGGGGAGAGGAAGGGCCCGCTGGGAGGGGTGGAGGCACCCTCCAGCGGAGGCCCTGAGAAGGGCCTTTTGGGGCTTAAAGGGTCCCGCAGCTCGAACCGGGACCCCCTCCCGGCCCTATCAGGGCCTTTGCGGCACTTACAAGTGCCCTTGCGACTCTAACAAGAGCCCTTTGTGGCTTAGGGGTCCCGCAGCTTGAACCAGGACCCCCTTCCTCGGCCCTATCAGGGCCCTTGTGGCTCTTACAAGTGCCCTTGCGGCCTTAAGAAGGGCCTTTGGGGCTTAAGGGGTCCCGCAGCTCAAACCGGGACCCCCCCCCGGCCCTTGTAAGGGCCCTTGCGGCACTGAGAAGTGCCTTTGGCAGGGTCCCGCAGCCCAAACCGGGACTCCCAGTGAGCGGCTCTTTAAAGAGCCCGCGGCGTCTTCTTTCTTCCACCGCCGACCCCCGAGAGGTACCCCTGCGGCCGCCAGCTACCTCAACGTGTCTCTCAAGAGTCTCAAGACTCTCAACATAAGAATCATACACTACAGTCCCATAGTCTCAACACAAGAATCATACACTACAGTCCCATAGTCTCAACACAAGAATCATACACTACAGTCCCATAGTCTCAACACAAGAATCATACACTACAGTCCCATAGTCTCAACACAATAATCATACTCTACAGTACCATAGTCTCAACACAAGAATCATACACTACAGTCCCATAGTCTCAACACAAGAATCATACACTACAGTACCATAGTCTCAACACAAGAATCATACACTACAGTCCCATAGTCTCGACACAAGAATCATACATTACAGTCCCATAGTCTCAGCACAAGAATCATACACTAAAGTCCCATAGTCTCAACACAAGAAACATACACTACAATCCCATAGTCTCAACACAAGAATCATACACTACAGTCCCATAATCTCAACACAAGAATCATACACTACAGTCCCATAATCTCAACACAAGAAAAGAATCATACGCTACAGTACCATAGTCTCAACACAAGAAACATACACTACAGTCCCATAGTCTCAACACAAGAATCATACACTACAGTCCCATAATCTCAACACAAGAATCATACACTACCAGTCCCCGTAGTCTCAACACAAGAATCATACACTACAGTACCATTTAATCTCAACACAAGAATCATACACTACAGTCCCATAATCTCAACACAAGAATCATACACTACAGTCCCATAATCTCAACACAAGAATCATACACTACAGTCCCATAATCTCAACACAAGAATCATACACTACAGTCCCATAGTCTCAACACAAGAATCATACACTACAATCCCATAGTCTCAACAAAATCATAGTTGTTTAGCATTATAACTCTATTAAGGTGTGAAATGATCAATAAACTGTATAGCTTTCAGTCTGAACAAAACATTTTGTTGCAATGATCGCCTAAAATGCCATCCAATGTTGTTTTATTGCACTATTGCTCCACACACGACTATTCAGTTCCTAGCTATGTCCTGTTATGTGCATTGCAGCCTTTATCACCATCATTCAGGCTGTGCTGTTAAGTACATTTTGCTCAGCTAACAATGTTTCAGGACCCATAGTTCCTTGTTTTGCTCTGTGTACAAGGTTCTGCCACTGTTAGCAGTCTGTCTGGCACCACGTTTCCTGGATACACATAAATTTACATGTCAACTAAACCCAAAACACAGATTTGGAAATTCAAGCACTAAACGTTTAGTGCAATGCAGTGGTTATGCTAATGATACATTCAATCACTTCTAGTCCCCCAGTTGGCATTTCTAGTATGTCACTGCTTTTATTTATTAACTTGTTGTGTTTCTTATAAAAACATGTGTAGCTCTTTGAACAAGTTTCTTAGCCTAGATTTACATATGCCTAGCACAGGTGGCCATTCAGTAACAAACATCTAGAGATCTGCAATTCGGAAGATTGTTTTGTGTTCCTATTTAAGTTATTTTTCACTTAGCACAATATTTATAAGTAAAGGATGAGATGCCCTGCTATTTGGCAGTGACTCCTGTGTAGGGATGGACTAGAACTGGAACCCAAGTTTGAGCCAAACTTTATGAGTTTGGACGAACTTGAACTATTCAAACTACTTTGATTTTCCTCCTCGACCGGACGCTTCCAAAAGCCCCCGAACCCCGGCTGGAGATTCCCGACGTTCAGGTATCGTGGATCTTGCAGCTCGAAGGACCCTTTGGGGCTTATGGGGTCCCACAGCTCGAACTGGGACCCCCTCCCTGGCACTTTGTGCATTTTGTACCTCAGGGGTACCTCCGGCGCTGGTGGCCTCAGCGAGACCGATGTTATCGGCATCTTGATCCAACGTCTTTTTTCTGTCATCTACTGCGATAACTTCTGAGCTCCGCGGAGGTTTGCAGCTCTTTATATAGGTTTGCAGAAAACCCTAATCCGTTTCTTATTGGTCAATTTTTCAATGCTTGGTTTACATGGTTTACAGTAACCAATCATATTTCAGAAAGTCTGCTGTTTGAGGACGTTTAAGGAATACCAAAAGCGGCACATGGAAAGGGGCAGTAGCTCGAGCATTTGCTACGTCCGGTTTTTTTTGTGCTGGTCCCCACGCACGGATGTGTTCCCCAGACCATCTCCCAGGCCCCAGAGGCCTGTAAGGTAAGTTTACACTGTAATATTTTGGAAAGTTTATTCGAACTTTCTGAACTATTTACCCCTCATTGACTAGGTCCATTTTCGGACTTTCGAACTTTCTAACTTTTTTAGAAGTTTAAAAGTTCGAAAACGGACCAAATTTGTGAAGTTCGGCCATCTCTACTCCTGTGGTTTCAGGACCAAATTAATCTGTTTTATAGCATCACAGTGTTGGCTCTTCTAGACACTACAACTCTAACGTTAGCTCTGTCCTGTGATTATTTAAGGCATATGTGAACTAGTTTATATAATATATGTGTAATAAATTAGCTAGTATATATAGTATATGTGTAGTATATGAACTAGTAAAAATAGTATATGTGTAGTATATGAACTAGTAAATATAGTATATGTGTAGTATATCAACTAGTATATATAGTATATGTGTAGTATATGAAGTAGTAAATTATATGTATGTAGTATATGAAGAAGTAAATAAATTAACTAGTATACAGTATTTAGTATATGTGTAGTATATAAACTATTATATATAGTATATGTGTAGTATATGAAGTAGTAAATTATATGTATGTAGTATATGAAGAAGTAAATAAATTAACTAGTATACAGTATTTAGTATATGTGTAGTATATAAACTATTTTATATGGTATATGTGTAGTATATGAAGTAGTAAATATACTATGGGGGAGATTTCGGGTTAACGTGGGTTTTAGAGGGAATTTAGAGCACAGCGCCATTTCCAAATGTTTTTGGAAACAGCGCTGTGCTAACAATCCAAAACCTCTGCCGTTAAGGTTTGCGCTACCTCGTAGCGTGAAACTTAACAGTAAAGGTTTAGGAGCGTTAATGTCACGCTCCTTACCATAGCCCGATCCCGCGGTGCAATAACTGACGTAATCTCGTTTACGTCAGTTATTGTATCGCGGGATCGGGCAAAGGTAAGTAACGCGGCGCCCGGCTTTGGATCTCCCCCTATATGTGTAGTACACGAACTAGTAAATATAGTATATGTGTGGTATATTAACTAGTATATATATTATATGTGTAGTATATGAACTAGTATATATAGTATATGTGCAGCATATGAACTAGTATATATTGTATATGTGTAGTATTTGAACTAGTACATATATTATGTGTAGTATATGAACTTGTATATATAGTATATGTGTAGTATATGAACTAGTATATATAGTATATGTGTAGCATATGAACTAGTATGTATAGTATATGTGTAATAAATTAACTAGTATATATAGTATATGTGTAGGATATGAACTAGTATATATAGTATATGTGTAGTATATGAACTAGTAAATATATTGTAGTATATGTGTAGTATATGAACTAGTACATATAGTATATGTGTAGTATATGAACTAGTAAATATTTTGTAGTATATGTGTAGTATATGAACTAGTACATATAGTATATGTGTAGTATATGAACTAGTAAATATTTTGTAGTATATGTGTAGTATATGAACTAGTGTATATATAGTATATGTGTAGTATATGAACTAGTATATATTGTATGTGTAGTATATGAACTAGTATATTTATTATATATGTATTATATGAACTAGTATATATTGTATATGTGTAGTATATGAACTAGAATATATATTATCTGTGTACTATATGAACTACTATATATATTATATGTGTAGTATATGAACAAGTATATATAGTATATGTGTAGTATATGAACTAGTATCCCTATTTGGAGAGATATTCACTGCAACACAAGATCCTGTGTATAAGATCCTGTTACCCTGTTACCACATGTTGGGAGCACAGATTATTGGACAGACAATTAACCTTCTTGGATACAAACTCTGAGGCAACAGATAAGTGCACACCAACTTGCAAGGACACACAATATACAGGCCTGGTCAATATTCAAAGTGGTGAACCATAGATAGGGACACCCCTGATTACTGCGCGTTATGTGGGAACCTGTTTATGTGCACTGTCTGCTTTGTGCCAGACCACCAGAGTAACCCACTGTATGCCATGCTACCCATAATCCTTCCATAAAGCAGTGATCTGGTACAAATTGGTGGCAGTGGTGCTGGTAATACCATTTATTCTCACTTTTTCTCTGTATAGTTGTTCTCTGTATTAAGCTATGGAGGCTGCTACTGATATAGTATTGATTTAAATCCTCCTATCCTGGTACCTGCAGATGAAATTCCCCAATTTGACTTCATAGCTCTACCAGGCCCAATTGCCAAACCTATTTTTAAATCTGATCCATTTGATGGGGTAACTAGGGAGTGGACTGATTGGCTAGAACAATTTGAATTGGCAGCTAATATTAATGGTTGGGATGAAGGTGCTCACTGGCAAGTCCTTAGCCTTTTGCTTAGTGGAAAAGCCAGGCAGGTATAACAAGGATTTACTGTAATACTGAAATAAAAAGCAGTTATCAGTTATTAAAATTGCTCTGAAGCAACTTTTTTCAATTAGATCTGTATAAGAGTATATAAAGGATAAATCCATTCAGGGGTGTATCTAGGGTCTTAGAAGATCAGGGGCACTTTTGGGCACTCCATGTGCCGCGCGTAGCGCGTCGAAATTTTTTTAGGCCACGCCCTTTCTCCACCCCCAATTAGGCCACACCTGCTATGTACTTATCGAGATTACCAAAAAGATACAGACAGATAGACAACCACAAACATAGATACACAGCCCGATAGTGGTAAACAGACAGAAAGACAGTGAAATAGACAGACAGAGATAGAGATCAGAGAGTTGGACAGAGAGACACAAATTAATGACACAAAGGCACAGTAAACTGGCAATTTCATTATATACTGGTAGCAATTTGGTCATTTTAAACTTACTGTTGTGTTCAGTTGTAGTCAGATGCTTGCCCACACCTTTGGCCAGGGAGACCTTCTTGTACCTTCTACATGGATCTCTGCCCCTATCTATCTCTATCTGTCCCTCTCTCTCTGTATATCTATCTCTATCTGTCCCTCTCTCTCTGTATATCTATCTCTATCTGTCCCTCTCTCTCTGTATATCTATCTCTATCTGTCCCTCTCTCTCTGTATATCTATCTCTATCTGTCCCTCTCTCTCTGTATAATCAAGCTCTATCTGTCCATCTCTCTCTCTGTATATCTATCTCTATCTGTCCATCTCTCTCTCTGTATATCTATCTCTATCTGTCCATCTCTCTCTCTGTATATCTATCTCTATCTGTCCCTCTCTCTCTCTGTATATCTATCTATCTGCCTCTTGTTTATCTATTTAACTATGTCTATCTGCTTCTTGTCTATCTCTCTGTCTCTATCTATCTGTAACTGCTATCTATCTATGTAACTGCTATCTATCTATCTAACTCTGCTATCTATCTGCTATCTAACTAACTCTGCTATCTATCTATCTATCTATCTATCTAACTGCTATCTATCTATCTATCTATCTAACTGCTATCTATCTAATCTATCTATCTTATCTATCTCTATCTATACTGCTATCTATCTATCTATCTATCTAATCTGCTACTCTATCTACTACTATCTATCTACTGCTATCTATCTATCTATCTATCTAATCTATCTACTCTATCTCATCTATCTAATCTAATATCATCTATCTCTATCTAACTGCTATCTATCTATCTAACTGCTATCTAATCTATCTATCTATCTATCTACCTGCTATCTTCCTATCTATCTATCTTCTAATCTATCGAACTGCTATCTATCTATCTATCATCTATCTTCTATCATATCTATCTATCTATCTAACTGCTATCTATCTATCTACTCTATCTATCTATCTATCTATCTATCTAACTGCTATCTACTATCTACTATCTAACTGCTTCTCTCTATCTATCTCTATCTATCTAACTCTTTCATCTATCTAACTGCTATCTATCTATCTATCTATCTATCTATCTAACTGCTATCTACTATCTATCTATCTATCTATCTAACTGCTATGATAGCAGTTAGATAGATAGATAGATCAGTTAGTTAGATGATAATAGATAGACAGTTAATAGATAGATAGATAGATAGATAGCAGTTAGATAGATAGATAATAGATAGATGGATAGATAGATAGATAGCGGTTAGATAGATAGATACAGTTAGATAGATAGATAGATACATTTAGATAGATATAGATAGCAGTTAGATAGATAGTAGATAGCATTGCATCTATCTATCTATCTACGCTAATCTCTATCTATCTAATGCTATCTATCTATCTATCTATCTAACTCTATCTACTATCTATCTATCTATCTACTTCTATCTATCTATCTATCTTCTATCTATCTATCTACTTCTAACTGCTATCTATCTATCTATCTAACTGCTATCTATCTATCTATCTATCTAACTGCTATCTTTCTATCTATCAACTGCTGTCTATCTATCTATCTATCTATCTATCTAACTGCTAATCTATCTATATCTATCTAACTGCTATCTATCTATCTATCTATCATCTATCTCTATCTACTTCTATCTATTATCTATCTATCTACTCTGCTATCTATCTATCTATCTATATCTATCTATCTGCTATCTATCTACTATCTATCTATCTATCTATCTATCTATCTATCTATCTACCTACTGCTATCTAACTGCTATCTATCTATCTATCTATCTATCTAACTGCTATCTATCTATCTATCTATCTAACTGCTATCTATCTATCTAATCTGCTTGGCTCTGCACTGCACTGCTACCTACCTGTCCCTGGATTCCCTCCGATAGCTCTCTCTCGCCCCGGCGCCTCGTGACATCTGCGCGCCGGCATTGCGCATGACATCATTGTGTGCGACTGTGCCGGCTGCACGATGTTCCCAGAGGTTCGCGCAGCCGGGAAATCCAGAAGTTCGGGGCACTTGCGGGGCACAGGCAGCGAAAACATTCGGGGCACTTTGCCAAACATCCGGGGCACGTGCCCCGAATTTTTTAACGTATATACCCCACTGAATCCATTTCTTTAGGTATACTGGGAATGAGAAATGTTTGTTTATACGTTAGACTATTAGGGCAATGCTATTGCAATACATAAAGCTGGAGGTACCTTCTGTTATAATATATGAGGTACCATCACCACTTGCCGTGGTGAATACTAATAAGTATTAACCTAGCATGTTTAGTTTCAACCACACAGTGTAGCAGATTCCTGGGTCTACTCTCAACCTGCAGGATTATCCTATTTGGTTCCTCTAAAAGCATGTGACTGTCTGAGTATAGTTTAAAATATACCCGTGTAAAGATTCTATATCCACTTTATCCACACATAGCACATACACAAACATAATTTCCATGTGGCACCAACGGGCACAATTTTGCTAGTATATAATATATTTATTATTATGAACTAGTTATAGTATATGTGTAGTAAATGAACTAGTCTATATTGTATATGTGTGGTATATAACTAGTACATATAATAATGTGTGATATGAACTAGTATATATATATATGTGTAATAAATGAACTAGTATATTGTATATGTGTATATATGATATATATAGATTTATATGTGTATAAATTAACTGGTATTTATTGTATATGGTAGTATGTGTTATAGTATATGTGTATTGAACTATATATAATTTATAGTGTAATAATTCTAGTATTATTGTTTGTGTAGTTTGAACTAGATACTATGTTTGTGTAGTATTGAACTAGTATTTTGTATTGTGGTGTTATGAACTAGTATATTGTTATGTGTGTTGAACTTTATATTGTATATGTGTAGTATTGAACTAGTTATTTGTATATGTGTGTATGTGAACTAGTATATATAGATATGTGG
Organism: Hymenochirus boettgeri; assembly: GCA_019447015.1. Lineage (NCBI taxonomy): Eukaryota > Metazoa > Chordata > Amphibia > Anura > Pipidae > Hymenochirus > Hymenochirus boettgeri. The sequence goes on along the minus strand of CM033475.1, from coordinate 182,265,818 downwards.
TATATGAACTAGAATAGAAGACCTCCAGGGCTCTCTTCAAGAGGGTAATCCTGAAGCCAATCAAATCAGCATTAATGCCCCCTTTAAACTAGCTTAGATTCTGCAAACTCACAGCTCATTTAGGAACAAACAGTTTGCAATTATCTTCACATATGTAATGCCTGCCACAGTTTCAGATCTGTATAAACTAACTGTCAGCCATCTGTAGTAGCAAATGTCCTATGTACAGTGACACTCCCACACTGCATCTGTCCTGAGATAAAGAAGTCTGCAACAGTATAGTGAATAGGAGAAACTATTAATGCATTCCAATGGATCCACTCTTAGGTATATTTTGTAGGGTAAAAGGTTCAACAATTAGTTTTAAAGGCCCACTAAATTTTAGAAACAGCCCGTCTCAATCTTTAATTCCTTGGGAGCTAGAAGCATGTATTCAGCTCTCAGTTCTCTATCTGAAGTCAAATGATATAATTGTAGGTGCTGATCCTCCTCCTCCTCCCAACTCCTCTGCTTCTGGTAACACACTTCCTGTGAGCCATATATTGATTTTGTACAGCCCCACAGACTTGGTCTTCAATAAATAGCAGCAGAGGACCGTGGAAACTTGGAGAACGTGACCATAAGTATGTGTAATAAGTTTGTGAATGAATCTGTGATAGTTAGTCAACTGACCTGAAGTTAAGTTCTTAAAGATGGTTCACTAGTCATCCGACTGGCTTTCCAATTCAAGTGTTATCTAACTGCAGCGATGCTGTAAAAAGCTAACATTGATTGGTTGCAGCAATTTATATGTCCGGCAAACTTGTATGTATGTATATGTTTATTTATATAGAGCCATTTGGGACGCAGCACTGTACTTTGTGCATCTCTTATTGCATCAGTCCCTTGTGATAGACTCTCTTTAAAAGACACTCCCAGCAAAAGAAAACAAAACAACTGTTTTACATGGTCTGATGGGAAAAATATTACCCAATTAAAAAGTAACCAGACGGTTAACTGCATAAAAGTTATTGCAAAACTCACAGATTGCTATGGACTGTCAGTGTGATTACAGGACAGACATCTAGATGGAACATATCTAAGTGCTGGGCTAAATCTGAAAGTAGAAAAGTTGCTGCAGCTGTGAATTCATTGGCTCGTCTAGAAACTGGAGGTTATGACAAAACATAAATGAGCAGTTCAGATGCGAAGACCTGTCCATTTAAAGCTATTTGTTTCCCCCGATTTTAAATGATGAGGATTCTATTTAAATGGTTATTACAGAACTGTATTCTTTCTAATGCATTGATTTAACTACCAGCTGAATACTTCCCATAATTACCAGGGTAAGATAGTGCCTGGAAGCCAATTTCTCCTAATGAGCTGAACTACTTAAATCTTTTGGTGGCAGATTGTTCAGTGTCTGTGAACAACAATGTGGCCTTGATTTGTCTTTTTGTCTTGAAATCTTGGCAGATAGACTGATGGGATACATGCATACTCTGTATTAATATCCCATTTCCCCTCTGTGTTGGGGGTGACTTCTAGTTCTGTTTTACTCAGCGCTGATCAGGGAATAACCAGAATAAATCTTTATGCCATAGTATAGATAGAAATCTTTAAAGGGTATGTACACGGTAAACCACTTACCCTTACTAGATAGCTAGGCCAGTGATGGTGAACCTTTTAGAAGCCGAGTGCCCAAACTGCAACCCAAACCCCTTTTTATTGCATAGTGCCAACATGATCATTTAGTACAGAGTTTTATGTTTAGAAAAAACAACTCAATAGACCAGCCAATACAGTAGATAGAATTGATTATAGATTACCTATTAACCTCACATTACCACACAGGAGTTGAGATCTAAAACGTGACTATTAACCCCTATATTATTGACAGGAGTTTGAGATCCATAACAGGGAGTCGAGCAGAGCTGAATGTTATAGCATGTGACCTCTCTGCTACAGACAGCCGCTACGTTTTCTCTGGCTTTCTGCTAACTCTGGAAAACTCTGCTGTGCATGCGTGCCCACAGAGAGGGCTCCGAGTGCCACCTCTGGTATGCGTCCATAGGTTAGCCACCACTGGCTAGGCTTTAGATGTAAAGTGATTTTTCCTTCTTGCACCCTCCCATCCCTGCCTTTCCTCCTTCAAAGTTTCTGTATTCCTCTACCTGTCCTTCGCGTTTTTACAGAGACACAGGACATGTGTCTGATGTCAGTCGCATGAGCATTGCGGCAACATCGCCATGAGCGTGCGCGCACAGGACGTCATCACACCGTGACCAAGCACGTCACAGTGTGATGACGCCGCAGTGACGAGCGTGTCCACTGACGTCATGTCTCGTGCACACTGGCATCAGGCAGGCCCCCTGCAACCGGAAAAGGATTGGCTTGGCAAAGGCATTTTCACATCTTGTGGGGGCGGAGCTAAAAACACGAGGAGACAGAGGAGGAATACAGAAACCTTGAAGGAGGAAAGGTACGGTATGAGAGGGTGCTAGAAGGAAAAAAATCACTTTACATCTAAAGCCTAAGCCAGTGGAGGCTAACCTATGGTACGCATCCAGAGGTTTGTACCCAATCCCTCTCTTTGGACACTCATGTACAGCAGAGATCTGTTACCTAGTAACGTTAAGATGGATTTACAGTGTAAATCTTTTTCAGGTTTAAAGGGAATGTCCACCCCTTATAATTAAAAAATGAATATTATGCAGGACCCCCCAAAACCTGCTCCCAACCAGAGAAATCATACTTACAAGATCACGATCCCCCACCACTCCTGTCTCTCCACTCCCCCTCCACTGCAGTGGCGTGTTTAGGGGGGATTCCTGGGCTGGAATCCCCCTTTCTGTCTGCTTAGTGCAGTCTGCTGTTCTACTTCTCTGCTGTCCTATACTGTTATAGACTGTTACATAGTTTGTTACATAGATTGTTACATAGACTGTTACATAGACTGTTACATAGACTGTTACATAGATTTTACATAGACTGTTACATAGACTGTTACATAGATTGTTACATGACTGTAACTAACTGTTCATGGATTGTTACATAGATGTACTAGACGTGTTACATAGACTGTTACATAATTGTTACATAGACTGTTACATAGACTGTGTCAATATTGTTACATAGACTGTTACATAGATTGTTACATAGACTGTTACATAGACTGTTACATAGATTGTTACATAGACTGTTACATGACTGTTAATGATTGTTACATAGATTGTTACATAGACTGTTACATAGACTGTTTCATAGATTGTTACATAGACTGTTACATAGACTGTTACATAGACTGTTACATAGAATGTTACATAGACTGTTACATAGACGTTACATGGATGTTACATATATGTTACATAGACTGTACTAGCTGTTATAGACTGTTACATGATTGTACATAGACGTTCATAGATGTTACATAGACTGTTACATAGACTGTTACATGGATTGTTCATGATTGTTACATAGACTTTAACTGTTATAGACTGTTACATAGACTTGTTACATAGATTGTTACATAGACTGTTACATAGATTGTTACATAATTGTTACATAGACTTGTACATAGACTGTTACATAGATTGTACATAGATTGTTACATAGACTGTTACATAGACTGTTTCATAGATTGTTACATAGACTGTTACATAGACTGTTACATAAGTTACATAGAATGTTACATAGACTGTTACATAGACTGTTACATGGATTGTTACATAGATTGTTACATAGACTGTTACATAGACTGTTTCATAGACTGTTACATAGACTGTTACATAGATTGTTACATAGACTGTTACATAGACTGTTATATAGAATGTTACATAGACTGTTACATAGACTGTTACATGGATTGTTACATAGACTGTTACATAGACTGTTACATAGACTGTTACATAGACTGTTTCATAGATTGTTACATAGACTGTTACATAGATTGTTACATAGACTGTTACATAGACTGTTTCATAGACTGTTACATAGACTGTTACATAGAATGTTACATAGACTGTTACATAGACTGTTACATGGATGTTACATAGATTGTTACATAGACTGTTACATAGACTGTTTCATAGACTGTTACTAGACTGTTACATAGATTGTTACATAGACTGTTACATAGACTGTTATATGAATGTTACATAGACTGTTACATAGACTGTTACATGGATTGTTACATAGTGTTACATAGAGTGTTACATAGACTGTTACATAGACTGTTTCATAGATTGTTACATAGACTGTTACATAGATTGTTACATAGAATGTTACATAGACTGTTACATAGACTGTTACATGGATTGTTACATAGATTGTTACATAGACTGTTACATAGACTGTTCATGCGATTTTACATAGACTGTTACATAGATTGTTACATAGACTTTACATAGATTGTTACATAGATTGTTACATTGATAATGAGCTGTGAGTGAGAAGCAGCATTTGGATGTTTCAAAAATGTATGCAGTCTGACCTGTGTTTGACAGCAGCATAACTAATCATAATTGATACAAAACTGTATAAACATTAACCCTGCAGCTGCCTGAGGTGATTGCTGAGACTGGGTTTATATACATTCTTACTTTACCACTACACTGGGATGGAGCTTAGTGAGCAGTTATTAGGAAATCCTGGAGGTGGTAGCTATTAAGATTTCATTATATATATTATATAACACAGGAGTGATTGTTCCATATATTCCATATACAGAATGATAGTTCAATGTGCCCACACATGGTCTAATGTTCAACTTCCCCTACTTTAGTAAAGGGAACCGGAAATAGAAATTTCTGTCTTCACGATAGTCCCGATACTGACAATATTCAGCAAATTCTGTCAGATCCACCGTCAGTGTCACAGCTCTGACTTTGAAGGACACTAATGATATTGAAGGGCAAATGTGGATTTCTCTGTAAAAGAGAACATTAGGCTGGGAACAAAGGTGCCAAATTTTATCTCATCTCGACCATCGCCTCTAGGAGAAGTCGGCCGGGAAAAAGCATTGTTAGTCGCGGCAAATGTCTCCTATGGACCGCACAATCTGCGGTGATTTACCGACATTGGTCGCTGCCGCCGCCTAAACCCCCTCAGTTTTTTAGACCACCAACCGATACATATATCAGCAGGTTGGGCCGAAAAATCTGCTCGTATGTACCCACCGCCTTAATGAGATACTTTATAACAATGTCTGGCTGACTGTGATGATAATTATGGCAAGTACAGAATATATAATATTATTATATGATGCATATATAAATATATATGGATGTATTTGGTCATGAACTTCCTTCTGGGGTTATTGGTGGTAACCCATTCACAAATCCCCCCCTTAAAAATCCTGCGCTTCCTTTTAATAGCCAATAAGGATATAGAGAAAAGCACATCACAAGCTCAGTCATTCTCCACTCCATGCTGAAGTATTTACATGCAAAGACACAGAGAGCTTCAGGCACTATAACACAACACTATAAGAATAGGCCATTCTATCACATCGATAGAACCCACAGGAAACATTGACCTGTGCTGCAAGCCTTTACACACTGCTCTCAGGCACCACCTACCTCTACAATCCAAAGCTCTAGAGAGATATCTCACAAAAGCCTTAAATGGCATGTCCACCCTTAAAAAAAAAACTGGTCACAGGTCGGTTACCTGCCCCAGCCCAAATGATATATTCAAAACATTATTAGATGTATTACTAACCAGTATTTAATATATTAGATGTGTAGACAATGTGGATGCCAATTTAATAGACCAGGATTTATTGTTGGGTCCTTACCTTCCCACTGCTCCATGCCGGAAGTGTAACAGAATACTGATAAATTAAGGTTTATAGGAAGGGGAACCACACAATAAAGAGCACTTTTTGATGCAGTACTAGACTGCGTGTTGTCCCCTTCCTATTAAACCTTCATATTACCAGTATTTAAGGATAATTATTGCATCCATTCTGGCAGAGTAAGCTAACTCCTCCCTCCATGAAGTCAATCAAGGCTGTAACTGCTGACATCACATTGATTAACTGAATCCCCTGCTGCCTCATCTGCTCATGCTCAAGCTTATAAAAAGCTCATTGAGCAGAGGGAGCGGCAGATACTTTTTTCCAGAATGGAAAGAACTTATTATTTTATTATTAAATTCTGGTTACAAATGCATGTAATACCCTGGTATAAGATAGCAGTTGGGGTTGTGAGCAGAAAACTGACAGTCACCAGTTTTTTATTTAAGGGTGAAAATGCCCTTTAAGGCATATAGGACACATCTCTGTGCATTAGATTCATTAATGTAAGGTATTTAAATGTAGAGGTATGCAGAAGTTAACCAAGCAGCCATGCAAGTGATGCACGATATCCCTTAGCAACTTACCTTTGCGGGACTTTTAATGCCAGCCAATGGCCAATGGTAAAACCCGAATGCATGGAGAGCCACTATGGGAATAAAACATTGTTGTTGATTGCACAGGGGATTAGTGTTTATGTTTCTTAATTAAAGATGTGGCAACCATTCATCCACAACTTAAGGTGTCTGACCTATCGGCGACATTCAATCAATATTCCTGGAGTCGCCTTTCCCATTCAATTTTGCGGGCGACATACGACTTTCATTTAACTATTGTCGGTAGCTAAAGAAGAATGGGAAAGGCAGTTCCAGGAATATTGATTAAATGTCCGGATCGGTTCTGAGGGTAAGTACTAATGTATGGGCACCTTAAGTATTTTGGTCTTATTTCTAAAAGGATATATTATGTTTTCAATTCTTGTGATGAGGCGACTGCAGATATCCTTCCCCAGTCCTCCGGCAGAACAGAATCTTAGTGAGGCTTCAAACAAATGCACTGTGTGCTGCCTTTAAATTCCATTGTATTCAAACTCATTTGAAATAATTTTATTTTGGTAACTGAAAAAGAAAGCTCTATGCCTTAAGATAATTGCAATTCACTGCAGATTAATTTTAAATGCAGCTATTTTACTGAATTGACTCAACCTCAGCGAGATCTGGAAAAGGCAGTTGTTTTTTTTAAAATATAAATGGAAATAAAATGTGTCTTTAATGATTTTTTGTCGTCCCCTTGTGTTTTTCTGATTCGAGTCCTTGATGTAAGAATGATGTAGAAATGATTTCCAAGCTGAGAATCAGATTACTAACATGGGAAAGAAAGGTCTTTGCCGAGAAGATTTAGCATCAAATACTCTTTCTTCTTGTCTGCTCAAGTTTGTGGTATCTGAAGAATTATTTTCTGCTATAAAGTTCAGATGGTCGTTCTTTATTGTTCCCTGCAGGACTTAACAATAATAGTTCAAGAGGGTCAGCTGATGAATAGATGTTGACCCTGTAGTACTCAAATAGGGATATGTGACCATCATAAGTCACTGTAAGGCAAGTGGAGAGTAGGGATGGGAAATTTGCAGCCTTCCAGATGTTTAAAAGCTGCAACTCCCAGAATTCTGCATCCAGGAACGCTGGAGTTGTAGTTTTCAAACACCTGGAGGGCTCAAGTTTGACATACCTGCACCTGCTGTACAGGGACATGTTAAGCAGCACATTTTCTTTTTGAGGAAGTGTAGTAGAACCATGTCCACTGAAAGTCACCTAATAGTAAAGAGAATCACCCGAAATCCCAGTTATAACCTTTTTCTGTACGAATTTCACTGATTTCGGATAGGATTTTTAAAAGAAGTTTTAGCCTAATAAAGATCTTGAACTCTGTGCCTGCCCTTTACCTAATTTTCCAGAATGCCCCTGCTAGTTTTTTGGAGGGCGGGCACTATTCTTTTCAATCCCCAGAAACCTTTTGTATTAGATTCATTAATATTGCACACTATACACAATAGAATTACACAAAGATAAAGCTTTATTTATTTAGTCTTGGTGATGATGTGGAAGATTTCAGGAAAACAATTTACATGAAATATTTTAATCACAGGTGAGCAGTACTGTCTGTTTCCTGTGTTTTATGCCATCCATCTTGCCACCCATCATGCCATCCATAATGCCTTCCATCATTCCATCTATCATCCATCCGTCATGCCATCTATTGTCAGTTAGGACAGTTAGTGTAAACTGGGCACATTCAAGTTTTATTGCTTTTAAATAATATGGTAATTTCACAAATTCACCAATAGGTGGCAAAATTGCATAATACAGAACACCTACTCTGTATCTATCTGCACTCCATTTATCCCATTGTAATAATGTGGTCTAATTTGAGAAACCAGATGAATGGCCCATAAATCTGACTGGATGTAATCATTTTATTCTGTTACGTACTATAATTCATTGCTACTTTATATATATGCTGTGGGAACTGGGCAAGTTCTAAAGAGTGAGGGGCCCAGAAATGCATGAAGGGCAATTAAGAAACAAGACAGATCAAGGACGTTCAGGGCAAAGCTCTCAATCTGTAGAGATGCCACGCCTATCATCCAGTAAAATATTGTTACAAGCGAGTTATCAGTTTATATGACCCCCCCAGCTTGTGAAATGTCTCTCAATTGCATAATACATAACAGTCAGGCAGCTAGACAGAGAGCTGCAAGCAGAAACATTTCTAAAACAAATTATTTTAAAATAACTTAAGATGGGAGGTAGGAATAATTTCTCCTACTTCCCATAGAATTATCAATAGGTGGTTGGGAAGGTTGTTTTTGGGTTCAGCAGGGTGGGCAATTAAGGTTCACAGGGGTCTGCATGAGAAACCTGGATTGTCATGAAGCGTCAGACCAATAGGTTCAACTCATTAATATCTCTGGTTCATTGAATATATAATATATTAGTTGCATATAAGAAGGTGTGTAATATATATTTCATCAAATTCAATTAATTAATATAATAAGATATACTAAGTAAAAATAAATACACTTTTCAGCCGAAGACAATCAATTAATATTAATATTTTTGGGTACAGGTCTAGTTTTTAGGGGCCAATCAGGGGCCTCAATGGCCGCATGTAGCCCCCAGGCCTTACTTTGCCCAGGTCTGGGGTACAGCCAGTCCCCAGGTTATGAACCAGATGTACAGTATTTACTCTTATCCCTCTATTTGCTCCATTTGTAAGTAGAAGTTGTATGTAAGCTGGATATTTGTAAACCATGGACTGCCTGTAAACTCAGATAGATAGATAGATAGCAGTTAGATAGATAGATAGATAGATAGATGGATAGATAGATAGATAGCGGTTAGATAGATAGATAGCAGTTAGATAGATAGATAGATAGCAGTTAGATAGATAGATAGATAGCAGTTAGATAGATAGATAGATAGCAGTGCTATCTATCTATCTATCTAACTGCTATCTATCTATCTATCTAACTGCTATCTATCTATCTATCTATCTAACTGCTATCTATCTATCTATCTATCTATCTAACTTCTATCTATCTATCTATCTATCTATCTATCTATCTATCTATCTAACTGCTATCTATCTATCTATCTAACTGCTATCTATCTATCTATCTATCTAACTGCTATCTTTCTATCTATCTAACTGCTATCTATCTATCTATCTATCTATCTATCTAACTGCTATCTATCTATCTATCTATCTAACTGCTATCTATCTATCTATCTATCTATCTATCTACCTTCTATCTATCTATCTATCTATCTAACTGCTATCTATCTATCTATCTATATCTATCTATCTGCTATCTATCTATCTATCTATCTATCTATCTATCTATCTATCTATCTATCTCTCTATCTAATGCGTATCTATCTATCATCTCATCTAACTGCTATCTATCTATCTAATCTGGCTTGGCTCTGCACTGCACTGCTACCTACCTGTCCCTGGATTCCCTCCGATAGCTCTCTCTCGCCCCGGCGCGCTCGTGACATCTGCGCGCCGGCATTGCGCATGACATCATTGTGTGCGACTGTGCCGGCTGCACGATGTTCCCAGAGGTTCGCGCAGCCGGGAAATCCAGAAGTTCGGGGCACTTGCAGGGGGCACAGGCAGCGAAAACATTCGGGGCACTTTGCCAAACATCCGGGGCACGTGCCCCGAATGTTTTAACGTATATACGCCACTGAATCCATTTCTTTAGGTATACTGGGAATGAGAAATGTTTGTTTATACGTTAGACTATTAGGGCAATGCTATTGCAATAACATAAAGCTGTGAGGTACCTTCTGTTATAATATATGAGGTACCATCACCACTTGCCGTGGTGAATACTAATAAGTATTAACCTAGCATGTTTAGTTTCAACCACACAGTGTAGCAGGATTGCCTGGGTCTACTCTCAGACCTGCAGGATTATCCTATTTGGTTCCTCTAAAAGCATGTGACTGTCTGAGTAATAGTTTAAAATATACCCGTGTAAAGATTCTATATCCACTTTATCCACACATAGCAAAACATACACAAACATAATTTCCATTGTGCACCAACGGGCACAATTTTGCTAGTATATAATATATGTGTAGTATATGAACTAGTATATATAGTATATGTGTAGTAAATGAACTAGTCTATATTGTATATGTGTGGTATATGAACTAGTACATATAATATATGTGTAGTATATGAACTAGTATATATAGTATATGTGTAATAAATGAACTAGTATATATTGTATATGTGTAGTATATGAACTAATATATATATTATATGTGTAATAAATTAACTAGTATTTATTGTATATGTGTAGTATGTGAATATATAGTATATGTGTAGTATATGAACTAGTATATATAGTATATGTGTAATAAATTAACTAGTATATATTGTATATGTGTAGTATATGAACTAGAATATATTGTATATGTGTAGTATATGAACTAGTATATATTGTATATGTGTAGTATATGAACTAGTATATATAGTATATGTGTAGTATATGAACTAGTATATATTGTATATGTGTAGTATATGAACTAGTATATATTGTATATGTGTAGTATATGAACTAGTATATATAGTATATGTGTAGTATATGAACTAGAATAAGAAGACCTCCAGGGCTCTCTTCAAGAGGGTTAATCCTGAAGCCAATCAAATCAGCATTAATGCCCCCTTTAAACTAGCTATAGATTCTGCAAACTCACAGCTCATTTTAGGAACAAAGCAGTTTGCAATTATTCTTCACATATGTAATGCCTGCCACAGTTTCAGATCTGATAAAACTAACTAGTCAGCCATCTGTAGTAGCAAATGGTCCTATGTACAGTGACACTTCCCACACTGCATCTGTCCTGAGATAAAGAAGTCTGCAACAGTATAGTGAATAGGAGAAACTATTAATGCATTCCAATGGATCCACTCTTAGGTATATTTTGTAGGGTAAAAGGGTTCAACAATTAGTTTTTAAAGGCCCACTAAATTTTAGAAACAGCCCGTCTCAATCTTTAATTCCTTGGGAGCTAGAAGCATGTATTCAGCTCTCAGTTTCTCTATCTGAAGTCAAATGAATATAATTGTAGGTGCTGATCCTCCTCCTCCTCCCAAGCTCCTCTGCTTCTGGTAACACCTTCCTGTGAGCCATATATTGATTTTGTAACAGCCCCACAGACTTTGGTCTTCAATAAATAGCAGCAGAGGACCGTGGGAAACTTGGAGAACGTGACCATAAGTATGTGTAATAAGTTTGTGAATGAATCTGTGATAGTTAGATCAACTGGACCTGAAGTTAAGTTCTTAAAGATGGTTCACTAGTCATCCGACTGGCTTTCCAATTCAAGTGTTATCTAACTGCAGCGATGCTGTAAAAAGCTAACAATTGATTGGTTGCAGCAATTTAATATGTCCGGCAAACTTGTATGTATGTATATGTTTATTTATATAGAGCCATTTGGGGACGCAGCACTGTACTTGTGCATCTCTTATTGCATCAGTCCCTTGTGATGAGACTCTCTTTAAAAGACACTCCCAGCAGAAAGAACAAAAAGCTAACTGTTTTACATGGGTCTGATGGGAAAAAATATTACCCAATTAAAAAGTAACCAGACAGGTTAACTGCATAAAAGTTATTGCAAAAACTCACAGATTGCTATGGACTGTCAGTGTGATTACAGGACAGACATCTAGATGGAACATATCTAAGTGCTGGGCTAGAGATCTGAAAAGTAGAAAAGTTGCTGCAGGCTGTGAATTCATTGGCTCGTCTAGAAACTGGAGGTTAATGACAAAACATAAATGAGCAGTTCAGATGCGAAGACCATGTCCATTTAAAGCTATTTGTTTCCCACCGATTTTAAATGATGAGGATTCTATTTAAATGGTTATTACAGAACTGTATTCTTTCTAATGCATATGATTTAACTACCAGCTGAATACTTCCCATAATTACCAGGGTAGAGATAGTGCCTGGAAGCCAATTTCTCCTAATGAGCTGAACTACTTAAATCTTTTGGTGGCAGATTGTTCAGTGTCTGTGAACAACAATGTGGCCTTGATTTGTCTTTTTGTCTTGAAATCTTGGCAGATAGACTGATTGGGATTAACATGCATACTCTGTATTAATTAATCCCATTTCCCCTCTGTGTTGGGGGTGACTTCTAGTTCTGTTTTACTCAGCGCTGATCAGGGAATAACCAGAATAAATCTTTATGCCATAGTATAGATAGAAATCTTTAAAGGGTATGTACACTGTAAATCCATCTTACCCTTACTAGATAGCTTAGGCCAGTGATGGTGAACCTTTTAGAAGCCGAGTGCCCAAACTGCAACCCAAACCCCACTTTTTATTGCATAGTGCCAACATGATCATTTAGTACAGAGTTTTATGTTTAGAAAAAACAACTCAATAGACACAGACCAATACAGTAGATAGAATTGATTATAGATTACCTATTAACCTCTACATTACCACACAGGAGTTTGAGATCTAAAACAGTGACTATTAACCCCTATATTATTAGACAGGAGTTTGAGATCCATAACAGGGAGTCGAGCAGAGCTGAATGTTATAGCATGTGACCTCTCTCTGCTACAGACAGCCGCTACGTTTTCTCTCTGGCTTTCTGCTAACTCTGGAAAACTCTGCTGTGCATGCGTGCCCACAGAGAGGGCTCCGAGTGCCACCTCTGGTATGCGTGCCATAGGTTAGCCACCACTGGCTTAGGCTTTAGATGTAAAGTGATTTTTCCTTCTTGCACCCTCCCATACCCTGCCTTTCCTCCTTCAAAGTTTCTGTATTCCTCTACCTGTCTCTTCGCGTTTTTACAGGACACAGGACATGTGTCTGATGTCAGTGCGCATGAGCATTGCGGCAACATCGCCATGAGCGTGCGCGCACAGGACGTCATCACACCGTGACCAAGCACGTCACAGTGTGATGACGCCGCAGTGACGAGCGTGTCCACTGACGTCATGTCTCGTGCACACTGGCATCAGGCAGGCCCCCTGCAACCGGAAAAGGATTGGCTTGGCAAAGGCATTTTCACATCTTGTGGGGGCGGAGCTAAAAACACGAGGAGACAGGAGGAGGAATACAGAAACCTTGAAGGAGGAAAGGTACGGTATGAGAGGGTGCTAGAAGGAAAAAAAATCACTTTACATCTAAAGCCTAAGCCAGTGGAGGCTAACCTATGGTACGCATACCAGAGGTTGTACCCAGATCCCTCTCTTTGGACACTCATGTACAGCAGAGATCTGTTACCTAGTAACGTTAAGATGGATTTACAGTGTACATCTTTTTACAGGTTTAAAGGGAATGTCCACCCCTTATAATTAAAAAAATGAATATTATGCAGGACCCCCCAAAACCTGCTCCCAACCAGAGAAATCATACTTACAAGATCACGATCCCCCACCACTTCCTGTCTCTCCACTCCCCCTCCACTGCAGTGGCGTGTTTAGGGGGGATTCCTGGTGCCTGGAATCCCCCTTTCTGTCTGCTTAGTGCAGTCTGCTGTTCTACTTCTCCTGCTGTCCATAGACTGTTACATAGACTGTTACATAGTTTGTTACATAGATTGTTACATAGACTGTTACATAGACTGTTACATAGACTGTTACATAGATTGTTACATAGACTGTTACATAGACTGTTACATAGATTGTTACATAGACTGTAACATAGACTGTTACATGGATTGTTACATAGATTGTTACATAGAGTGTTACATAGACTGTTACATAGATTGTTACATAGACTGTTACATAGACTGTTAAATAGATTGTTACTAATTGTTACATAGACTGTTACATAAGACTGTTTACATAGATGTTTACATTACTGTTACATAGACCTGTTACATAGACTGTTACATAGAATGTTACAATAGACTGTTACATAGACTGTTACATGGATGTTTACATAGATTGTTACATAGACTGTTACATAGACTGTTACATAGACTGTTCATAGATTGTTCATAGACTGTTACATAGATGTTACTAGACTGTTAATGACTGTTACATGGATTGTTACATAGATTGTTACATAGACTGTTACATAGTACTTGTTCATAGATTGTTACATAGACTGTTACATAGATTGTTACATAGACTGTTACTATATTGTTCATAATTGTTACATAGACTGTTACATAGACTGTTACCTAGATTGTTACATAGATTGTTACATAGACTGTTTTACATAGACTGTTTCATGGTTGATTGTTTACATAGACTGTTACATAGACTGTTACATAGACGTTTACATAGAATGTTACATAGACTGTTACATAGACCTGTTACATGGAATTGTTACATAGATTGTTACATAGACTGTTACATAGAACTGTTTCATAGACTGTTCCATAGACTGTTTTACATAGATTGTTACATAGACTGTTACATAGACTGTTTATATAGAATGTTACATGACTGTTACATAGACGTTACATAGATTGTTACATAGACTGTTACATAGACTGTTACATAGACTGTTACATAGACTGTTTCATAGATTGTTACATAGACTGTTCATAGATTGTTCATAGACTGTTACATAGACTGTTACATAGACGTGTTACATAGACTGTTACATATTATAATAGATTTTACATAGACTGTTACATAGACTGTTACATAGATTGTTACATAATTGTTACATAGACTGTTACATAGACTGTTTCTAAGACTTTTACTAGATTTTACAATGAATTGTTACATAGACTGTTACATATACTGTTATTAGAATGTTACATAGACGTTACATAGACTGTTACATGGACTTGTTACATAGACTGTTACATAGAGTGTATACAATAGACTGTTACATAGACTGTATTCTAGAGTGTACATAGACTTGTACAAAGATTGTTACATAGAATGTTACAAGACTGTTACATAGACTGTTACATAGATTGTTACATAGATTGTTACATAGACGTATGTTACATAGACTGTTCATAGATTTTCATAGACTGTTACTAGATTTGTTACATAGACTGTAACATAGATTGTTACATAGATTGTAATACATATGATATTGAGCTGTGAGTGAGAAGCAGATTTGGATTTTTCAAAAATGTATGCAGTCTGACCGTGTTTGACGCAGCAAACTAATCATAATTGATACAAAACTGTATAAAACATTAACCCTGCAGCTGCCTGAGGTGATTGCTGAACTGGGTTTATATACATTACTTACTGTACCTACTACACTGGGATGGAGCTTAGTGAGCAGATTTAGGAAATCCTGGAGGTGGTAGCTTTAATTTCATTATATATATTATATATACACAGGGTGATTGTTCCATATATTCCATATACAGAATGATAGTTCAATGTGCCACACATGGTCTAATGTTATCAACTTCCCCTACTTTAGTAAAGGGAACCGGAAATAGAAATTTTCTGTCTTTCACGATAGGTCCCGATACTGACAATATTCGCAAATTCTGTCAGATCCACCGTCAGTGTCACAGCTCTGACTTTGAAGGACACTAATGATATTGAAGGGCAAATGTGGATTTCTCTGTAAAAGAGAACATTAGGCTGGGAACAAATGGCCAAATTTTTCATCCGACCATTCGCCTCTAGGAGAAGTCGGCCGGGAAAAAGCATTGTTAGTCGCGGCAAATGTCTCCTATGGACCGCACAATCTGCGGTGATTTACCGACATTGGTCGCTGCCGCCGCCTAAACCCCCTCAGATTTTTTAGACCAACCAACCGATACACATAAATATCAGCAGGTTGGGCCGAAAAATCTGCTCGTATGTACCCAGCCTTAATGAAGATACTTATAACAAATGTCTGGCTGACTGTGATGATAATTATGGCAAGTACAGAATATATAATATTATTATATGATGCATATATAATAGAATATATGGATGTATTTGGTCATGAACTTCCTTCTGGGGTTATTGGTGGTAACCCATTCACAAATCCCCCCTTAAAATCCTGCGCTTCCTTTTAATAGCCAATAAGGATATAGAGAAAAGCACATCACAAGCTCAGTCATTCTCCACTCCACTGCTGAAGTATTTACATGCAAAGACACAGAGAGCTTCAGGCACTATAGACACAACACTTATAGAATAGGCCATTCTATCACATCGATAGAACCCACAGGAAACATTGACCTGTGCATGCAAGCCTTTACACACTGCTCTCAGGCACACCTACCTCAATAAATCCAAAGCTCTAGAGAATATCTCACAAAAGCCTTAAATGGCATGTCCACCCTTAAAATAAAAAACTGGTCCAGGTCGGTTACCTGCCCCCAGCCCCAATGATATATTCAAAACATTATTAGATGTATTACTAACCAATATATATAATTAGATGTGTAGACAATGTGGATGCCAATTTAATAGACCAGGATTTATTGTTGGGTCCTTACCTTCCCACTGCTCCATGCCGGGAAGTGTAACAGAATACTGATAATATTAAGGTTTAATAGGAAGGGGACACCACAAATAAAGAGCACTTTTTGATGCAGTAGCTAGACTGCGTGTTGTCCCCTTCCTATTAAACCTTCATATTACCAGTATTAAGGATAATTATTGCATCCATTCTGGCGAGTAAGCTAACTCCTCCCTCCATGAAGTCAATCAAGGCGGTAACTGCTGACATCACATTGATTAACTGAATCCCCTGCTCCTCATCTGCTCATGCTCAAGCTTATAAAAAGCTCATTGAGCAGAGGGAGCAGGCAGATACTTTTTCCAGAATGGAAAAGAACTTATTATTTTATTATTAAATATCTGGTTACAAATGCATGTAATACCCTGGTAAAGATAGCAGTTGGGGTTGTGAGCAGAAAACTGACAAGTCACCAGTTTTTTATTTTAAGGGTGAAAATGCCCTTTAAGGCATATATGACACATCTCTGTAGAGCATTAGATTCATTAATGTAGAGGTATTTAAATGTAGAGGTATGCAGAAGTTAACCAGCAGCCAATGCAAGTGATGCACGATATCCCTTAGCAACTTACCTTTGCGGGACTTTTTATGCCAGCCAATGGCGCAATGGTAAAACCCGAATGCATGGAGAGCCACTATGGAATATACATTGTTGGATTGATTGCACAGGGGATTAGTGTTTATGTTCTTAATTAATAAAGATGTGGCAGACCCAGTCTATGTAACATTCTATGTAACAATCTATGTAACAGTCTATGTAAAATCTATGAAACAGTCTATGTAACAGTCTATGTAACACTATGTAACAGTCTATGTAACAATCCATGTAACAGTCTATGTAACAGTCTATGTAACATTCTATATAACAGTCTATGTAACAGTCTATGTACAATCTATGTAACAGTCTATGTAACAGTCTATGAAACAGTCTATGTAACAGTCTAGTAACATCTATGTAACAAATCCATGTAACAGTCTATGTAACAGTCTATGTAACATCTATGTACAGTCTATGTAAACAGTCTATGAACGTCTATGTAACAGTCTATGTAACAATCTATGTAAACAGTCTATGTAACATCTATGAAACAGTCTATGTAACAGTCTATGTAACAGTCTATGTAACAGTCTATGTAACAATCCATGTAACGTCTATGTAACAGTCTATGTAAACATCTATATAACAGTCTATGTAACATTCTATGTAAACAATCTATGTAACAGTCTATGTAACAGTCTATGAAACAGTCTATGTAACAGTCTATGTAACAATCTATGTAACAATCCATGTAACAGTCTATGTAACAGTCTATGTAACATTCTATGTAACAGTCTATAAACAAGTCTATGTAACAGTCTATGAACAATCTATGAAAACAGTCTATGTAACAGTCTATGTAACAATCTATGTAACAATCTATGTAACAGTCCTATGTAACAGTCTATGTAAACATCTATGTTAACAATCTATGTAACAGTCTAATGTAACAATCTATGTAACAGTCTATGTAACAATCTATGAACCAGTCTATGTAACAGTCTATGTAACAATCATTGTACAATCCATGTAACAGTCTATGTAACAGTCTATGTAACATTCTATTAACGTCTATGTACAATCTATGTACAGTCTTGTAACAGTCTATGTAACAGTCTATGTAACAATCTATGTAACAATCCTGTAACAGTCTATGTAACAGTCTATGTAACATTCTATGTAACTTCTATGTAACAGTCTATGTAACAGTCTATGTAACAATCTATGAAACGTCTATTTAACAGTCTATGTAACAATCTAGTAACAATCTATGTAACAGTCTATGTAACAGTCTATGTAACAATCTATGTAACAGTCTATTGTAACAGTCTATGTAACAATCTATGTACATTCTATGTAACATCTATGAAAACGTCTATGTAACAGTCTATGTAACAATCTATGTAACATTCTATGTACACTCTATGTACAATCTAGTACAATCCATGTAACAGTCTAGGTTACAGTCTATGTACAATCTATGTAACAGTCTATTAACAGTCATGTAACATCTATGTACAGTCATGTAACGTCTATAACAGTCTATGTAACAATCTATGTAAAACTATGTAACATCTATTAACAGTCTATGACACAAGAAGTAGAACACAACTGCACTAAGCAACAGAAAGGGGGATTCCAGGCACCAGGAATCCCCCCTAAACACGCCACTGCAGTGGGGGGGAGTGGAGAGACAGGAAGTGGTGGGGGATCGTGATCTTGTAAGTATATTTCTCTGGTTGGAGCAGGTTTTGGGGGGTCCTGCATAATATTCATTTTTTAATTATAAGGGGTGGACATTCCCTTAAACCTGTAAAAAGATGTACACTGTAAATCCATCTTAACGTTACTAGGTAACAGATCTCTGCTGTACATGAGTGTCCAAAGAGAGGGATCTGGGTACAAACCTCTGGTATGCGTACCATAGGTTAGCCTCCCCTGGCTTAGGCTTTAGATGTAAAGTGATTTTTTTTCCTTCTAGCACCCTCTCATACCGTACCTTTCCTCCTTCAAGGTTTCTGTATTCCTCCTCCTGTCTCCTCGTTTTTTTAGCTCCGCCCCCACAAGATGTTGAAAATGCCTTTGCCAAGCCAATCCTTTTCCGGTTGCAGGGGGCCTGCCTGATGCCAGTGTGCACGAGACATGACGTCAGTGGACACGCTCGTCACTGCGGCGTCATCACACTGTGACGTGCTTGGTCACGGTGTGATGACGTCCTGTGCCGCACGCTCATGCGATGTTGCCGCAATGCTCATGCGCACTGACATCAGACACATGTCCTGTGTCCTGTAAAACGCGAAGAGAACGGTAGAGGAATACAGAAACTTTGAAGGAGGAAAGGCAGGGTATGGGAGGGTGCAAGAAGGAAAAATCACTTTACATCTAAAGCCTAAGCCGTGGTGGCTAACCTATGGCACGCATACCAGAGTGGCACTCGGAGCCCTCTCTGTGGGCACGCATGCACAGCAGAGTTTTCCAGAGTTAGCAAAAAGCCAGAAGAAACGTAGCGGCTGTCTGTAGCAGAGAGAGGTCACATGCTATAACATTCAGCTCTGCTCCTCCCTGTATGTGATCTCAAACTCCTGTCTAATAATATAGGGGTTAATAGTCACTGTTTTAGATCTCAAACTCCTGTGTGGTAATGTGAGGTTATAGGTAATCTATAATCAATTCTATCTACTGTATTGGTCTGTGTCTATTGAGTTGTTTTTTTCTAAACATAAAACTCTGTACTAAATGATCATGTTGGCACTATGCAATAAAGTGGGGTTTGGGTTGCAGTTTGGGCACTCGGCTTCTAAAAGTTCACCATCACTGGCCTAAGCTATCTAGTAGGGTAAATGGATTTACGTGTACATACCCTTTAAAGATTTCTATCTTACTATGGCATAAAGATTTATTCTGGTTATCCCTGATCAGCGCTGAGTAAAACAAACTAGAAGTCACCCCCAACACAGAGGGAAATGGGATTAATTAATACAGAGTATGCATGTTAATCCCAATCAGTCATCTGCCAAGATTCAAGACAAAAAGACAAATCAAGGCCACATTGTTGTTCACAGACACTGAACAATCTGCCACCAAAAGATTTAAGTAGTTCAGCTCATTAGGAGAAATTGGCTTCCACACTATCTCACCTGGTAATTATGGGAAGTATCAGCTGGTAGTTAAATCATATGCATTAGAAAGAATACAGTTCGTAATAACCATTAAATAGAAT
Organism: Hymenochirus boettgeri; assembly: GCA_019447015.1. NCBI lineage: Eukaryota > Metazoa > Chordata > Amphibia > Anura > Pipidae > Hymenochirus > Hymenochirus boettgeri. The sequence goes on along the minus strand of CM033475.1, from coordinate 182,245,297 downwards.
CCTCATCATTAAATCGGTGGGAAACAAATAGCTTTAAATGGACATGGTCTTCGCATCTGAACTGCTCATTTATGTTTTGTCATTAACCTCCAGTTTCTAGACGAGCCAATGAATTCACAGCCGCAGCAACTTTTCTACTTTTCAGATCTCTAGCCCAGCACTTAGATATGTTCCATCTAGATGTCTGTCCTGTAATCACACTGACAGTCCATAGCAATCTGTGAGTTTTTGCAATAACTTTTATCAGTTAACCTGTCTGGTTACTTTTTAATTGGGTAATATTTTTTCCCATCAGACCCATGTAAAACAGTTTAGCTTTTTGTTCTTTCTGCTGGGAGTGTCTTTAAAGAGAGTCTCTCACAGGACTGATGCAATAAGAGATGCACAAGTACAGTGCTGCGTCCCCAAATGGCTCTATATAAATAAACATATACATACATACAAGTTTGCCGGACATATTAAATTGCTGCAACCAATCAATTGTTAGCTTTTTACAGCATCGCTGCAGTTAGATAACACTTGAATTGGAAAGCCTCGGATACTAGTGAACCATCTTTAAGAACTTAACTTCAGGTCCAGTTGATCTAACATCACAGATTCATTCACAAACTTATTCACAATACTTATGGTCACGTTCTCCAGTTTCCCACGGTCCTCTGCTGCTATTTATTGAAGACCAAGTCTGTGGGGCTGTTACAAATCAATATATGGCTCACAGGAAGGTGTTACCAGAAGCAGGGAGCTTGGGAGGAGGAGGAGGATCAGCACCTACAATTATATTCATTGACTTCAGATAGAGAAACTGAGAGCTGAATACATGCTTCTAGCTCCCAAGGAATTAAAGATTGAGACGGGCTGTTTCTAAAATTAGTGGGCCTTTAAAAACTAATTGTTGAACCCTTTTACCCTACAAAATATACCTAAGAGTGGATCCATTGGAATGCATTAATAGTTTCTCCTATTCCTATCACTATACTGTTGCAGACTTCTTTATCTCAGGACAGATGCAGTGTGGGAAGTGTCACTGTACATAGGACCATTTGCTACTACAGATGGCTGACTAGTTAGTTTTATCAGATCTGAAACTGTGGCAGGCATTACTATGTGAAGAATAATTGCAAACTGCTTTGTTCCTAAAATGAGCTGTGAGTTTGCAGAATCTATAGCTAGTTTAAAGGGGGCATTAATGCTGATTTGATTGGCTTCAGGATTAACCCTCTTGAAAGCCCTGGAGGTCTTCTTATTCTAGTTCATATACTACACATATACTATATACTAGTTCATACTAACATAACAATATACTAGTTCATATACTACATATACAATTATACTAGTTCATATACTACACATATACTATATATACTAGTTCATATACTACACATATACAATATATACTATTTCATATACTACACATATACAATAATTCTAGTTCATATCTACACTATACATATATACTAGTTAATTATTACACATATACTATATATACTAGTTCATATACTACACATATACTATATATTCACATACTACACTATACAATAAATACTAGTTAATTTATTACACATATAATATATATATTAGTTCATATACTACACATATACAATATATACTAGTTCATTTATTACACATATACTATATATACTAGTTCATATACTACACAATATTATATGTACTAGTTCATATACCACACATATACAATATAGACTAGTTCATTTACTACACATATACTATATATACTAGTTCATATACTACACATATATATATACTAGCAAATTGTGCCCGTTGGTGCACAATGGAAATTATGTTTGTGTATGTTTTGCTATGTGTGGATAAAGTGGATAAGAATCTTTACACGGGTATATTTTAAACTATTACTCAGACAGTCCACTGCTTTTAGAGGAACCAAATAGGATAATCCTGCAGGTCTGAGAGTAGACCCAGGCAATCCTGCTACACTGTGTGGTTGAAACTAAACATCTAGGTTTACTTATTAGTATTCACCACGGCAAGTGGTGATGGTACCTCATATATTATAACAAGAGGTACCTCACAGCTTTATGTTATTGCAATAGCATTGCCCTAATAGTCTAACGTATAAACAAACATTTCTCATTCCCAGTATACCTAAAGAAATGGATTCAGTGGCGTTATACGTTAAAAACATTCGGGGCACTGCCCGGATGTTTGGCAAAGTGCCCCGAATGTTTTCGCTGCCTGTGCCCCCTGCAAGTGCCCCAACTTCTGGATTTCCGGCTGCGCGAACCTCTGGGAACATCGTGCAGCCGGCACAGTCCACACAATGATTGTCATGCGCAATGCCGGCGCGCAGATGTCCGAGCGCGCCGGCGAGAGAGAGCTATCGGAGGGAATCCAGGGACAGGTAGTAGCAGTGCAGTGCAGAGCCAAGCCAGATTAGATAGATAGATAGCAGTTAGATAGATAGATAGATAGATAGCAGTTAGATAGATAGATAGATAATAGATAGCAGTTAGATAGCAGTTAGGTAGATAAGATAGATAGATAGATAGATAGATAGATAGATAGATAGATAGATAGCAGATAGATAGATATAGATATATAGAAGATGCAGTTAGATAGTAGATATAATAATAGAAGGTAGAAGATAGATAGATAGATAGATAGATAGCAGTTAGATAGATAGTAAGATAGATAGCAGTTAGATAGATAGATAGATAGATAGATAGACAGCAGTTAGATAGATAGAAAGATAGCATTAGATAGATAGATAGATAGATAGCAGTTAGATAGATAATAGATAGCAGTTTAGATAGATAGATAGAGTAGATAGATAGATAGATGAATAGAAGTTAGATAGATAGATAGATAATAGATAGCAGTTAGATAGATAGATAAGATAGCATGATAGATAGATAGATAGCTAGATATAGATAGATACACTGCTATCTATCTATCTATCTAACTGCTATCTATCTATCTATCTAACTGCTATCTATCTATCTATCTAACTGCTATCTATCTATCTAACCGCTATCTATCTATCTATCCATCTATCTATCTATCTATCTATCTAACTGCTATCTATCTATCTATCTATCTATTTAACTGCTATCTATCTATCTATCTAACTAACTGCTATCTATCTATCTATCTAACTGCTATCATAGCAGTTAGATAGATAGATAGATAGAAAAATAGATAAAGAAATAGCATTAGATAGATAGATAGATATAGAGATGCAGTTAGATAGATAGAAAAGCATTAGATAGATAGATAGATAGATAGATAGAAGCAGTTAGATAGATATACGTTAGATAGATAGATAGATGATAGATAGCAGTTAGATAGTAGATAGCGTTAGATATATAGATAGATAGATAGTATAGATAGATAGATAGATAGATAGATAGCAGTTAGATAGATAGAATTAGATAGATAGTATAGACAGATAGCAGTTAGATAGATAGATAGATAGATAGATAGCAGTTAGATAGATAGATAGCAGTTAGATGATAGATAGATCGCAATTAGATAGATAGATAGATGTAGCATTTAGATTAGATAGATAGATAGATAGATAGATAGAGTTAGAATGATAGATAGATAGATAGCAGTTAGATAGATAGATAAGATGAATAGCATTAAGAAGATAGATAGATAGATAGATGATACATTAATTAGATAGATAGATAGATAGATGATAATAGCAGAGATAGATAGATAGATAGATAGATAGCAGAGTTAGTTAGATAGCATATAGATCAGAGTTAGATAGATAGATAGCAGTTACATAATAGATAGCAGTACAGATAGATAGAGACAGAGAGATAGACAGAAGCAGATAGACATAGTTAAATAGATAACAGAGGCAGATAATGATAACAGAGAGAGAGAGGGACAGATAGAGATAGATATACAGAGAGAGAGATGGACAGATAGAGATAGATATACAGAGAGAGAATGGACAGATAGAGATAGATAACAGAGAGAGAGATGGACAGATAGAGATAGATATACAGAGAAGAGGGACAGATAGGATAGATTACAAGAGAGGGACAGATAGAGATAGATATACAGAGAGAGAGAGGGACAGATAGAGATAGATATACAGAGAGAGGGACAGATAGAATAGATATCAGAGAGAGAGGGACAGATAAGATAGATACAAGAGAGGGGACAGATAGAGATAGATAGGGGCAGAGATCCATGTAGAAGGTACAAGAAGGTCTCCCTGCCAAAGGTGTGGGCAAGCATCTGACTACAACTGAACACAACAGTAAGTTTAAATGACCAAATTGCTACCAGTATATAATGAAATTGCCAGTTTACTGTGCCTTTGTGTCATTATTTTGTGTCTCTCTGTCCACTCTCTGATCTCTATCTCTGTCTGTCTATTTCCCTGTCTTTCTGTCTGTTTACCACTATCGGGCTGTGTATCTATGTTTGTGGTTGTCTATCTGTCTGTTCTTTTTGGTAATCTCGATAAGTACATAGCAGGTGTGGCCTAATTGGGGGTGGAGAAAGGGCGTGCCAAAAAAATTTCGACGCGCTACCGCGGCACATGGAGTGCCCAAGTGCCCTGTCTTCAAGACCCTAGTACACCCCTGAATGGATTTATCCTTTATATACTCTTATACAGATCTAATTGAAAAAAGTTTGTCATCGAGCATTTTAATAACTGAAAACTGCTTTTTATTTCAGTATTACAGTAAATCCTTGTTTATACCTGCCTGGCTTTTCCACTAAGCAAAAGGCTAAGGACTTGCCAGTGAGCACCTCATCCCACCATTAATATTAGTGCCAATTCAAATTGTTCTAGCCAATCAGTCCACTCCTAGTTACCCCATCAAATGGATCAGATTTAAAAATAGGTTTGGCAATTGGCCGGGTGAAGCTATGAAGTCAAATTGGGGAATTTCATCTGCAGGTACCAGGATAGGAGGATTTAAATCAATACATATCAGTAGCAGCCTCCATAGCTTAATACATGTTACATAGATTGTTACATAGACTGTTACATAGACTGTTTCATAGATTGTTACATAGACTGTTACATAGATTGTTACATAGACTGTTACATAGATTGTTACATAGATTGTTACATTGATAATTGAGCTGTGAGTGAGAAGCAGCATTTGGATGTTTCAAAAATGTATGCAGTCTGACCTGTGTTTGACAGCAGCATAACTAATCATAATTGATACAAAACTGTATAAACATTAACCCTGCAGCTGCCTGAGGTGATTGCTGAGACTGGGTTTATATACATTACTTACTGTACCTACTACACTGGGATGGAGCTTAGTGAGCAGTTATTAGGAAATCCTGGAGGTGGTAGCTATTAAGATTTCATTATATATATTATATATACACAGGAGTGATTGTTCCATATATTCCATATACAGAATGATAGTTCAATGTGCCCACACATGGTCTAATGTTATCAACTTCCCCTACTTTAGTAAAGGGAACCGGAAATAGAAATTTTCTGTCTTTCACGATAGGTCCCGATACTGACAATATTCAGCAAATTCTGTCAGATCCACCGTCAGTGTCACAGCTCTGACTTTGAAGGACACTAATGATATTGAAGGGCAAATGTGGATTTCTCTGTAAAAGAGAACATTAGGCTGGGAACAAATGGCCAAATTTTTCATCTCGACCATTCGCCTCTAGGAGAAGTCGGCCGGGAAAAAGCATTGTTAGTCGCGGCAAATGTCTCCTATGGACCGCACAATCTGCGGTGATTTACCGACATTGGTCGCTGCCGCCGCCTAAACCCCCTCAGATTTTTTAGACCAACCAACCGATACACATAAATATCAGCAGGTTGGGCCGAAAAATCTGCTCGTATGTACCCAGCCTTAATGAAGATACTTTATAACAAATGTCTGGCTGACTGTGATGATAATTATGGCAAGTACAGAATATATAATATTATTATATGATGCATATATAATAGAATATATGGATGTATTTGGTCATGAACTTCCTTCTGGGGTTATTTGGTGGTAACCCATTCACAAATCCCCCCCTTAAAAATCCTGCGCTTCCTTTTAATAGCCAATAAGGATATAGAGAAAAGCACATCACAAGCTCAGTCATTCTCCACTCCACTGCTGAAGTATTTACATGCAAAGACACAGAGAGCTTCAGGCACTATAGACACAACACTATAAGAATAGGCCATTCTATCACATCGATAGAACCCACAGGAAACATTGACCTGTGCATGCAAGCCTTTACACACTGCTCTCAGGCACACCTACCTCTACAAATCCAAAGCTCTAGAGAGATATCTCACAAAAGCCTTAAATGGCATGTCCACCCTTAAAATAAAAAAACTGGTCACAGGTCGGTTACCTGCCCCCAGCCCCAAATGATATATTCAAAACATTATTAGATGTATTACTAACCAGATATTTAATATAATTAGATGTGTAGACAATGTGGATGCCAATTTAATAGACCAGGATTTATTGTTGGGTCCTTACCTTCCCACTGCTCCATGCCGGGAAGTGTAACAGAATACTGATAATATTAAGGTTTAATAGGAAGGGGACACCACACAATAAAGAGCACTTTTTGATGCAGTAGCTAGACTGCGTGTTGTCCCCTTCCTATTAAACCTTCATATTACCAGTATTTAAGGATAATTATTGCATCCATTCTGGCAGAGTAAGCTAACTCCTCCCTCCATGAAGTCAATCAAGGCTGTAACTGCTGACATCACATTGATTAACTGAATCCCCTGCTGCCTCATCTGCTCATGCTCAAGCTTATAAAAAGCTCATTGAGCAGAGGGAGCAGGCAGATACTTTTTTCCAGAATGGAAAAGAACTTATTATTTTATTATTAAATATCTGGTTACAAATGCATGTAATACCCTGGTAAAGATAGCAGTTGGGGTTGTGAGCAGAAAACTGACAAGTCACCAGTTTTTTATTTTAAGGGTGAAAATGCCCTTTAAGGCATATATGACACATCTCTGTAGAGCATTAGATTCATTAATGTAGAGGTATTTAAATGTAGAGGTATGCAGAAGTTAACCAAGCAGCCAATGCAAGTGATGCACGATATCCCCTTAGCAACTTACCTTTGCGGGACTTTTTAATGCCAGCCAATGGCGCAATGGTAAAACCCGAATGCATGGAGAGCCACTATGGGAATATAACATTGTTGGATTGATTGCACAGGGGATTAGTGTTTATGTTTCTTAATTAATAAAGATGTGGCAGACCATTCATCCAACAACTTAAGGTGTCTGACCTATCGGCGACATTCAATCAATATTCCTGGAGTCGCCTTTCCCATTCAATTTTGCGGGCGACATACGACTTTCATTTAACTATTGTCGGTAGCTAAAGAAGAATGGGAAAGGCAGTTCCAGGAATATTGATTAAATGTCCGGATCGGTCTGAGGGTAAGTACTAATGTATGGGCACCTTAAGTATTTTGGTCTTATTTCTAAAAGGATAATAATGTAGTTTCAATTCTTGTGATGAGGCGACTGCAGATATCCTTCCCCAGTCCTCCAGGCAGAACAGAATCTTAGTGAGGCTTCAAACAAATGCACTGTGTGCTGCCTTTAAATTCCATTGTATTCAAACTCATTTGAAATAATTTTATTTTGGTAACTGAAAAAGAAAGCTCTATGCCTTAAGATAATTGCAATTCACTGCAGATTAATTTTAAATGCAGCTATTTTACTGAATTGACTCAACCTCAGCAGGAGATCTGGAAAAGGCAGTTGTTTTTTTTTAAAAATATAAATGGAAATAAAATGTGTCTTTAATAGATTTTTTGTCGTCCCCTTGTGTTTTTCTGATTAGCGAGTCCTTGATGTAGAAATGATGTAGAAATGATTTCCAAGCTTGAGAATCAGATTACTAACATGGGAAAGAAAGGTCTTTGCCGAGAAGATTTAGCATCAAATACTCTTTCTTCTTGTCTGCTCAAGTTTGTGGTATCTGAAGAATTTTATTTTCTGCTTATAAAGTTCAGATGGGTCGTTCTTTATTGGTTCCCTGCAGGACTTAACAATAATAGTTCAAGAGGGTCAAGCTGATGAATAGATGTTGACCCTGTAGTACTCAAATAGGGAATATGTGACCATCATAAGTCAGCTGTAAGGCAAGTGGAAGAGTAGGGATGGGAAATTTGCAGCCTTCCAGATGTTTAAAAGCTGCAACTCCCAGAATTCTGCATCCAGGGAACGCTGGGAGTTGTAGTTTTCAAACACCTGGAGGGCTGCAAGTTTGACATACCTGCACCTGCTGTACAGGGACATGTTAAGCAGCACATTTTCTTTTTGAGGAAGTGTAGTAGAACCATGTCCACTGAAAGTCACCTAATAGTAAAGAGAATCACCCGAAATCCCAGTTATAACCTTTTTTTCTGTACGAATTTCACTGATTTCGGATAGGATTTTTAAAAGAAGGTTTTAGCCTAATAAAGATCTTGAACTCTGTGCCTGCCCTTTACCTAATTTTCCAGAATGCCCCTGCTAGTTTTTTGGAGGGCGGGCACTATTCTTTTCAATCCCCCAGAAACCTTTTGTATTAGATTCATTAATATTGCACACTATACACAATAGAATTACACAAAGATAAAGCTTTATTTATTTAGTCTTGGTGATGAATGTGGAAGATTTCAGGAAAACAATTTACATGAAATATTTTAATCACAGGTGAGCAGTACTGTCTGTTTCCTGTGTTTTATGCCATCCATCTTGCCACCCATCATGCCATCCATAATGCCTTCCATCATTCCATCTATCATTCCATCCGTCATGCCATCTATGTGCAGTTAGGACAGTATGTGTAAACTGGGCACATTCAAGTTTTATTGCTTTTAAATAATATGGTAATTTCACAAATTCACCAATAGGTGGCAAAATTGCATAATACAGAACACCTACTCTGTATTCTATCTGCACTCCATTTATCCCATTGTAATAATGTGGTCTAATTTGAGAAACCAGATGAATGGCCCATAAATCTGACTGGATGTAATCATTTTATTCTGTTACGTACATATAATTCATTGCTACTTTATATATATGCTGTGGGAACTGGGCAAGTTCTAAAGAGTGAGGGGCCCAAGAAATGCATGAAGGGCAATTAAGAAACAAGACAGATCAAGGACGTTCAGGGCAAAGCTCTCAATCTGTAGAGATGCCACGCCTATCATCCAGTAAAATATTGTTACAAGCTGAGTTATCAGTTTATATGACCCCCCCAGCTTGTAAAATGTCTCTCAATTGCATAATACATAACAGTCAGGCAGCTAGACAGAGAGCTGCAAGCAGAAACATTTCTAAAACAAATTAATTTTAAAATAACTTAAGATGGGAGGTAGGAATAATTTCTCCTACTTCCCATAGAATTATCAATAGGTGGTTGGGAAGGTTGTTTTTGGGTTACAGCAGGGGTGGGCAATTAAGGTTCACAGGGGTCTGCATGAGAAACCTGGATTGTCATGAAGCGTCAGACCAATAGGTTCAACTCATTAATATCTCTGGTTCATTGAATATATAATATATTAGTTGCAATATAAGAAGGTGTGTAATATATATTTCATCAAATTCAATTAATTAATATAAATAAGATATACTAAGTAAAAATAAATACACTTTTCAGCCGAAGACAATCAATTAATATTAATATTTTTTGGGTACAGGTCTAGTTTTTAGGGGCCAATCAGGGGCACTCAAATGGCCGCATGTAGCCCCCAGGCCTTACTTTGCCCAGGTCTGGGGTACAGCCAGTCCCCAGGTTATGAACCAGATGTACAGTATTTACTCTTATGCCCCTCTATTTGCTCCATTTGTAAGTAGAAGTTGTATGTAAGCTGGATATTTGTAAACCATGGACTGCCTGTAAACTCAACAATGTTTGTGAGGGGATTGTCCCCAACTACTTTTGGAGTGTGCCCCTTTAGACTTCAATGGTGAAAAACATTCCCCCCGAGGAGACTTAGGTAGCCTCATGAATGATACACCCTTGGTTAAATCTAAAGGTAAAATTCTGATCAGGCCCTTACCATATAAGGGAATTACCATACAGCGTGTTATTTCTAGCATTTATATTTAAATATATTATCAAATAGCCTGAAGGTACATTTACAAGGAAGATCTCCATTCAGGTCCTACAATACTGAAGCAAAGTTTCCAAACCCTGGAAAAGGTTTTTTGACAATGAATTCACATTAATGATAGAAATTGGTTCTGTATTTCATAGACTATCCTCATTTGGGGCAGCAACACTGCCCAGTTTCTGACCGTCCAATAGTTCAAAAGGCAAATTCACACTCAATATGGGACGAAGGCAAACGAATGTATTAGACTAAACTGAAAACATGACACAATGTTTTGTGGAAGGGAGAGGGGGTGGTCGGCTTTCTTCAGTCGTTCTCCCCGAACCATTGTTCCATGTTTTCAGTTTGAGTTTAATAAATTTGTTTACATTTACATCATATTGAGTGTGTCTCTGCCTTTTAAACTATTACATTGTATAACACCCCTTGGCCAGGGCTGGGGACATGGGCCTATGATTGTTATCCCATTGTTGCAGCCCAGTTTACATTCCCTTTTTCTAATGTTTGGTTAATCCAATTCTTTTTATAGAAACGAATGACTAGGAACTTTCATTGGTTTGCTAAATTCAATCACAAAAAGAGTCTGACCATTTCTGTCTCTCTGATAAAGACTGAAGGTTTCCTACCTCATGATGACAGCAGAACAATGATCATAGGATATTATGGAGAAAATAAGGATAAACTTCTCCCGAGTCACCTTTAAGACTACACAGAACTGTACTTTTGTGTTTGATCTTTGACATTAATCCTTCTTTAATCCCTTTGAGTCCAATGGTTTTCTTCCAAAAATCCATGCAAAGATATTGATATTTCTGGATCTTCTTCTGGAGAAATATGTCATAAGGTTGCTCTCCTACACTCTCAGGGATGTTTAACCTCATGAAGCGAATCATCACTTTATGATAGGCATTCTTTAACCCTGGCTACAAAGAGTGTGGTTATAAGGGGATTTAAGGATCCTTCCCATAATAGACTCTGTAGATAATGAATGTGAATCCCAAAGAAAGAACCTCAGTGTAGCTGCGATAAGTCATAACAATATGTGCACATTTGCCTTGTCTCTGTGAGACAACAATAAAACTAGGCTGTCTCTGCAATAGGGAAAACTTTCATTTATACCATTGGAAGTTAAATACTGAGAAGCATCACCTCTAAGACAAAAGCCTAACTTCCTCAGTTCACTCATCAGGAAATGGCTGCATGCAGACCCCACTTGGCTGTTGCACTTGATAACACTATGTAATTTTATATATTCCTGGAACCAGCTTTTTTTATAAGTATGCTATGTTCCTGTGGCCTCTGCCTTTGACAGGGTCATGGAACTCCTTGGCTACTTTAATAACCTTATAATTCACTTGATAAAATAGCTTTTAAAGGAACACTAAACTCATATTAAATAAAAAAATAACTAAGTGCCATCCGTTTCTATTATTCACAGGGAGGTGAGAACGCTTATTCTCACCTCCCTGTGAATAATAGGACGATCGGGGGACCTGGAACTTACCTTACACGCTGCTCCACTCGCAGCCGCTCCTGCTCTAACAGCCGCTCTGTCCCAACCACGCGCCCTATCTTGTGCGCATGCGCGCCAATTCAAAAGGGGCGCCGATCGGGACAGAACAGCTGTTAGAGCAGGAGCGGCTGCGAGTGGAGCGGCGTGTAAGGTAAGTTCCCCCCGGTCGTCCTATTATTCACAGGGAGGTGAGAATAAGCGTTCTCACCTCCCTGTGAATAATAGAAACAGATGCCACTTAGTTAATTTTTTGGGTTTAGTGTTCCTTTAATGGTTCTATCTATTTATCTATCTATTAGATCAGACCCTTGTTTTTTTTCAGTTTCAGCTCAATAAATGTACATTTCGAATTACAATAAATTTACATTTATCAGGGAAGTAGTATACATTGCTCCAACCTCTGTTTTGGTATCTTAAAGGGGAAGTTCAGTGCAAATACATATTCTTTTAAGAAAAAGGAGCAGTATTTTTCCATCCTAATGAACTAGCCCATGAGCATTTTGTCTGTGTATAAATAAATGCTTCCCAAATACTGACTTCCTGTTTGCAGGACCCCTAATAGAGACCGTTATGGTCTTGCCCTTGACCCAGCGCCTGGGTTGATTCAGTTGCTCAGTAGAGATCTGAGCATGTTGGACCCATTCAACAGCCAATCAGTAGAAATTACTGTTAGGAACATTCCAATGTAGCGTGCATTCTGGGAAGGAGAAGGGCCATTAGAACCTGAAATGGCAGCTCACTAATGTCAACAGCAGAAAATAGCAATGGGAATAAATTCAACTGTTTTTACAAAATGGAAGAGAATATGTAAAATAACTAGGTATGCATAATATAATTAAGAATGATAAAAATAATGTAATTTTCCACTGAACTTTTTCTTTGAGCTATGTACAGCTTTACAGATAATGGACTATTTTCTGCAGATTTCTGCACACACAGACTGTTTGTGCTGATTGAGCAGCCTGTTCTCTCTTAATCCAAAGGGGAGGGGGGAGAGTGTTCTCTCCTAATACAGCAAAGCAATAGCATTTCTCCCCAGCGATCGTTAAGCGATCTGTTGGGATGGATCACTTAATGAGGTCGGTCTGATCATGTACACGCGTGAGATCATTAGCCAATGCGAACGTTTGACAGCCAATAATGATCTGACATGTGCAGCTTTAGGTCAGCTGCCAAAAATTTGCTTTTACAGCAGCTGTAAGCTTCCCCAATCATCCCCTCATCAACTTCCCCTAATAGAGTTATCATACACAAGTATGTTAGAGAGGGAAGAGCTAGTCATAAGGGCCCATGGCAACATGGTTAATAAAGTTACAGGCATAATCAGGGTGCCCCTACTATGAAGCAAACTGAAACATTTGCTCAGGGTGCACTCCTGCTGAACACTTAAAAGACGTCAGTTAAAAAAAATCTTCCTTCCTGCAATACTGCATTTTAGCACCGGTTTACAAATCAGTGTTAAGTCAGCCCTCCAGTCCACCAGTCAGTGTTAGTCAGCCCACCACACCTACCTCCACAAGCCACGCCTATGTTCCCTGATGAAGCCATGCCCACTTTACGTGCCGTCCCCTGTTTACCTATAGGCAGCATTTAAAGGTTGTTTTAGGTATCAAAAACCCTTGGAACACCCCTATGACTATTTGTAAGGGAATAATGTATTATCATTGTCTATCATAAAAGTGCACACTTATCTATAAATAGTAGTTTGCCAGCTGTTCCATTATTTGTACTATGCCCCCCTTTCAATTGCCTTTTTAAGAAAACAACATGCATTTGAGTGGCAGCTCAGTGATTTGCCTTCGTTCCCTTTCTACAAGCTGGTGCTGTATTGTGGGGGCCCAGTTGCTTATTACTTTGGGGGGAGGTGCCTTTGCATTGACTAGCAGCTGATCTGTTAACATGCAGACACATGTTCTTCTGTTAATAGATACACATAACAACCTGGAATGACACTGCAAGGTCTTTTAAGGTGCATTAGCTGATTTTTCAAGTTTTTTCTTTCTTTGTATTTGTACAACAGAAAAAGTTCTAATTATTGGATAACCTTGTCGTATTTATTGAGCTGTTTTAACTGTAGATCTTCCCCTTGTCTAAACACTATCAGACCAGCCAATACAAACCATAGTGAAGGTGAAATAATGTTGGTTGAAACATAAGGGCACATTGATATTAAAATTTATTGCTGGAACAAACTCTCCTTAAGTTCTTCAATCTACCTTTCTAGTTGCCTTTCTTAGGCTGGGTACATACAAAGTGATTTTTTAAAATTTGTGCGACCAATCACATGATAGGCCGTGATTTACCAGCATGTCCGTTTTGGTCGTGGCCCGGGAGAAACCACCGCAGATTTTTTACACAGATGTATTGGACGATTCGGCCAAAAATTCCACCCACGTGTACCCAGCTTTAATTTTTTAAACTAGCCATACATAGGACAATTTTTTAAAATTTTGATCGATTCGTAAAAAACTATTGTTATAAATCATATTGCTTTAAAACCTGTACCTTTTTACATTCAATCAGCTCCACTGACCAGTATTAATTACAATTGAATCGATTTTTTATCGTATTTCAGCTGTGAATTGATTGGTGCAGTTGGTACCCAATAGTGCAAATGATCAATGGCTTTCTAATAGGAATCTGATTGGAGAATCATTGATTGTTTCACTATCAGCCTGTGTATGGCTAGACTAGTAAAGGATCAGATAACCAAAGAATCCAATAAGAATTCCTGTGTGTTGTTCTTTGATTGCTTTTCAATTAACACTCAAATGTTATAACTTAACCCCATTGCTTTTGACTTTCGAATCATGTGAAAACAAAAGTCCAGTCATACAAATCGCATGCATGGCACAAAAAGGACCAATAACACAGCTCATGAACTACTGCCACTGGGATCTAGCCATGGATTTGATTGTCTCTGACAGGAAATATCCATCTGTTGTTATTGTCTCCATATCAATGGGGAAGCAAGGAATCAATGGGCCCCCAACTATGATGCCCCCCCCCCCCTCATTGGTCTTCTGGGGAGGATGTATCTCTTAAGGGTGACTGGTTTCTTCTTTAACCCCTCTGAATCTTGACCAACCCTTGCCCAGGACATAGGCAGATCTGGCAAATCTGGACATTCCTGTCCAATTTAGGACAGTTGTGAAGGCTTCTTTTTGCACATATTAAAATGAATGTTACTTTTATTAAGACCTTTAAAGGAGAACTAAACCCAATTTTTTATACTCCAGAATCTGAAAACAACCCCCCTAAAAACACCAATAAACTATAAAATGCCATTTTAGTAAACTCTGTTAAAGTAAATCAAAGCCTGTTAAGAACTGGATGAAGTATCTGTGTGTACGTGTAGTGTTAGTTCACACCTCCTGACCTCAGTCACATGCTTCCTTGCTTTATCTGTCCTGTAAAAGGATTGGCTAGAGATTATTAATGGGTGTGACCAACTGTAACAAGTTTGTGCCATAGCAAAGGACTGAGCATGTGCAGAACATAATGGTCGTTGACCAAACTGTCTGATACTAGAATGCTGAGAAATAAAGCACAAACCATATGTTATTTAGGTAAATTTCCCAGCGCCTGTATCAAAATGAGAGGTAAGACACAGATTACTGGTTTTATATCAAGTTGTCCTGACTTCTGGTTCAGTTTTGTTCTGCGGCTTTAGTTGTCCTTTAAAGTAATGAAGTCCCCGGGTACAACCAGGGTCTGTAGAATTTTTCTTAAGCTGAATTTGTATGTAGAATTTATTTTTTGCTATCTGCATCTGGTTCAGCACAAGTTGGGTAAAGGGGAGGGTTGGGGGTCATTTAACAGTGGTGTGTAGCCAACCACAGGTGGACCTGGTTGTATGCTCCTGCAGGCCCCCATGCTGTACAGACTTCTTTGGGAACAACTAGAAGAATGTGTGATTGTGTCATGTTATGTGTTATGATACGCTAGTTGTATTGTAACAATAAACTATACACAGTCTTTCCCTACCCCTATAGACATTGACCTAGTAGAAATCTGTGTTTGAAGTTGTGTGTAAGGATCTGTATTCCTGGTTCATCATCACTAAAGGGAATCTTTAGACAGGCACATGGCGCAGAGAGAAAAGTACCTTAAATTAAATATAACTATAAATAATAAATTATTTTCTTGATGAGAAACCTAGATGACATTTTATCTACTTGAAAGACATGGGGTTTACTGCTGTTAATAGGAGTGTTCCCTGCTTGGTGCGTGTTTATGCTGCCTTTTGAGAAAATCCATTGAGGTATCAGTAATTCTGTGGAACACACGAATATGGAGCAGGTCCAGGCATAGTTTTCATTGTTGGCACTTTACACCTCAGAAGCTTAATTCCATCTGTCAATCCCTTATTCATAAAGTTACACATGTAATCAAATCAGCTGTCATCACCCATTACTTGGTACTGTGACATATTGGACTTTAACTTGTTTTAGTCTTTCATGTTTGACCAACATTGCCCACGTGTTTACTCTTAAATACAGGGACTTAACAATGTAAGTTTAAACATGGGGCAGGAAAAAACTGTCATTGCTTAATTATAGTCACACAGACCACTCTCTATAGGAATGTCAATGCCAATGCATATTCCTCTAAGAAAAGTCTTCTCATAGGCTGGGCCCATGAATGAAGGAGGGACAGAGTTTGGCTGGACCAGCAAGCTAAAGTTTCAGGTATTCTTTCTAATTGTCTTGACCACTTCCTGGGTTAAGGACATTGTAGGTCCTCATCCAGGTGCATTACAAGGAAAGGGAGGGGATTTTATCCTAAAGTTAAGTTCATCTTTAAAGGATATGTAAGTTTAGATGGAAGCTGCAGCTTTCAAAAAACTAATGACTTATTTTCCCCTTTCCATCTTGCATCTGTTTATGTAACCGTGTAGCTCCGCCCCTCCGAGATTCCCTGGTTCCTACATCTTCAATAGTCGCAAAAGGTAATTCTCCTGCTTCCCAGCACGCACAAGCATGGCGCGGCGAGATGACATCACGTGCACACACGTCCGTGCAAGCACTAACTACACGGTCACATGAACAGATGCAAACTTAAAGCAGCAAAGGTAGGCTCTGGAGGGTCCTAGGGGGGAAAAAAAACATTAGTTTTTTGAAAGCTGCAGCTTCCAAGTAAACTTACCATTGTTTTACCTTATCCTTTAAGTGTTGTTGAAGAGTGGTAACAATCAACTTGCCTGCGATAGGCTGATGTTGGTTTTGATGTTTATTCAAAAGAGACAATTTCTGCTGGTTGTGTGGTTTTCAGTAGAAATAACTTGGAATATCTAATATTATTGGGGGGTTTTCATTAGAAAATACTCAAATGTTCGAGAATTTTCGAAATGGAAAAAAATATATATTCGTTTGAGAGCCCTTTGTCTTTTCATCGATCCATTGGCAACTGCTCTTCCTGCAGGAATAAATAAGAAATGAAGCTTTGAATATGAAGAACTGTTGGTACAGGACATTGAGGAGCCGTTGATCTTTTATAATGGTAAAGAAGTGAATGAAGATGCACCAAGAAGTGATGTACATACACAATCTGATTTCTTTTTAAAAACCTTTCTGTGTAATTATATCCTACTTCTCTGTGCTAAAACTGGAGCATTATCAGATAATCACACAAATGATGGGAAAATAAAGTTATAAGGTATAAATTTATGACATGACCACTACAGATTCATTAGATGAATGCAGGTATGGCTCTTGAACTGTTCTTTAAAAGGGATGGGCTCTGTTTTATAGGGGGGTAGGTTCCATTATACCTTCCTCAGGTTATTTTGCATCAATAGCTGCATGTGCGCTATTTATATTAAACACCTGTTCTCGGTATTAAAACTGGCCTTTCAACATATTAAACTGAGCCTTAAATAAAAAAAATTCTATCCTTGTTATAAGCATACTTGCCTGCAGAGATCTTCTGAATGGTACATGCCATCTGTTTGATTCTTACAGCCTGAAGATGTGGGTGGTAGAGCTCGCCAGTTCATAATGCTTTGCAATTTACTTAAAGATATCAACTTACGTTTCCATTCAAACCGTTTTCCCTTTATGCAAGAGAAGAAAATACAATAAGGCTGGAGATAGTGAGATGTAGGGGAGGGAATCACAGTAGGATTCTTTAGTCTCTGGTGCCTTAGCCTCTTTGATCACATACAAATGCATTACAATGGCTCTGGTGGGTGCTTTTATGTCTTGGTGTGATACGTCAAAGTAGAGGAGAGTAATGTGTAAATCCTAATTCTCTACCGCCTATAAATAAGCACTGATACTGCTTATATTCAGCTCAACTTGTAAATTATAAACTGTGCAATGGGACTACCCTAGGGCCTCCTGTAAACCGAACTCTGTCCTACCCTATTCTGTGGGGTGGCTGCTTGTGTTTTTGTGTCCTCCTAAAGACTAAAGAACTATAGCTAAGGCCAACACAAATGCTGTTTGCTACATTAGCAATTTTTTGTTTTTTTCCCCACATGTTTCTTTGGTACCCTACCCTGTAGAACAATAATATATATGCAATTTACAGTGTTGACCCTTCTTCTTGACATCTGCAATTTGCTCTGGCACACTGGAAGTCAGCTTCTGGCCCAAACCCTAACTGATGGCGAACCAATCTTACATTGTTAGTGCACAGAGTTGACACGATTTGTAGGCTTCTTCATGTCCACCTTTTTTTTTGGAGAATTGACTACAGGTTCTCAAATGGATTAGGGTCCAGGGGGGTTTCTTGACCAGGGGTCCAAAATTTTAATTTTATGATCTCCGAGCTTCTTCATTTTTCCTTGAGATATGGTGGTGCCTGGATTATTGGGGGAAATTACTTTTGGAGGACATTTTATACTAATCTTTGGTCCTCCTGGGCAGAATTGAAGGCGATCCCACTCTCTTGGATGAGAAGCAATCCCACAAATTTATTTTCTCAGGATTCTCTACCAATGGCGCAACAGGGAATTCCAGGTGTCACAACAATCGGAAGGAGGATTTATCTAAGAACTTTTCACCAGTCTTGTACTGTCCATTCCTTGTACAGAAAAGTAATTTTAGCCTGTCCTTGATGGGTTTTTTTGGAAAGAAGGGGTTCCTCTAGACAAAAGGCTGTTGTCCAAAAGACTTCTAAGCACTGTTCTGCAGATGTACTTACGCCAACCTGCTGCCAGTTTTGAGCAGGCTCTGCTCTGGTGGCAACATTATTATTACTTTCCTGTACTTAGCTGGCTCCTCAGGAGAAGACGATTCTGGCACTTGTTAGACATTATTGTATTTTTCTTTTGTGGCTCCCATCCTCTGAATTTCTATTCCCCTCTCTCTTTCAAGAAACTTTAGGCTTAAATCTAATCTCAAATCCTACCTTTCAGAGCACAGCACAGTATAGGATTGTTTTAATTGACACTGCGCAAGTTCTCACTATGGCACTTCTACCTTTCCCTATGTATCTGTATATTACTAGACTGTAGCTCTACTGGGCAGGGATCTCTTTCCTCATTTTGCATCATGGTTCAAGCACATTTGGTTTACCTGATGAAGTCACAAATGAAATTACAATTATCACTGCCTTTTCTTTGCACTGAAGGAAGCACAACATTCCTTTAATATTTACTGCAATGAACTAGGTCATTACAATAAAGGAATGCTGTCCATTCACAGTCATGGGCGTGATAATGACAGATCAAGTTGCTAAAATATGTAAATACACTGCATGTTGTAAGACGCTGTTCCTGTTTACAGACCAGAGACACTTGTACCTGGTCATATGCACTGCCAGGAACTAAGGTGCATGAAATGATCCACTGCCAATCTAACATCAGGTGATTGTGCAATCAGGTAATTATTGCAGCATGAAACTCTCACAAATAGAAAGAAATCCTTTATTTCCATAGCCTGACGTGTATTGGCTCTCCCTTTATAAAGATAATATTATGAAAGGGTTAGGCACTGGAACAACATACTACATTTTATCAAAATCTAGTGAGCAAATGTCAGGTGCACCAACCTTTAATACACTAATTGAAACAGGCTAAGCCGCACTGGCACTTTTATTTTATCACGCACATACGAACGCGATGCACAGAGCAGCGCATGTAAATGTGGGTGGCCACACTGCATGCGCTGCTTTGCAAATACATTTATAGGCGAATCGCATGCGATCCGATTTGGCAACATTGCGTGGATTACATCGCAAGCAGATGGTAACGGGCGCACTTTTTGCTCACATTGCTGTTCGTCCTAGTTCACAAGAAGACAGTATGGTAGTACAGGGTACACTGACTAAATTTGCTACAGGTATAAATGTTCATTGCAACAATTTTATTGGCACGCTATATAGTATATATAATTAACATCGTAACAGGTAAATATATAGCAACCAACACCCCCAACATCCTCCATATAAATCTTCTCTCATACCCTATATCTCACATTATACTGGTATATTATTAAAGTGCATAATTATAGCAGCAAAACTGCAGTAGTGCTAATCAGCCTTTGAGCTCAACTGCTCTTTGTTCTTGCCACCATCAAGAATCATATTGTCCAGTGTTATAACATGTTTTGATTTGTAATATTTATGCTTGTTTGATTAATGGAAAGCAATAAATGGTATAGATTTTTCTAACCCAATATGTGTGAGTGCCTCCATAGGGGTCTTTTTTTCCTTTTTTCTAGGTTTAAGGGCAACTATACCTAAAAATTAAAGATCATCAAATCAAAACACTTTCCTAAATCTTTTTTCCCCAAATATGCAGTTTCAATACTACTTAACAGACACAAATATCCATCTGCGCTTTACAAGCTGATTTGTATCAGAACAACCAAATGGAAAGGGTATCTCATTTTCAAGTGTGTCCTTAGTTACAATGCAGAGGCAATAGACAGACACAGACCCTTATCCGCTTATGAGCTCTGTGGTACCAAATCCTTTCACAGGCTTTAGAATAGTGAGGTCATGTTTAATCTCCTGTGTATTGTCTTCCTGTTGCCTTTGTTCAGACTCTGCTCAGTGGCTGGTAAAATAAACAGAATAATTCAAAGCTTAGGGAAATTCTGTAATACAAAATATTTATTTTCATGTCATTAGAAATAAATTATAATATATATCACTTTTGCTAATATGTGTGTGTGTATTCACTTGCAATAAAATTGTTTAAATATATATATGACTACAAATATAACCTGAAAGAACAGTTCACTGGTACAATCCACTCTGTCCCCTTGACTAGGCAGGTATGCAGGCCAACCTATAGTATGGGAAGGCAGACAGGCCAGCCAACCTACAGTATGGGAAGGCAGACAGTCCGGCCAAACTACAGTATGGGAAGGCAGACAGGCCAGCCAACCTAAAGTATGGGAAGGAAGACAGGCCAGCCAACCTACAGTATGAGAGCGCATGCTTGCTCACCCATGGTTGGAGAAAGGATTGTAGCTGTACTTTACGGTATTCTTTCTAAAAATCCTCTGCCTTTCCAGGAATAAGGACATGGCATTTTAGTTTCTCACCATGGGTATATGAAAATAATTGATTTGGCACTTTAGTTCCCCTTTAATAGATATAAGCAGGGTTAGCTGCTTACAATGAAGCTATACTGTGTCTGTCTCTTACTTTACTTTAAGGACATGTCCACCCCCAAAACTATAATCCCCCCACTACTGGCCCCATAGTGTAGTATAGTTTAATCCTTACCTTACATCCCAGCTCCATCTGATTCTTCTGCTATCCCCCCCTAAAGTCCAAAAAAACGCAAGTTTGGCATGCACACTGCATCCCTACTCCCCCTCAGACCCAGGGTCCCCCCCCCCCTCTGTCACAGACCCAGGGCCGCCCTCTGTCCCAGACCCAGGGCTTCTCCTCTGCCCCAGATCCAGCCCCCCCCTCTGTCCCAGACCTAGCCCCTCCTCTGTCCCAGACCCAGACCCCCCCCTTCTTGCAGTCTTTTTACTGCAAGATAGAGCAAGTAAACCAGGTCTCTCAAATAATTTGATTTTTATAGTCCTGGTTTTACATGTCTATCCCACTGTCCCAGAATGCCAAGCCTTATCTTGGAATGAGCCAATCTGTGTGGGTCATTGGCAGAGTGGGGTGTGGAAGACCCTGCTTCCCTTTCTACCAATGTTGATTTGTATGGGTACACTGATTAAAAATAAATCTGGTTGCTTTGGCACCACGTACTTGTGTGGAGGTTTAAAGGATGATGTCCCAGAAGAGTAAAAGGAATATAGAAATTAGACCCTGAAATGGAATCGTATGACTTATAGTTACAACTTATAATGGGACTTTAGTTATCCTTTAACAAGCGAATCCAATCACAAGCACCATTAAATATCTAAGCTTAGTACTTTGCCACCTGTTTTTCCATCTGGATCATCAGCAGTAACAGCCGATAACCATCACAATCAATGGGATTAAATATCAATCAGGTACAAATCTAAGACTGACATATTTATTTCCCATAGTCCTTTGTTACATTTATGAATGTGTGGTGCTGGGGATATCTATAGGATCATCCACAGGAGCTATGATAATTATTGTATTTAAGTTAAACACTTAATTTGCCACTGTGCACATGACATGAATGTTTAATCGATACATATATGTAGCCCCCCCCTCTACAATTAGTAGAAGATAAGGCTCTCCCTGCTGCCAGCCCTTATCAGATTCCTATGGAGAGGGGTGACATTTCCTTTAGAGAACATTTAAATTTACATTTAAATTTTTTTTTTAAACTTAATTTGCACTATAGTTTTTCTTTAGGTATAGGGTTCCCTTAAGGTGCCCATACAAATGCGCCTGCAGTCAAAAACACATGATCCGTTTCTGATATTCAGAAAATCACGTTGGATCTGACGAGATTTAGTAAATATCAACAATGGATGGGTACCATAACAGTTGTATGATGGACAGGGCTAGATTTACCATAGGCACAGCAGGCACACGCCTATGGGCGCCTGAAGTTGGAGGGGCGGCTGTCAATCTCCTCCCACTGATCCAACCTCTTATTGTCTATTTTGTTCCCCAAAAAGAGAAAATGGGTGTGGTTTAGGGGTGTGGTCTGTGTTTAGAGGTGGGGCTAAGGGCGCCAGGCTATTTGGGCCTACAGGCTCCTGAGGTGTAAATCCGGCCCTGATGATGGATAAGCGATTCAGCCATTTAGAGAATTGTAGTTGATGTCAGCTAAAACACACAGGGTATATAGAACATAAACAGGGAATTTTGAACTTCTGCACACTAACGGCTGGACCGATTTTTACCAAAATTTCAGGGTGTGTGCGGGGACTGGCTGAGGTATTTGAATACATCTCCGCTGCGAAGCGCGGGTGTTTTTCTAGTTATATTGTATAAAGTTGTGAATGTTCTCATCCATCCAGGTCATGGTATATCTGTTGTATTCAATTAGACCAACTGGACTTGAAGATTAGTTTTTGAAGACATTTCGCTAGTCATCCGACTGGCTTTCTCAATTCAAAATGACCCTGGAAAGTCCCAATTAGCATATCACAGCCAAGTGTTAAGGGTGTGATTAGATAGTGGCTAAGAGGTGTTATAGGAACGCCCAGAGTAAGGTGTTAAAACAGCATTGTACATGGCAGACAGTTGGTGTCGAACCCCCCCACCTCTATTTAGGCTTGGTTTCTTTATTTTCACATAAATGGCCTCCTTGACACCTCTCTTG